>VZRU01000236.1:163462-203635 GCA_013398155.1 Pedionomus torquatus
GAGAAATGTGTGGTTATTCTGAAATGCTTGTGGTTTTCCTACGTCTGTGAGGAACAGTGATTTGTGAACATTGTCACTGGAATGGTTTTCTTAAAAATTCTTATCCAAATCCCTAAGACTGTGAAGTTTTAACACCAATCCTTACACAAGTTATGCCCTGTTTTAAGAAACTTCATTAACACCAAACCCTGGCACGGAAATGTGTTTCGCTATCAAGATAGCAGAGGAACCAAAAAAGGGGGTGAAATTGCAGTGTATGGTAATCCTTATCAGTTGGCTGAAATATTGCCAACTGTGTTTAATATCTGCTCCCCAGGTATCATATTTTAAAAAATGAGTTGGCACAGCCTCTATTATTTTCTGGCAAACAGGTATAATACATCTATGCAATGAATAATTTATACCATAAAATGTTCCAAAAATAATCAGCCTTGAAATTAACTTAAGATGGGCCTTGATTTATGAACAGAGGATAAGCTCAGCGTAAAGTTAGTTGATGTTAAATCCCCAAATTAATCCAAATGATCAGATACACTTAGCTGGCAGAAGAAGATTCCAATAGTGTAGGTGGGAAGCTTAGGCTTTAATGAAAAAACAGGTTAAGCATTGTAAAATACTTCTGGAATAGACGCTTATTTTACGTACTTTAATTCGTTAAATTAATACTTTAATTCTTTTCCACATCAAAGTCAATTCTACCAGTTCCAATACCCCACGTGTTGCCAAAATCCTCATCATGGACTTGTAGTACTTGTTCTCCTTCTTAGGTGCAGCTTAACTTTATCACAAAAATATAGTAAAAATTAGAAAATACAGTATGACATCGTCTTTCCCATAACCTTGTCTGAACAAGTCTCTTTTGGGCTGGTCACGCAAATTGTCAGCCACCTAATCCCAGCCACAAGTTTAAATAAATTGGAATATGGGGATCTTTCTTTTAATAAGATGTTGTTTTTCCAGATGCGCAAAATCAGATTCCTGATTGTGACAGATAACGCTGGGCTAGATCAAAGAGTAGTAATTAAAATGTTGAAAAAAGAAAGTACCAATTGGGAGTGCAAAGAGAAATACATAATGTTTTCTTGCATTAAATGTCAAAACCCAGCAGTTATGACAAACCCCATAAGAGTCTGTTTTCCCAGTGGTGTATTCTTAGAAAATTAAGACCTAAACCATGCACAGCAGTTCTAAATAAGTATTTTTCTCCAAAAAGCCCTATCTTCATGGTACTTGGCCCCCAAATTGTTGAATTTCCAAGCTTCATTGTTTAATTCTCTATATTTTTCCTTAGGCAGGAAATGGAAGAAATGACTTGCCACTTAACTTCATGAACAACTGAACAATGCAGGATTTCTTCCAAAGCCGAAACTTTTGACCCTGTTACGAGTCCTTTTTCTTAGTGGGANTCACGCTCCCTCATGAACTACTGAACAATGCAGGATTTCTTCCAAAGCTGAAACTTTCGACCCTGTTACGAGTCCTTTTTCTTAGTGGGAGAGCGGTGGTATCATTTAATGCCTTCCATAACCCTGAATATAAAATACTCAAATAACAGAAGCAGGAGCAAACAGAATGTTTCAAATACTGTTGAAAAGAGTGATTCACTCTGATGTCATTAGACCTTATACTACCTTGAAAATGAAGCCAATTATTTTTTTCAGGAGGCTTTGTGGGTGTCTCAGGAATCACATTATTCCTGCAGTAGCCCTGCTTTTCCCAAGTTGTCTCGACAGTTTTGCCTTTTTTAATGCGAGTAAGAATACCTTCCCGAAGTAAAAACAAACAGGGGTGGCTGAAATTATAAAGGAGCTCGGTCGTTAAGTCCGTGTGGTTCTGTGATTAATTATGGCTTTGGTTAAAATTGCATACCCGGGTCTGATTTCCAATGGAACATTTAAAAGGTAAGGCACTGGACTTAAAAAGGATTTAAATCCCATACACAGTGTAGCAATCGTATATTTTTATTTTAATTTTTCTTCTTCTTCTTCTTCTTCTTCTTGTTCTTCTTCTTCTTCTTCTTCTTGTTCTTCTTCTTCTTGTTCTTGTTCTTCTTGTTCTTGTTCTTGTTCTTCTTCTTGTTCTTCTTCTTCTTCTTCTTCTTCTTCTTCTTCTTCTTCTTCTTCTTCTTCATCATTATCATCATCATCATCATTATCATTATTATTTTATTTATTTTAATTTCTATTTTTAATGCATCTAATCCGAATACATGCGATCTAGTATTTAAATGCCTTAAACTCTAGTTTACGTGTGGTTTAGTTTAGACAGAATATAGATAGAATGAGTTTTACCGACTCTAAGGAAGGAAAAATCTCTTGGTGGGCAGCTCTTAGCGACGCCGCTGCTACTCCTGGCCTTCTTTACGTTACGCTTCTAACAAAATTTGCGTACAAACACGGTTTATCTGGGAAGTAGCTCTTCTGCTGAATTACGTCTTACACTTCCCAAGCCCTGACAAAATGAATTTACAGCCAAAGTCGCCGTCGTGCTGAGTGGGAGGGAATCTCTGCCAGGACCTGGCTGCGACTGGGGACAATCCCAAGAGTGGGGAGCGTCGTGGTTGAAGTAAAGCCCTTAACCCGGGGCTTATGCTAAGAATCAAAAAGGGAGAGGACTTTTTCAGCCCTGAGCAGCACCCGCCACAAGAGGAGGATTTTATACCTCCTTTTTGCCCTGCCTTCTCTGGGTGGGCGAGGGAAGGCTGGTAGAGGAGTGGTGTCAGGGAAGGGCAAGGGGAAAACGCTTGCTCTTCAAAGAACCAGAGGCTTTTTCTTTCTTGCTCTTGAAAATCAGTTTCTGGATATTCACGACGTTTGAGCAGTGTGTGACAGGGAGTTTATACGTTGAAGCTGCCGTACCAAAATGTAAAAGACGTGGGGATGGTAGTTTTAAGCCAGGTTTTCTCAGTTTTACACTCCTCTTTAAGCAAAGGCGCAAACAGAAGATACAAGCACGTGAAAGCCAGCAAACTGTCGCTGCCCAAGTGTCACAGTTTACAGCACTGATGTACATTCAGGTCTGCTCCATCAATCCACTTGTCTTCCTCCTTCTAGAGTTCCCAAAATCTGAGTATTGATAATTAGAGGCTTTGTGCTGACAGTGGAGCCATAAACAAATTCGCCAATAAACTGTAATTGACCGTTGCTACTCCCTATTAACAACCCTATTGGAAATTTTGATTGTGGTTTACTTAATTAGTGGAACAGGCTTATTTTGAAAGCGTCCGAAAAAAGTGTGAATGAAAAACTTGTAACTGACTTTTGAATTTTTTAACCTTCTGAGCCTTGATTAAATTCTTGGCTTAGATGATGGAAGATGCCAGGAGGGCAGTATTAAAAAAAAAATATAGATCCGTTGTGCATAGTCTTTTCTAATTTGGGTATTCATGGAGAACTGAAGACTCAATAGCAAAAGTCATGCCGTGGCGTAAACCAAGGGAAACCTGAGAGGTGCAAAGGTTTATCTGGACTCTGGTGGTTTCCCCTTCCACTCTGATTTTGCAAAGTAGTGTTTCTGCCGAGACCCTGAGATAAGTTTCTTCACCTAGAAATGTATTTCTTCCCTCGTGTTTTGTATAGAACTAGAAGGTAAGTCATTAAATAATTGTACATCTCAATTCCTCACGAGTCCGGCTTTATTACCTTGCAGATTGTCTTATAACATCGCCTGCAATCGTATTTTATGGAAGGAAAGAAGACTTAGATCTTTATTTGTTTGTCTCTGGATGAGAGCTGAATACATTATCACAGTTGCCTAATTGCCTGCTCATTTTTTTTGTTCTCAAGGTTGATTTTATTTTAAAGCCTTGGGAAGAAGTGCTGCCATTTACGTCGCTTCGAGTAGCGCGTCACTCATGGCTATAAATTAGCAATGCTGTCTGGGCAAAATCTAATCACGGTGAAGCAGGAGAGAGAAAGGAGAAGGGGGAAGAAACCCAAAACGTGCCGTTTTATGAAGGGCCAAGCAAGTAATGAATTTTAGCAGAGTCAAGATGTGCTTTCCACGGTCGCCTTAGATAGCGGCAGCGAGGTTTAGTCACCGCTCTCAAATAGAGATTCTCTTAGTGCCGGGCACATTTAATCACATTTTGCAGAAGACAGCTGGGCATTGCCCATTTGTGCTGTCTCAGCCGCTTTTCTGTGCAGAGGAGTCTCTCAGCCCTTGGATTTTAGCATTCTGTAGCAGAAAAGTTCCCTCTTCTTCAAATTGGCTCAGCAAATAGTTTGTGTGGGGATATAACTGTGTGAGAGCCTTGCAATCGGCTCGACCGGGAAATGGCACAAATACTCGGTGGAAATTTTAAGAGGGCTTTTGAAAAGAGGTTTTTTTTTTACAAAACCTTTAAAATGTACCGTGCATTGTTAAATTCTGGGGGCAATTAAGTTTATCTTAGATTATTTTTTTTTGTGCATGTGTGTATAAATGTGTCTTTGGTAACAGCTGAAAATTATTATCTGGTTCAGTGGTTTGAAGCACCTTTGGGCACGTTTGAAAAACCTCTACGTGTGTTTCGGCTGCCTCAAGGCGGTACCAGAAGATTTCCTATATGGAAAGCCTGGGAATCTGTAGATGTCAAGATTTCTTCAAGCTCCTAATCTCGTGACGACTGAAGGGCAGATGGTATCCTTTTAGATGTGGGATAAATAGCCAAAGGAAAAAAAAAAAAAGTCTCAGAAAGGAAATAGCAAGATAACTCAGTATTTATGGAAGGTACACACGAGTGTGCTGGGAGTAGGTTAATCGCATCACATATTTATTTTTGGAGGTAGGAGGGCGTCAGCAGATTGATACGATCCTTGATATAATGAATATTAAATGCGTAACCCATCCTCTGCAGTAAGGATACATCGTAGGTACTGGTGAGGGGTCTGGAACACAAATCTTATGAGGAAGGGCTGAGGGAGCTGGGGTTATTCAGCCTGAGGAAGAGGAGGCTGAGGGGAGACCTTATCGCTCTCTACAACTCCCTGAAAGGAGGCTGCAGAGAGGCAGGGGTTGGTCTCTTCTCCCAAGTTACAGATGACAGGACAAGGGGTGATGGCTTCAAGTTGTGCCAGGGGAAGTTCAGGTTGGATATTAGGAAATATTTCTTTCCTGAAAGGGTTGTCAGGTATTGGAATGGGCTGCCCAGGGAGGTGGTTGAGGCACCATCCCTGGAGGGATTCAAGAGAGAAGTTGACTTGGTGCTCAAGGATATGGCTTAGTGTTGGGTGGTGTGGGGTGTTGTTTATGGTTGTTGGGGTTTTTTTTGGATTTTTTTTCTTTCCCATTGGTTGGACTAGATGATCTTAAAAGGTCACTTCTAACCGAGGTGATTCTGTGATTCTCTGATTCTGTACTAATCCATTAATAGACTAGGCTATTATAAGACATCTGTCTTCATGTGGGGGTAGCTTCAAGAATCTTACGTATAAAGGCAACTATGAGAAAATACAAGAAGTTTGAGGTATGTAAGATACGATTCATTAATCTGTTATTAATTCTCTCACTGGAATGACCTATAGACCGGTGGTTGGTTACGTGCGCTCTGGGTTCAGCGTAGACTGAGCCTGAAACACCCTTGATATAAAATTCTAACATCTCCAAAAGACAATTTGTACCTTTTTCCAGGTACCCTGGTCAATATACAATGAACCTTTTTCCCTGGTGACTTCTTCCACGCAAAGCCACCTGCTTCACCTAAAGAGCAGTAGGCTTAAGTGTAAAGGCTTAAGCAATCCCTTGGGGAATATGATTTTGAACCCTTGTAAGAAGGGGAAGAGAGAAGGGAACCTTGAAATGTCTTCACTATAATTTAGTGAATGTCTTCAGTATCATTCAGTGCAGCTAATCAAGTCTTCATCTAAATTTAAGGCCTTGAGTGTGTCTGGCTCGCTTTTGGGGCAAAAGGAAAAAAAAGGGGGGTAGAGGGAGTTGTGAGACACCTGAGAGCTTTCAGTGTCTTGAATTTCCAGGGGAGGAAAGGAACTGTTGGTAGCCCAGGATGACACTACTGAATTCTGAATAAAGCTGGTATTTACAACGCCCTGTTATTTTGAACTGGGTTTCCGTGGGTGCTCACTTTCACGGATCTCAATCTGCGGTATCTCAGTGCGTATTTGTCTTAGCATGTTGGTTAAGATCAGGAAAGCATTTTTGGAAGGAAACACCCGGTTGCCACACTCTGGTTCACGTTACGGAGTGGTCTCGAGCATGGGCAAAGCAGGTTCCATGGAGGGACCCTGAAGCCAGGGCTGTGTTCTGCCTGTTCGTGGGCAGTGACCAAATCAGCCCTCTCTCTGAACCATGCGCAGAACTGCTCCTGTCCCACCACTACAGTTACTGCTGTGAAGCCGCTATTAAAACCACTCTTAGGTTTGTTATATTTGTGGTTTAGCTGCGTTGACTGCAGAAGTTACTCCTGGTTTGATAAGAGAAGTTGTGGAGTTCACAGGCAGGTCGTCTCAAGGTCGAAAGCCTAAAAAATTAATACACGGATGTACACTTCTAGGGTATCACACTTGTGTGTGTGTGTAAGGGCTGTGTGTTTATTCTTTCGGAAAGAATCTGGTCTCCAGTGTTATTGAGCAACTACATTTAAGAGTAAGGGTCTCGGTGGGTGTTTCCTACTGCAAATGAGAAACATAAGGAGAAATTTTCTCGCGCAGATGTAATCTTTCTTTAATAGAAAAGGACCAAACCCACAGGGAAAATATTCCTGCCTCCTAAAAACAAGGCAGTGAAGTTTGCATCTTCGGCTAATCTCGCCTCATCATTCCATATAGCATTCACAGCATTCTTAATTGGGGAAGAATGAGGAATTTCCAGGCCTTGCTGAGGATGCTTTAGAGCAGCGGCGCTGGTTGTGACCTTTCAGTTTCTGCAGGCTCAGCAAAAGATGGTTGATTAATGTCACATCTTAAACTCTGTCAGCTGGGCTGTTCTTTCCCTTTTTAGTGAACAGCCAGTTGTCAGTATGACCCAGTTCAATAGAATAAAAGTTCCTTGTGTTTTAGCTACTTTATATTAATATGAGTATGTATCTACTGAGTAGGATAGAGTTACATGGAAATTTTCTTTAATTACCACAGTGACTAGCGTGAATGAATAAGCCAGGGGAACCCACAAAATAGGGTTCCTCACATTTATTCGAAGGTTCTTAATATCTAAGAGATTTTTTTGTTTTGGCTTATTCCGACATTAGCGAGGTCTGAAAAGGGAGGGTTATAGGAAAACGTTTTCATAGAAAGCTTTTCTATAAACAGATTGATTCCTTAAAAATATTTTTATGGCCTTAAGTTAACGTTTTATTTTTCTGCTTTGTCGGTTGAAAATAGATGATGGTACTTTTTGAAAGAAGAGGGACTGGGAGAGGGAAGAGCAGGGTGGGAAAAAAATAAAAGGACTTCAAGAAGCACCCTGGCCATCGAAGGGGAAATGTGGGCGCACAGACATGCATAAAAATGAGAAAATTCCACCTGGAGAAACACAGAGAAAACCTCACAGGAGAGAATTAAGCAAGGAGGTGGTGGGAAAGTGGTGAGAAGGACGGGGAGGACAGACAGACAGCCTTTTCCTGAAATGTAGGAAGCGCAGGCAGGTAAGTGAGTGCCGTATAAGGAGGGTTTTGGGAGCTATAAAAGTTGCATAGTAAACTTAGATGGCAAAAAAAGAAAAAGAGAAAAGTACTATGCAATCCATTTCTTTATTTCATCTTGTCACTGGAAAAAAAATCTGGAAGTGGGGAGGGATGAAAACCAGTCTTGATTTAATAAGTAGCCTTTGACGATTTTCTGATGCTTTTAGTGATCACACATTTTAACACCACTCTGTTTTGCATTATGTTGGGAAAATCTGGACTTCAAGGAGTCGAAAAGCAAGCATCAGTGCTGATGAAGATGTGAGGAGCTAAATAAATATTACTTAAAGGACTTCTCAAAGGGAAAAAAACAAAAACAAACGACACAAAAACCACCCAACAAACCAGCAGCCCTGTGAATGTGCTTGACCCTGTCTTGAGAATTAAGTTAGATGGTACAATTTAAAGCTTTGTTCCAACATCTGACAGACACACTCTGCATGCTGATGTGTAATATCTGAAGATTGTGCGCTTGAAAGAAAGCCTTTTCTGAGCGACATTCTATTTTTGTGAGAATAAAGCAGCTGCTTTTTCGGCACAGAGCTCTTCTCAAGTGCTCAATCTTCTAGCTCAAGTGAAGTATCAGCCAAGTACGAGGAGAAAATTTTGTGTGTGCTTTTTCCCAGGCTGCTGGAGCAGAGTAAAGCAAACTACTTTGTTGGTTAGAAAAATCTCATTTTAAGGGTTAGCTGTAGAGTGCCTGTGTCGTTCTTGGGGACAGGAATGAGTAGGACTCAGGAGGTGACCATTCCCCTGTACTCGGCACTGGTGAGGACCCACCTCAAGGGCTGTGTCACCACAAAAAAAGACATTGAGGTGCCTGGAGCGGGTCCAGAGGAGGGCAACGGAGCTGGTGAGGGGTCTGGAGCACCAGTCTTGTGAGGAGCCTAGGGAGCTGGGGGATGTTCAGCCTGGAGGAGGCTGAGGGGAGACCTTCTCACTCTCTACAACTCCCTAAAAGGAGGGGGTAGCCAGGGGAGGGGGGGTGAATCGGTCTCCCGAGGAACAGGCAATGGGACGAGAGGACATGGCTTCAAGTTTCTCCAGGGGAGGTTCAGATTGGATACTGGGAAAAGTTTTCTCACTGCAAGGGTTCTTAAGCTTTGGATAGGGCTGCCTGGGGAAGTGGTTGAGGCACCATCCCTGGAGGTATTTAAAAGACAGAATGACATGGTGCTTAGAGAGATGGTTTAATGGTGGTTTTTATCAGGGTTAGGTTGATGGTTGGAGTAGATGATCTTAAAGGTCTTTTCCAACCTAGACAATTCCATGATTCTATAAATATATTGCTGTTACATACAACATATGTCCAGCAACACAGTAAGCACCACTCTTGGTGTGGCTGAAGACGTTTGTTATGTTCTGATGGGTTGGAGAATTTATTTTGCAACTTTTGTTTGGGTTTTCTTCCCAGATTGTTTTTAGACAAGGGGGAAAAAAAAGAGCTGCAGAGGTCAGAGCTGTATAAAGTGGGCACAGACAAGATGAACTACCCTGGTTTGACAGTAATAAGTGATGCATGTATTGTCTTAAAGAGCTTTTAGAACTCCATAAAATAACTTTTTAAGCTTAGTAAGGTATAAAAGTAGGGCAAAAATAACTTTCTAGGCTATAGTATGTGCCTGTAGCCTAATTCAAAATGAAAAGGAGCTAAACAATATATTGGAACAAAACGCTGTGGCCAAAAAAAAAAAAAGGAAAAAACACTGAGTTAGTCTTATATGCAGTGCTAATGGCATAATATAGCAGTCTTGCCAGTGTATTAATATCCTGCAAAAGGACATTCATATAAAATCTGTTGCTCTGGTGCACCAGATAATTTTGAAATTATGCAAGACGTGGGAGATTTTGCACAAAAAGGCTAGATATTGGCTTTCCCCCCTAAAAATTTCTGCTGATGATATTCATGTTTGTACAGTAATTTATGGCCAGCAGTTCGAACCATACAGTACCTGTGGCTTTAAATCCTTAAATGGCTTTAATCCAGGACAGCAACGGGAAAGGTACATTCTTATGCATTATAGGTGGAGAATCTGTATATTGAACTGTAACTCCAGTTTTGGTGTTTCAGTGTGGTTTTATAAATTACAGTGTTTTAGGCGTTGGTTTTGAGTACAGTTCAAAGAATTCCAGGGTCAGCAAAAGCAGCTGTTGACAGGGCAGCTGAAAGAGCGGCTTTTCAGTGTTGAGAAATAATGAATGATGAGAAAGTAAAAGGGAAACACAATAATCTAGGAGAGTTTGATTAGGAAGGAAGAGACCTCGGTCCACAGGGAGGCAGGATTAGTACACAGCGTGATGGAAATGTAGAAAATATGTGAGTTGGAAAAGGGAAACTAATTCAGGTTCCAGAGGTCAGTGAATGATAATACCTTCCAGTGGTAAAATGTCCTCCCGTTTGCTGTTTCTATTTGCATGTGATAAAGTTGGAAGAATAAATATGAAAACCATTATTTTGAGAGTGCTCTTTCTAGCTTTAAATATATGTAAATCATATTTTTTCCCCCCGTTTGAAAATGCATGACCCTGGTTCCTTTCGTATTTTGTTCAAACACTTCTAGTAAAATATTAGCAATGGTAGCAGCCTTATTTTAAAACAGTTGCAAAAGTGGGAATTCACCCTTCAAAGGTGCAAGCTTGCTTTGTCACTGTTGTGGTTTATTGAAAGCTAGAGGGATAATAAATTGAAACAGATGGGTATTTATTGGAAACTTCTTGTATATTTATTAGTTTTATTATTATGCAGTGTGTTTGAAGAAAAATAAATATACTGTGAGGCTAAAGAATGTAATTAAGTTTCTATATTTGGAAAACAAGAGATTTTTCTTTTGTTTCGGTCTTTAAAAGAAGGCAGGGGATTTAGAGCTGGGGCAAGGTTTGTTACCTGAACGGCGGCAGTTTCAGAGTCATCTGAGAAGGAGACCCTGTTGGGTTGACCGTGTGTCAATGCAGAAGTCATCGCTGCCTTCTTGAGAGGGAGAAAAAGTAGCCGAGGAGAGAAGGACGGCGTTGCCTCTGTGACTGGAGGTGACGCCTTGAAGGTTGCGTTTGTCATTTCCCATCTTGGGAGAGGGCAGAGGAAGAGGGGAGATTGGCAGATGTTGAAGAAAGCCGGCGTGAGGAGAGTGGCAAAGGCAGAGGAACAAGGGGAAAGGAAGCTTTACAAGCGTGGAATCTGACTTAAAAGTTTAAAGCCCGTGTTCTTCCCTCACTGACTACTGCAGGGCAGAACGCTAGGAATGGCCGAGTGACTGATCTCACCTGTAAGCAGATTGGGATAAACTCTACATTTACTTTGGCTGTCTGTGAACTGTGGAGAGTTACGGGTATCGTCTCATGGACTCAGGGAATTGACCGAGTTGGAAGGGACCTCTGGAGATCAACCCATCCAACTCCCCTGCTAAAGCAGGGTTGCCCAGAGCACATCCCTCAGGACTGCATCCAGGTGGGGCTTGAAGGTCTCCAGAGAAGGGGACTCCACACCCTCCCTGGGCAGCCTCTGCCAGGGCTCTGCCACCCTCACCCCAAAGAAGTTTTTCCTCATGTTTGAGTGGAACTTCCCGTGTTCCAGCTTGTGCCCATTGCCCTGTGTCCTGTCACTGGGAACCACTGAGAAGAGTCCAGCTCCATCCTCCATCAACCCACCCTTCATCCTTGTGAGCACAAAGGTCTCCCCTCAGCCTTCTCTTCTCCAGGCTAAAGAGTCCCAGCTCTCTCAGCCTTTCCTCATCAGGGGGATGTTCCAATCCCTCGGTCCTCTTTGTTGCCCTATGCTGGACTCTCCAGTAGTTCCCTGTCCCTATAGAACTGGGAAGCCCAGAACTGGGTGCTGTATTCCAGTTGTGGCCTCACCAGTGTAGAATAGAGGGGGAGATGACCTCCCTCCACCTACTGGCCACACTCTTCCCTACGCAGCCCAGGATTCCTGTGGTGTCTTCACTAGATTTTTTTCCACATTCTGTCTGAGATGTGAATGCTTACAAAGCTCACCCCTGGGGTGTAAGAGCGAACGGGGATGAGCAGGAGTGGTTGAAGAGGGATGTTCTTTGGGCTGGAGGGTTTTTCCCACAAACTGTCCCCCGGGAGGCTCCGAGCGCTTTAGCACTTCAGTAAAAATGTGGTAATTTTTCCCCGTAGCCCTTCAGCCTTGAGAAGCTGCCTTCATGTTTCAGAAAGGGCTTTTCCCTCCACTCCCTCTTCCTTTTTATAAGTCTAAAAGGAGACTACTATATTCTACTTTGTTGCTGTTAGAAGTCTTTGTTAGTAACTTTGGCTTCCAATTCATTACTGCCGTCATGTTTTCGGAGCCTGGCATGAGAGATAAACCCTTTGCAAATGAAGACAGCATCCATTTGCTTTCTACCTCAGGCCACACAGAATTGATTGGGGTAATAAAATGACAGTGCCATGTAATATACTGACGGCTCTTTAATTTGGAAACTAGTTCCAGGCTGATTCAAAACTTGTTTAAAGCTAATTTATGACTTGTGTAATTTTCAACTGGACCAAGGTAAAGGGTGATGTATGAAAAGTGATGCAGAGTTAACGTAATGCATTGAAACCTGTCAGCTTGAAATCGTCTATAAAGGGTTTGTTGGTTGATTTGTTTTCATTCTTTTTTTAGTTTTGTTTTCCTTTAAAGTAACAATGGCAGAAAAAATAGTGGATGCTTGGCTGGTATAAACAGCATTATAAGACACTCTTTTTCAATCCTTTTATTTCCATTGCAGCTTCTTATACTTTCTAGCAAAGTATTTTATGCATACTTTTTTAATATATATATATACATCAATTCTTCATTTTCTTCAAAGTCAAGCTGTAAAGAGTTTCTAGTCCATGAGTCAACATCTGTGCTGACAGTGACATGGATTGGTAAACAGTTACAGTATTTTGTTACCGTACCATTCCCTGTGAGTGCTTTTATATACATATCTGTATCATATTTACATACACAAGACATATCTGTCTACGTGTGTTGATCTGGTGTTTAGCAGTCTGGCTTTTAAGTGACAGAAAGTAAAAATAACCAAGTCCTCAAATTGAGCCCTGATGTCAGCATGGCATAAAATCTAAATATTTTCCTCTGAAACCTGTCACTTCTGTGTAGCTCACAAGTGAAATATCTGTTCATAGGATCATAGCATGGTTAGATTTGGGAGGGACCTTAAAGATCACCCAGTTCCAACCCCCCTGCCCTGGGCAGGGACACCTCCCACCACCCCAGGTTGCTCCAAGCCCCATCCAGCCTGGCCTTGAACCCCTCCAGGGATGGGGCATCCACAACTTCCCTGGGCAACCTGTTCCAGTGCCTCACCACCCTCACAGCAAAGAAGTTCTTCCTAATATCCAATCTAAATTTCCCCTCTTTCAATTTAAAACTGTTCCCCCATGTCCTGTCACTCCACTCCCTGACAAAGTGTCCCTCTCCAGCTCTCCTGGAGCTCCCTTCAGACCCTGGAAGGTACTGTTCTGTACGCGCTATTGATTTTTCAGCGTAGTGTGTCAGGGAGGCTTCTGCGCAGCAAAGGAGAAAGCTCAAAGCACAAGGTTTGCTCCTATTGCAGTAGATGCAAGCAGCAAAGATGCCGAACGGGATGAAGGGGAGGGAAGAGCGGAAGGCTTTGAGGGAGGTGCTGCGGTTGGATGTGCCACCTGAGCCTTTGATTTCTCATCTTCTACTAGTCCTTGTCACCCGTCATCCCCAGTGACCTGAATTAGAAAGAATAAATAGTAAAATGCTGAATCTTCAAGGCTTAGAATTTAACCAGCTACTCTTTTTGTGTTTTGCTGCCAAGACTGGCAAGTAAGTTCCACCCCAGGACTAGAATATCTAAAATATATATTTTTTTTGCAGAACTGTGATTGATTGAAAGCAATGCTGTTGTGGTATCTTAAAGTGCGAGAACGTTGAGGTCATATGAAAAGAGATGTGGTTCAAAGCAGGGCTGTCTGTCTTGCATAAACACGGCAGAACGTCAGCACTTTTCGTGTTTCCTCCTCAAGGTTGTGCAAGTCCAAGAAGGATCACGTTCTGAGGGGCTTTGAGCAAAATCGGCATCATGCAGGAAAGTGAAATTACTGAGCATTCTGAATTGATTTGTTTATGATGTGCTTACTTTTTGATAAAGAGTTTTTGTGTTTTCAGGAAACTGGAAGAGCCTCTTCATAGCAATTTCCCCCCACAATTTATTAATTAATATAGTGAAACATGGTGATGCATTAAAAAGCTTTGTCTCGTTCTCTCCAGCTTGAAAATACAGATACGTGAGCTTTCATATGTAGGTTGGAAAATGCAATAAGATGCTAATGAAAGGGGGGAGGGCTTGGGCACCAGAAAAGATGCGTGCAAATTGCTGCCTGTGTAGGTTCCACGTCCACGAGCAGTCGTGTCCATCACTGCTGCGGCTGAGGGTTGCACAGCGGTGACAGCTGCCGTTGACGTGGTTTTCATCATACAAGGCCTTGCAAAAAGGAAGAAGCGACTTTTTGCACAGTCCGTCTCGGATGTTATGGCTTAAATAATAATGAGGAAGAACAAGAAACTAATTTTAATTATTTTTTAATAATTAATATTTTTTTTTTTGCGTGCTTCTTCAATGAAAATGTTGTTTCAAGTCAGAGATACAGATTTC
This sequence comes from Pedionomus torquatus, assembly GCA_013398155.1. Classification (NCBI taxonomy): domain Eukaryota; kingdom Metazoa; phylum Chordata; class Aves; order Charadriiformes; family Pedionomidae; genus Pedionomus; species Pedionomus torquatus. The sequence goes on from VZRU01000236.1 coordinate 177,713, forward strand.
TCGCTTTCCTTTACAAATTCCAGTACTGTTTCAGGGTGTTTTATTTGCTGGGCACAAGTCAAGGTACCAGATTTGTTGCCGGAGCTATTGCCCATTTGACCGTGTGCTCGCAACACACCAAGAAGCAGCTTTATGAAAACTCTCACTTGCAGCGTTTTTATTGTTGTGCCTTACCTGAAAGGATCCCATTCCACTGACTGAATGTGTTTATTTCTAAAAGCTCTGCTTCACACCTTGCCAAGCGACTTCAGAGCGACACAGGTTGCCTTACGTTCAGGTTCTATACAGTTTTCCTGAGAAGCAGTGGCAAAAGAAATAGTAAAACCAATGCAGTTGGAAAGGGAGATGCATTTTCTCAGCTTAGGTTCTGCATAATGAAGTAAGTCATGTACCTGGATTTAAGCAAAGTATTTGACACTGTCCCGCATGACATCCTGGTCTCCAGGTTGGAAAGTCATGGGTTCGATGGATGGACCTGCAGGTGGTCACTCACAGGGTTGTGGTCAACAGCTCAATGTCCAAGGGGCGGTTGGTGACGAGTAGTGTCCCTCAGGGGTCAGTACTGGGACCAGTACTATTTAACATCTCTGTCGGAGACATGGACAGTGGGATAGAATGGACCCTCGGCAAGTTTGCCGATGACACCAAGCTCAGTGGCGCGGTCGACACGCTGGAGGGAAGGGATGCCATCCAGAGGGACCTGGACAGGCTGGAGAGGTGGGCTAGTGCAAATGGCATGAAGTTCAACTGAGCCAAGTGCAGGGTCCTGCACCTGGGATGTGGCAATCCCAGGCACAAATACAGGTTGGGCAGAGAATGGCTGGAGAGCAGCCCTGAGGAGAAGGACTTGGGAGTGCTCATGGACGAGAGACTCAACATGAGCCGGCAGTGTGCGCTGGCAGCCCAGAAAGCCAACCCCATCCTGGGCTGCATCAAAAGAAGCGTGACCAGCAGGTCATGGGAAGTGATTCTCCCCCTCTACTCTGTGCTCATGAGACCCCACCTGGAGTCCTGTGTCCAGCTCTGGAGTCCTCAGCACATGAAAGACATGGACCTGTTGGAACGGGTCCAGTGGTGTTGAGACTATTGGGAGGAACAGAGCAAGCTGAAAAATAGCCTTATATTTTTCCTGTCATGGGATGATTTGGGATGGGAGCCCTGCTAAGGTGTCTCATTTTTCCCTTTGCTCCACAGACCCGGTGCTTATGCCCGTAAGAGAGTGCAGCGCGGTGGCAGCTGGATGGCATTGTTAACATTTTAATTGATGGAATTCTTTAGTCTTCACCGAAAGCCTAAATTTCCTAAAATGTCTTCCTCATACCAAACCCTAAATTTAACGTGATACGCCACAGAATGGGCCAGACTATCTTTTTTTCTGAGTTACAGGGAGGTGGTGCCACGAGAAAGCATCAAAAGCTTTATTGGAAATGTTTAAACTCAGAAGGTATTTTAAAGGGATTTACCTGAAAAGGTGTGTGAAATAGACAGAGTATTCCCCCCCACAGGTCCAAAGAGATCTTTCCACCTTTCTAGCCACCAGAAACCCCCTATGTGTATTAATTATTTTACAATATCCAGCCTTTTCTGTGATTCTGTACGATTCACTAATGGTTGTTGGACCACGTTGCTCACTTTTACCCTTCCAACATCCAAACCTTCATTGGGGCTAAACCACAAATGCTGAATATTATCATTAGGAAATTTTAACTTACTTTTTCAGAGGTTGAAAAACTTCATCATGAGCTTTGCAGCTTGCAGTTTCCAAAAGTATAATCTTGATTTCCTTGCAATTAATGACTACAGAGAGAGAAAGTGGTATATCAAAAGCACGTATTCTGCTTGCTTAAGAGATGACATCTGAAATACCTTCTGTAATGAGAATTACAACAAGCACAGTAGAGGTAGTACCGATTAATGGATTTATTATTTTTTTCTCAGTTGTAAAATACCTCCATCTGTGCAGTTATCAAAAGCACCATGTGAAGCAGTGAAGGTATTAAAGTGGGTTTTGTTTTGAATGCTCTCGCCATGTTGCATTTCAAAGGTTCTTTGGAAAACAAGGATGCAAACTACACTACTTGAGGATTTTGATTTTAATTGATTTTACTGTCGTGTTAAAGTGACTAATAGACAGCCAAGTTTAACTTTTCAAACTTTACCAGGTTGTGTGCTGTATTGGTTTGCAGTGATTGGTAAAGTGTGTTTGGGGGGGGTTGTTCTAGCACTGTCCCAGCTGTTTTGCAGAAACCTCCACCTAAAATAAGAGGATGAAGTGTAATATTCCCTTCCTTGCAACTCAGGAGCAGGGGTAGGTATGGGCAAAACGAGCATGATTGTGCAGAGCTTTGCAATTCTGAAATGCCATGTAGCTATTTCATAATTCTTGTGATGCTCTTGTGAAGGAAACATTATCATTTTAAGAGGAAAAAAAAATGACAGATGGTTTTGCCTCTGGGGTAAAAGAAGTTGCCCAGGGTAAAAAGGTTAGAGTTGCAGACCTCAAGTATTTTTCATTTCTCTGTCTGTGCGTAGAGTGCAGTTCCTCTGAAAAGTCTCATTTTCTCGGCGTGCCACGTCAACACGCTGCTGAGGGGTCTATTTGTCTCTGTTGCCCTCAGGACTCCGAGCCGTCAAATGAGGTGGTCTCAGAGGCCCCAGGTAACGTGGTACCCTCTACCTCCAGAAGTAGCTCTGAAGAGCTTGTATCGCTGGCACAGAAACATCCAGAAGAGGTAGGACATTCTGTGTCTATTCTTTTCCAAGTTTTAACTGTTGGGGGATTAAACATTTGCCTCTGGTTTTCATGCCTAGTGTTGTTTTACTCGTAGCAGAGACTTTTGAAAGCTAAAGCTCAGTCTTAGCCTCCCATACCAACAAGCTGCAAGAGCAGGGTGAGCCTCAGTGGCTCTAAGCCGAGTATATTCCATCTGCTGCCCTTTTAACACTGTTTCTTGTTAACAGAGATTGGGAAAATAGTTTTTCTTGTTCCTGTCTTTCATACCATGACATTAACAGGAGTCCCATTAGATTCCCCCCCAGTTAAATTTTATGACACTAAAGAAACAGAAGTAGAATCTGTCCATAGGTATAAGGGCAGATGTAAAGAATTTGTCAGCCTTTGTTCAATTTAAATAAGCTAACCGCTGGGTTGCACAAAGGAAAGACCCTTGCTAATATTGTGCCTCTTTTTGTGCCCCTGTTTTCCAAAAAAAAAAGATATTAGGTGGTAATGAGTACGATCAGAAACCCATACCCCCTGGTGTTAGAAGGAAAGGTGCCGGCTCGTAAGGGAGTTCCACGAAGCAGCCGATGACCTGGGCTTTTGTCTGTCCCTGCAACGCGCACTTGTCACAGTGCACCATAGCTGGAGGAGAGGTTGTCTGCAGAATTCAGACTCAGAATTTGATTTTGATGGTGGCTATCATCCTTCCAGAGAACCGTTATTATCCTTAAATTACCCCTTCCTGTGAGAAGGAAGTCCTTCATTTGGAGTAGCCTTAGCATTATTAACCTTGGCTTCCTCAAACAGTTTGGGTATTATTGTGGCTGTTAAAGTTATTCCAAGGAGCAGGTAATGTAAAGACTAGTCTTTCCTGCTTTTTTTTCTCAGATTTCTTTCTACTGTAGTCTTCCCAGTAAAGGAGAGTATGCGATACTAGCCACCAGAAGTACAGTGCAATTTGTTAGTTTCTTAGTGCAGCCTTTAGATAATTACCAAATACCTTCTTGAATTTCTCCTTTCCCCTGATAGTCTTGTCACTTTGTCTGAAGAAGAGGGAAGTCCGCAGTACAGGGCCAGAAGAATTCTTAGGAGTGTCTTCTGGATTAAGACCAGATAGGTACTTCCCTTATTTTGGAGTATCACCGCATACTGTAAGACAGAAAGTCGGGTTATGGCATCTCAGTAGTCCTGAGGATGGAGTGATAGGAGTTTTTAGCAATACTTTTGCACATAATCTTGAGTAGCTGAAGGACCTCTGGTCTACGGGTTCTGCCTTTTAAGTCTCCTCTTTGCCAACTTCCATTAGTCCACTGGAGAAATTAAAATTGCGAGCACAGATGATACTTAAAAATCAAGATAGAGGATAAGTGCTGCAGAAAGAGGAATGAAACGTGGTTAGTTAGTAATAAAGGTGACCGAGAAGAGGATGGGTGTACTGTTTTTGCCTTTGTGGAATAAAACCAGCTAAACTCTGGGGGAGAGGAAACTTCAGAGAATGGAAAGATGGAAATATACCCTTTGAATTTTAATAAATATCTCAGTAATAGTTTATACGGAAGCAGTTTTACTGAACATGGGGTAATAAAAGTATGTGTTTTGTAAGGGGTGTACACTTTCTTCAATCGTATTTACTGCAGTTGATATAAAAACAGAGAGAGGTGAGTCAGAAAGAGTTTTGTGGTTGGATTTTCAGGGAACCCTGAGAGGGGAGCACCAGTACGTTGAATTTCCAAATTCAGAGCCCACCATGAAACAACCCATCTAAGTTACGCATGGGTAAGTCAGCACCGTAAGCAAACGTTTATGAATTATACTCTAAAAAACACAGTCTTAAACAAAACAAACCAAACAAAGTGTTTGCAGAGCTTTACTTCAGCTAATATCTTTTATTTCTGATTTTATTTGATGTCTCCTGGTACATCACTCCCTTATATTCTTTCAGTATCTGCTTAATGAGTTAATATTTGGAATTAACTACAGCTGCTGACTGATGCATTATTTGGGTCTCATCTGATGATTGTTGTGGTGGGTTTCACCTGAGTTGGACCCATCAGTAATGGTGAGAAAGCAATTGTTAAGGAGAAGCTCAAATGTGGCCAAAGAAGTAGGAGAAAAAACTTGAAAGAAGGCAAAATGGCCAACAGGCTAAGGATTTCAGGACGGTGGAGGAGAATTGAGGACATGGAAAGGGATGTTCAAAAAAAGCCTTCAACAGCAAACGTGAGAACACTTCTAGTTGGAGGTAGTAAGGAAAATGCTATGAGTTGCTACGTGAATTTGTAGAAAACATAGGGTGTTTTTTTTCTGCTTATGATTTATTTTCTTCTCAGAAGGTGGCCCGTTTGCATCTAACACTCAGTTGCTTGTGTCATTAGTTCTAACTTTGTGGGATGCCATGTGGTCACTCGGATGAGGCTTCGTTTGGCTTGTCCAGTCGTTCCTCCTGGTAGAAATGACGGTTGAATTTTGAGTTCTGCTCAACAAGAGGGCAGGATGGCATCCACTCTTACTGCCTCCCTTATTCCCAACCTCTTTTAATGCTCTAAAATCAGATTTAACTCTTGGGAGGACAGGGACAGTGTCCAGCAATGTGGAAGATGACAAAAGCCACTGCAGAAATAATTGAGTTTTCGGGTGTTCAGATGCTGAAATTTTTGTACCTGTGAAGGATTTGGGAAAATGTCTATTCTTCTGTGCATTTCAGATGCAGAAACACTTTGGATTGTAAAAAACCAAACTGTGTTTAAATTTAGAAAGAGAACTTATTCTGTGCTCTCAGAAGCTGTGTAGTCCTCAAGAAAACTGAAGTTGTGGAGATTTGAATGTTTGAAGGACTTAGTGTGGATACTTATTAAAATAAGGAAATGTCCTGTGTGTGACTGTTGAGTTAATATTGGAAATATTTGTTGTCTTTTTTTAAGGATAGGAATTAAAAAAGTAATTTAAAGGAAATATTGATGCATTTGAAGGGGATAAGTGTGTGCTATCCTAATTTCAGTGTCATTTCGTTGGACCTTCTTAGCAGTTTCTTAGGAAACTGTAGAATAACACTGCTTTTCATGGATTGTTTTGGTAAGTTACATTGTTTTGGTGGTTTCCCTCCAACAGTTATGCTTAAAATAGGAAATTTGTCCCCACAACCATTTAAAAATTCAAAACTGCACTGTTGTTGTGATATCACACATTCTTTAACAGGAACTGATGAAAGAAAATTCTCTGGACTTGGTGAATACCTGAGATTCAGAGCTTTTAAAGTGTTCTAAATGTACGAATACACTTGTTTGAATAGCACTGTCATCAGTTGATACAATTGAAAGGCTGATTAATTAGGTTTTGCTACCCTTGACCTGTTTCTTGTGGTCATTTCCACTGAGCATCTGGCAGTTGCAGTATAGTTAGTAAATATATTTACACGTTTTTTTTTAGAGGAGTAACCAGGGGTTTTGGTGAAAGTGAAGGTTTGTTGTTAAAGTGATTTTTGCTTTCCCTTTTTCATATGGTGGCTGAGGAGCAAGACGGGTGGGCTGTATCCCGATGCCATTCTTCATCAGCAGCACTTGAATGTAGGAGGAGCGGTGGTGTCAGTTGTCTAAGGAAGAAGAGGCTAGTTTAGACAGTTGCCTTAAACCTGCATCTCATAAGAGGCATATCCTGTTCCTTAATTAGTAGTAAAATAGAAATACATGAGTTATGTGTATTAATTTCCTTTCCCAATCCTGTGGCAAATCAATTAATCGTGTTGTAATAGTGTAAGCCTAGAGGCTAACAGAGCTGTTCTTTCTGAATGGCTGCGTTGCCAAGGCAGTTCAGATACAGATGAAAAGCTGTGCGGGTCTCTCTTTCATATAAAAAACGGGAATTCAACATCCAACCAACCCCTTACATTCCCCTGGGAAAAAAAAAAACAAAACAAAACAAACAAACAAACAAAAAAACCCCACACGTCTATATGTTCCAGGGCATTTTACAGTAAAATATTAATGATGTGATAGTAGCGTGTGAACATGAATCCCTTATATATCTTTGGTGGTTTCTGAGTGGTGTATTAAAGCTATAAAAGCTGTGTACAGTGTTGTGATTCTCAACTAAAGAAAGATTAAGATAGGTACCCGTTAATCTGAACTATTAGACATTCAGTTTATCTGGATGGAGCACAGACTTTTCTCCGTTAGTAATGCACAACTGAGGTCTAGTGTTTTGTTTTATAGGAGCAGATGTGTCCCACGCTTAAGTCATCTGCCATTAGTCACAAGTATGGTACAGGCAGCTTAAAAGGTTTACAGAATTTGGGGCTAAAATTGCTGCATTATTGGAAAACCTGGGGGTGCGGTCTGCACTGTTTCATACGTGAGCAAATTTTTATGAACACGGTTGGCAGCTGATACTACCTTTTGTTTCTTGAGTTATCTTCTTTCCCTGATCTTTGGATCAAGTCCCATTGCTACTTCAGGTTAGTAAGAAGGTCTCCAGGGAGACCTTATAGCAGCCTTCCAGGATCTGAAGGGAGCTCCAGGAGAGCAGGAGAGGGACTCTTGGTCAGGAAGCCTAGTGACAAGACAAGGGGTAATGGTTTTAAACTGGAAGAAGGGAGATTTTAGTTTGGATGTTAGGAGGAACTTCTTTCCTGTGAGGGTGGTGAGATACTGGAACAGGTTACCCAGAGAAGCTGTGGCTGCCCCATCCCTGGAGATGTTTAAGGCCAGGCTGGATGGGGCTTGGAGCAACCTGGTCTGATGTCCCTGCCCATGGCAGGGGATTTGGAACTCGATGATCTTTAAGGTTGCTTCCACCTCTAACCATTCTATGATAAAAAGTAATTCCATGTCAAAGCTTGTAATAATGCTCCTGTGATATTTTCACCATCTGCTGTTTCTAGAAGACTCCTAAACAACTGCATTTCCATCACTGGCATCTTTCATTTGAGAAAATAACTCAATTATCGTGTAGAATAAGCACTGGCAAGAAGCAGAAAGATAATCCGTGCTCTTGGAGAACACGAGAAAATGTTTGGGCGAATATAGATTTGTATGTCTGTCTAGAGGTATAAATGTAAAGGTTTTATGCTTATGAAAAGGCTGTGCATTCTTTTCTAAACTTTGTAGGCATAACGGTATCTTCCCTCTGTTCTGTGTAGCTGCTGGCTTGAACTCATTTAACAGAACAATTGCATCAGACTGTCGCTGCTATAAATAAGTTCTTCTTCCTGACACACTGTTAATTGGAAAAAAAAAAAAACAAAAAAAAAAACAAACCAAAACCACAGTTACCCATCTAGAGTGGGTTGGGCTGTATACTTACTCTTGAACACTAAATTTTATTAATTGCTGAAGAGCTTACCACTCAGAAAAGTCACTGGAAATTTCCACGCTGCGTGGACCTAGCAGACTGTTGTGTGATAAAAAAGTCCTACGTGATAGTTTACTAGGATAATTTGCTTTTGTCAGCAGTCTATTTGAAGCTTCTGCTATAGCGAGTTGGGGACGTTCATTTTATGCAAGACCACAAGGGCCACACAGCCTACTTGAACGAAGAGACAAATACCTTAGGTCATCTGTGTCATCCATCCCCTGGTAGACATGGGGTTGATCCCTCCGGTGCATTTGTTAGTACTTTATTCTGGTTTTAAAACTCCCAATCAATCATGTTCTTCACGCTTTGGGAGCCTTCTCCTTTGCGCTCCCGTTCAAAGCACCTCACAGAATATTTCTTGCCCCCCTCTTCTTGGCTTTCTTTGAGCGGCAGCAAAGAGTTGTGACAGATTACACTTCTGGAATTGCTCTGCATTTAGAATATTTTCTGGACCTAAGTTTCATTCCTTGTAGAGAGGACTGAAGTTGGTTACCTGGCTGAAATTTAGTGGGTTGGCCCATAAGCCAACTCCGTGTGGTTTCCGACCGCTGGTTCCAGTTATCAAAACAGAGGAGCCGGGTCACCTGTTGAGATCGTTTGGCACTCGGGAGATTTGTTTGATTTTTTTACTTTTTCTGCTTCTACAAGTAATTATTATGATTGCTGTAGTTCCCATGAATATTTCATAACAAAAGTGCTAAGCCACGTGCCTAAAAAGCCTTAGACTCTTCCTGTGTTAAAAGTGAATTAATAATGAAGGGAGAGGAGAACGTAATACCTTTGACTACTGAAGTGATTCCTCTGTAAAATAGACTGGGAAATACAGTGAGCAGGGAAATGCTCCGGCATCAGGAATTCAGATTTTCCCTCTAATCTCCTCATGTGACTGTTTTATGTAATCTTCTTAATAACAAAATATAAAGGTCGTGAGATGGCTGGAAAACTCTGCAATGCAGTTCTGCTTCTGAAGTCAGAATTTATTTATGTATATTTAAGCTGTCAACGGCCTTATGGAATGAAGGCTTCTCTTAGAAGAACATTATTAATTTAAAAAACGAATTAGGTCTGTTTAAAATTTCCACAAATCCAAGACATTTTTCTTTATTTAACCTTTTCACAGTCCCTGCCCTTCTTTAAAGTACATTCAGTCCTATATCATCTGTTACTCGGGAAGGTATTTAATACATGACTTGGCATCATTTGCATTATACAAGAAGATTAACTTTACAAGCTCTGCTATTAATCTGAGTAGCTCTACATATTGACCTATGAAAGAACATAATTAAGTTAGCTTAATTAAGTTAATTAATTGTTACACTCTGATGAACCTACTATTGAGAGGAAATTAAAGGCAAATAGAAAATGGCATTCATTGGTTTGAAATCATATTTTAAAGGATTTTACAAAGATGCATTATATTTAGATGACGAAAATGTCTATTGTGTAATAACCAAAGCAGAGGCAATTAAAAATGTCAAAAGCTAAGAATCCCTGCAGTATTCGCTCTTACTGCTTGACGTGCAGCCGTATTTCTAAAAGCAATTAAAAAATCATGCTAGAAATAGGGAAAATAACTATTGTGGGTGGTTGTGGGTTTTTTCCCCAATACCCAAATAATTGTATTTAGAAATTGAGACCGCTGTCTACGCACAGACTAGAGAGAAAAGCACACTGTGGAAGTTTGGTAAGTGTTATCATCTGATATCACGCTCTCCTTCTGGGGGGAGAAAAGGGAAAATGGTTGAATGACAGCACAAGGCAGCAAGCGGTGACCCGGTCAAGCGTCCATCCTCGCCCGTCAGCCTAAGAATGCCTTTCTCAAGCAGTGAGGGAGGGGAAAAGGGACATTTCTGGAATTTTCTCCAGCAGCTGAATCTCAGCTGTCAGGGGTTCCTGCAGGAGAGCGTTTGGGGTTATGGCAGAGATCCCTGTGCACGGGCTGAGCCTCCACACTCCTCCAACATCTGGGGTGTCTTCATCAGTCTCCATGTGCGAGTAGCCATCATTAGTAAAAAGTAAGAGAAATTCGTCCAAACATGCACAAACATGCCACCATAAATGCTGCCAAATGAGCAGTTTATTAATCTGTGAGATTCATTAATTTCACCATGGCTTTCGTTTGAAATTAATTGTTCTGAACAATGATTAGGTCTCTCCCAATTTTTTTCCCCCCACATATATGGGTTTTCTGGATGGCATTCTCAGTGGTTTTAGGATTTCATGCTTGCTTTCTTGAATAAAAATAACATTTTCACTCGAGTTAAAATAATATCTTTTCCCTGAGGTATTATTCTTTGGCATTTCCAGATCCCATGAAAAGGTCATTGATCTGTGGATACGTTCTCTGGAAAAATAGCAACATTGAAAACAGGAAGCCGGTGGCATTTAGAATCACTTGTGTACAAATTTCTATTCATATTTTGCATACAGATAAGTTGAAAATTCACTCCTTCAAAGAGGAAATAAAAATATTTTTCCTTGAATCATGCCAGGTTCTTTTTCATTTGAAAAAAATAAATAAATAAATCTGAAACATTCCTTAAAACAGTTAGGATCTGAAGAAATGACTAAATTGCAACTACTGTATATTTAACAAGGGATGTTCTTCTTAAACACCTTCCCCATAAAAAAAAAAATAAATAATTTTGTGAATTCGATTTGAAATGAGCATGTTGTTATATTCAGCCGCTTCAAAGTGTCACAGAGTGTTAAAGAGCCAGCTATTTTCTGAGAAGAAGGAATGACATTGATTTCAGCTTCAGTGATCTGCTTTAAATCTTTTTTTTTTGGTTTGGGGCTTTTTTTTTGGCTAGAGGAAGAGAGTTGAAAACAGAATGAAAAATCAGAATTAAGGAATCTTTAGTTGGGAAAATAGTAGCAAGTTGTAGCTGTGATACATGATGGCAATTCTTTCCTGGAGGACAGTAAATGTCACTTCTTTGGTCAATATATTACATGTATGCTCTTTTCTCTCTTCTTGGAGGGCTTTGTTATCTTCTCTCTTATCTGTAATATTTGAATGAAAAATTAAGCAAACACATTCTCTGGTCATTGTAGGCGGTGTAAATATTAGACTTCACATTGCACTATGTGAATGAAGCAATGATCCTTTTTTTTTTTAGGTGATATATAATGTCAGAAATTTTCTGGTTTATTTTAATGGAACAGGTTGAAAACATCATCAGAATCCTTTGAAGTTATTATAGTCTAGATTTCGGATAATGAAGCTTGAGCAGAGTTGGGAATTCCAGTGTCATCGTTAAGGTCGCGCCGATAAGCAGAGGTCAGTGGGTAGTCATTAATAACGGGGGTTATATAGATTTTTTTCCCTACCCACTTGTTTCAGGCTTATCTCTGAACTGCTCTGCAATCCCAATGGTGTTGCCATGCTGCTTCATCAAAGTATTGTTTCTGTAAGTTTCTCTCACTGTTAAGCAGGACGTTTAGATGTTGACGAGTTTATTACCTAAATACGCTAGCACAGTAGGAGCAGTGATGCCTTATTTATCAGAAGAGCTCTTTCTGCTATTAATACATGATTTTTTGATAGTCATATATACATTAATCTACCCTAATCAACAGTAAATTAAAACTAAATGTATGTTAATGCCAAGTATGTATTTTCTGAGGACTATGAAGTAGATTAGAACACACCATTACCTTTAACAGCCCTCATTGACCTGCTAAATCTTTCTGAAGTGAACGGTTTTCCTGTAATTATTTTTTTTTTTAATATTTTCAAAGTGTCTGCTCAGCTATCTCAGTCTCCCAGAATCTCTACATGACCTGGGAGTACCCAGAACTATGTATTCTTTGTAGTTCTGGGCTTTGTTTTAGAAACCGGGAAAATGTTACGGAAAATCCAGTTAAAATCTGAGAGACTTGAGCTATAATGGGGAGCAGCGTCTCTGGGAAGTTATTTATCTGTTATCCAGTCCTGAAGTGGTTTACTCTGGTAAGGTTCTTGTTCAAATTATATAGAGTAGAATACCATAGAAGGTGCTTGCATCCTTGTGATGAGTGACCCTTTTTAGAAGAAATCTTTTCAGGCTATTTGTGCACAGAGGCGTAACCACAACCTTGCTCGTTGGAAAATGGCCCTCTTGGTTTTGGATTCACCAAAAGAGAGAGGGAACCACGTTCAAATCTAGGCCTCTAAGCTGAGCATCCCTCTCTCCAAAAGCAGAGTAAATTTCAGTCGTAGGTTCTAATTTGGGGTAGTTTTGCAACTGAAATTCGAAAATGAGCAGTCAGTGGAGAAAGTTGCCTTAAGTATGTTCGACTGAGTGAAAATAGAATTGTTCCCTGTGGTTTTTTTCCAAACCTTTGATTGTTCCTGACTCCAGTTTTCTCCAGATTTTTGATAGACTTTTTGCATACAGGCATTCACTATAGATAAACTCAATTAATCCAATACTGGTTACACAGGATGGGTATTACAAAGAGAAATATCCATAGTTTAGGAGGAGAATAAAGGCAGGCCTTTAGAATATAACTTTTTAGAGAAGTGTGGAAAATTAAAAACAAAGTCAAGAATAAAGGCGTATTTGTTCTTGTGTGGCTCTGAATCGGGGAGGTAAAATACTCAAAATGGAAGATAAGGTATGAAAAAGTAAGAAGCATGAAGAAAAAGAACATAAAGAAAGGGGCAGAGAACTTTTCCTGCATTTGTGATGCTTATTTTTATTCTCATTTTCTGGCAGTCTTTATTTATATCGTTGGCTCTGGGAAAAAGATCTCAGTAAGTCAGCGTTTAAAAATGGAGTCACCCATAGAATATAATTTCTGTGTGTGCACGCTGTGCAAAATTTTAGATGCTTATTTCTGAAAAATGTTGCTTGTTTGAGCAGCCTCTTTACAGTTTCAAGGGTGGTGTGTGAAATGGGGGTAGAGGCAAAAATGATGCAGTGTCATTCAGCGCCTGTAGATAATCCAAAAGGCACCATTGTTCATATTTTCGCCTGATAAGCAGCCGAGTAAAAATAACCCCCTTTTGAAGTCGTGTTGTTGCTTGAGAAAACTTGGTGCCTCTACAGGCACTGAAAGCTATTTAGAAAGGGGAAGCAAAAAAAAAAACAAACCCAACCTCAGTTCCTTTAAGAAGGACTGAGGAGAGGAAAAACCTCTCCTTACGCCACAGAGGATGCATTGTTATCTCTCTGTCCCTTCTTTATGGTCTCATGTAGAAATACTGAACACTTAGGGGAAAAAAAAAAGAAAGTGAACTTCTATTTGAATTACTTTATCTGAGATCTAAAGGTGGAAGAATTTAAAAATAAGAATTTAAAAATAAGAATTTAAAAATAAGAATTTAAAAATAAGAATTTAAAAATAAGAATTTAAAAATAAGAATTTAAAAATAAGAATTTAAAAATAAGAATTTAAAAAATAATATTATTCCTAAAGTCTTAATTCTTCCTATATTACTGAGTATTTCAGGTGGAATTTCCTTATCCCAGCGGTTACTGTATTTAGTAATAACATTTAATTTGGGAAGCTGACAGGGATAAATCTGATTTGTTCTTGCCTTCCTCTCACAGTCTTCCTCGGGCTTCTGCCTGTGGACCTTAAAGGCCGCAAGAGTCTGGGCTGAATAAATGTCTCTTGTTGCCTGGTGCAGCTCCCTCTTTCTTTATGCCAATAGTTAATCCACTGGTGTCAAAAAGTACAACTTCTCAGATGCAATAGTCCGTAGGTGATGTGGTTTCTGTTCTTTTTTGTTTTGCTAAGTTAGCATCTGGTTTTATTTCACTGTTTAATAAAGATGTAGCACATTGAGAAGGTGGCTTAGCCAATTTTTCCAGAGTACTATAACTTTAGAACTTCCTGATTTTTTATTTTTTTTTATTTACTGAGTTAATACTAGTTTAATTTAAATCAGTATGCATTTTGATTTGCATTTAATAAACAAGGGGGCTCTATGTCACAGTCTGTGAAACTCGCATAGCATAAATGAGCAAATAATTCTGTTCAATTATATCTTGTCGTCAATTATATCTTATCTCATGGCGATCTTACCCTGAGAGCTTGTCATCTTGCCTATTTGTTTTTAACTCCATAATCTGTATTGTGAATACATTTCGATTTTGCAGCTGGGGCGTGCATGGTTAAAAGCACTAAATAAGAGAAAAAAAGAAAAAAAAAAAAGAAAAAAGCCCAGATCCTTTCTTCAGAGAGGTTCCATTTCTAGTGAAAAGTGGATGATATACGTTTAAAAAAAAAAAAATTAAAACCCAGTTATATTAGTTCTGTTTGCTGCATTGTGGCTGGGGTTTACACTTAATAGGAGGAGCTTGTACTTTTCAAAAGGAAAGACTGGAAGATTTAAAAACTGATACTGTTGGTTCTAATAGTTGGAAATGTCACTGTTGTTTTCCTACAGAGTATTCACCAGTTTATAGTAGCCTCTACTTCTCTGCACAATACAGAAATTTAAGCTAGTAACAGAGACAAGATTAAAGACAGTGAACAGGTCACTTAATGGAATTAATGGCTTCCTCACTAATTGGTAAGCTGAAGCTAGAGAAGTGTTGCACACGTAAACTGGGAAAATGGAAGGCTGTTTGCAGGCGTATTTTTCCCTTAAAGCACATCATTAACGGACTTTAGCAAATCAGACCAAGGCTCTGTATCAAGCAGCTTCATCATCCATGTAGTCCTGAAGTGAATGGCATCAGAAATCACTGGTCTTAAACAGTTCCCAGCTCCATATGATAAAATGACTGTGCTTTTATTTAGACAATAACCTCAAATCCTCATATTAAAAAGTAGCAAATTTTTTTGCCCTTTGCTGTTCTAAGTGTGACACATGTAACAATTATTCATCGTTCCATAATGGATCATTTTTATCAGAGTCCTGTGTCTCTTCTGTATATATAGAATAAATATTTATGTTTTCTCATTTTTCTGAACTAGAAGATACTGACAGAATAGGTTTGAAGTGTCAACTATAATTCATTGCCTGCAAAGAAAAGCTTTATACTGATACTGTGTGAAAGGAAAAGAATATCTAAATCATTTCAGCAGCGAGCTTATAACCAAGATAATATCAGCATTTTCCTTCTTGAAAATATATCTGCCATAAATTAAAGGAGGTCTTCAGTATTTTATTAAAATGCTTCTGACAAGTTTAACCCCATCTTCAACAGGAACGTATGTATGAATACAAAACCTTTTCTTTAAAAAAAAAATATATATGTGAAGGTCAAGTGAAAGTTAAAAGAAGCTGGCGGTAAAGTTCGTGGCAATTCTGCAGGCATTCTGTTCAGAGAACATTAACAAAATATGGTGCTTATTTAGTATCAATCTAAAGGTGCACATTTTATTGTTATAGAAGCTTAAGATGTATGGGGGGCTTTGCTGTTTTCTACAATGTATACTGAGTATATTTTAATGAACTCTAAATTTAGTTAAAATTAGCCTTAGCAGTAAGCATAGCTGAGGAGAGGTGCATACCACAGTACATAACTACGTTTAAATATATACATAGCAAAGTAATTGGGATAATAAGAATATAATTAGAATTCAAAATGTGTTTGTAATGCAGCCTTTTAGACACAAATGCTGTGGTTTGGTATCTTGTCACGTTTTCAGCTTCCAGTTTCTTTAACGAGAAAATGCAGGAAAGAGTTGATAGGAGCAGAAGAGAAAAGTTGTAGGTGATGAAAGCCCACACCTGTTTTGCAGAATTCCTAGCTGTCCTTTTAGGGTATTTTTAAAACATTTGGTTTGAAGCCCTTTAAGGGGCGATACACCACATTCCTCAGACAAGGGCAGAAATGTACTTATGTCCCGTTCCAGGGTGAGGGCTTAAGGTTTTTGTTTCCTTTGTGATTGCTCCTTAATTCCACCTCCAGCTGGAGACCCCATGTCTTCTGGGAGAGATGCTCCCCAAGGCACTTGGTCAGGAGAGACATTTCTTTTCTGGATCCAGTCCCATCCACAACAGACCCAAAACGTCTCTTAAGGGCTGGAACAGCTTTCTACTTTGGCAAATAAGCAGAAAGCAGAATATGAGAATTGTTTTTTGAACCCCAAGTGGTTTGTAGTGTTTTTTGGTTTTGTTTTTTTTTTTTTTTCCTGCAATAAACTTAGCTTTAATCACTCATGTGAGAACCCGACAGAAAAGCGGGATGTCTCATTAGTATTACATCACATCAATGCTGAAACAAGCTGGAAGATTTTCTACGATCACGTATTTAATAGGAAACTTCCATAAATATAATTTTATGACTATACCCAGCGTTTCAGTTTAGAAACTTGATAATTGCTTTCTTTAAAAAACATCAGATGCTAGAAGACAATGTGAGAACGAATCTTTCCTTTCCACGACAAAAGCACAGAAGCAGTCCTTCATTTTGGAAGCAGTTAGTTTGTTAGGAAGGTTGTTATTGTAACGCTATGCATTTGTCCCTGCACACTGCAGAAAAAGTTCATCAGACAGAAATTGTATTAGTCTACCAGTACATATAGTTGCATATAGCAAGAGCTTTTCTTGCTTAGAACAGAAGACATTGTGGCTTTTCCAAAGAAGGTGGTTTCATTAGATGAATTGATTTCATTCCAAGTCAGCCTTTTGTGGTTTGAAACAGAAGTCCTGAGAAATACTTGGTTGTTTTCATCCCTTGCTGGACCACCGCAGCCTGCCTCTGTTGCAGAGCAATTGTGGCAGATTGAGCAGCCAGACTGACTCCTACCTCCTTCATACTTCTTAAACGCACGGAGATTATGGACTTAAGTTGGAGAAGGGTAGATTTAAGTTGAATATTAAAAAAATAATTCTTTACACTGAGGGTGGTTGAGCACTGGAACAGGTTGCCCAGGGAGGTGGTTGAGGCCCCTTCCTTGGAGATATTCAAGGTGAGGCTTGATGAAGCCCTGGGCAACTTGGTCTAGTTGAGGGTGTCCCTGCGACTGCAAGGAGGTTGGACTAGATGACCTTTGGAGGTCCCTTCCAGCCTGGAGTATTCTGTGGTTCTATACTTCTGAGGTAAACGCGCTCTGGTAGACTTCCATTGGCTGGTGGTGACTTCTGAATTTCAGCGTGAGAATTCACATCTTTCAGAATGCTCTGTGAGGTGCTCACTTCGTGTCTTCCAGCACCAGAAAACTTCATTAAGGAAGCCTACCGTTGGCCAGAAGTTAAGTCGTATCATTCTTTTCATGCTAGCGTCCCAGCCTGCTGTAAGTGTGGGGCTTAGAAATTCCAGCAAGTCAACAAACTCATGTTTGAAAGTGGTATTTCACTGGAGACGGTTTGGAGGAACATTCCCAGGGGGTTTCTTAGACCACGTGCACTTGAGCGTGTCTCACAGAGTATGAAGAAAAAATTGTGGAGTGCAGAGTATCTACTGCCGCATTTTGAAGGGCTTGATAGACCACTGGTTCATAAACATTAATGTGGAAGGCGGAGAATGATGCACAAACCATGGTATTGAGGAGATCTGGCCTTTCATATCTTTGGACAGGCATGACATTTTGTTCTCAATTGACCCTTCTTATCCTTCTATGAAATCGCATGCCCCAAGGAAAGGAAATTCAATTATGTATTTAGCATTTTTGGATTAGCGAGGAATATGCATCTGGCATGGTGAAAGCAGGATGGTTTTATCTATAAAAGTCACTAGCAAAAGTTATCTGAGTCGTTATAAATATGATTACGACTTGCTGTATTCCTCAGAAAATCTGTAACACTTGAGACAAAAGCTGCTATTATCACTGTTAGAATCTAAAGCTTTTTTCGGAGTCATGAAACATTAATGTGATGGGAGTTGGAGTTCTAAAATATTAAAATGTTTGGCTTACGAAAGTGATGATAGAAATCTGTCACTGTGTCCAGAAAGGATTTAGGGGCAAGGGCTGGTGTAACAGGAGACCAGCAAATAGACCAGTACAACGTGACTTGAGGTCTCTGCTCCACCTCACCCCAACCCCACTAAAATTTTGCAGGTTTTGACAGTTCCCTTGGTGTGAAAAGCTTAACTTTCCAGGAAGAGAAGAAAAATAAAATAAAATTCTGGGATGAGTAGTGACTGGATGCTGTTGAGCAAGGTTTAGTGATTTGGTCATGGACTAATTCTCCTCCCCAAGGAGAAAAAAGCTGAAGTCTGGCAATGGAATAGATGGACTCTCAGTTAAAACAGACAATAAAGCCAAACACCTAGTTGGTGGGATAATTAACTTCTGTGTTATATCCTTTTAGCTAACGTGTAATTTTCTAGACTTCTCGTCATTCTTGGTGGGGTGGACAAAGCCTGTTGCTCTATAGAATAAACCAGAGGTTAAATATTGCTTCATATACTCCTTGTCGGAAAACAGGACTCCTGGCTTAAAGGTCTTTATGACAGATGAATGAGTTGAAAATTGCACTTATCAGTGGCATATGCAATGCCTGTGTCAACCGTTACAAAACAGACAGCGCAGGTAGTGGCTTTCTGGTTGGAACTCATTGCTGTAGTCTCCAAACATGCATCTAATTTTTTTTTAGAGGAAGAGAGTGGCACCTGTTTCAGTTTTTCCTCTTGGATCCCCTTAAATGTCAGATTAGAGGAAAAACTATGATTCAGAATTAAAAAAAAAAATAAAAAATAAAAAAAAATCTGCTAGCTATTTCCTTTCTAGGAAAATCTCAGTCTCCCCACCTTGAACATATCTATAAGGGGTAAATGTTATTTCTGCCTTATCCCTGTACCAAGAGAAGATACTCTTTTAAGGAGGTGGATGGAGAACAGCAACAAAGAAAGAAGAGCTTGTGACTAAAGGCAAGGACACCAGGAAGATCTGAAGTGTTATCCTGAGGATCTTCAGAAATATTACTGATTAAAAAGATGAGAATTCTGTGATGTATACTAAAAGCTGGAAGGCAGCAACCCCGAAGATGGCAAAACGTCCACCAAAGGGTGAAGTTCTGCACGTGTTGAGAAGGCAGCAAAAGGGAATAGTTTATGGGAAGAAGATGGCATGACCTTGGGATATGTTATTTTCACCTGCTTTGGTCTAAAACTATCAAAACAAAACAGGCAAATGGGCCTGGAGAACATTCCCTTTTATTCTTTGCATCGATGGGTAAGACCTTGAAAATGAAAAACTATATTTGGGGCTTCACCCGAGGAGCAGGGGAGGGCTGTGTTGTGTTTAATGAAGCTATTAAGACGAAGCAAAAATCTTAGCTCTCATCTCAGTCACTCAGAGAAACAACAGGAAAAAGAGAATCGCACACAGAGCCTCTTTTTCGACATAGACCAGGAATGCAAATCCTTTTCATTAAGCAGGAATTCTAGCTTATTGCTGGGAGCCAGCACAGGCAACGTGCAGTTCAAATCATCTTGGAAATAATATTGCCAGGAAATGTATTTTGCTTTTTTTTTTTTCTTTTGAGTTTTCTCCTTCCTGTGCACTTTTGTGCATCTCCTGGCTTAACTTTGAAACGTCCTGTACAAACAAACTCCTGGTATCTTGTGAGAAATTACAGAATTTAGTAAGGAGCAATTTACCTTTTTTGTGGAGAAGCGTGTAAAACTGACGAGTTTGGCTATGCAAAAGAAACTACGCTAAGAAAATGTTTGCTTCACAAATCACAGAAAATACCATTTCATTTTTGCCGGGAGTAGCCAGTTGAGAAATTAGCATGGAGCCCCAGAATTAACTCAAGTTACTGTCGTGGTTTCTACCCATGGCTTACGTTTCTCATGTTCTCCCACTGGGAAGGGGAGTAGGAATGCTACGGTTAAGCACTGAAGGTTACTAGAGTTGTGCTTTCTACAGATTCTGAGTTGTAGAACAGCCATCAATTAGTTTAATGAACCTGCTTTTAATTTAGGGAGGTACTGTTTTCTTTCTCCTCTGCTCAAGGTGTAAGGTAACAGGCAGAGACCTCTGTGCGTAGATGCCTGTTTGCGTAGGATGAATCATAGAACCACAGGATGGTTCAGGTCAGAAGGGACCTTAAAGACCATCCCGTTCCAAACCTCTGCCCTGGGCAGGGACATCTCCCACTAGATCAGGCTGCTCAAAGCCCCATCCAGCCTTGCCAGGGATGGGGCAGCCACAGCTTCTCTGGACAACCTGTTCCAGTGCCTTATCACCCTCACAGCAAAGAATTTCTTCCTGATACCTAGTCTAAATCTCCACTGTCAATTTAAAACCATTACCCCTCACCCTATCGCTCCACTCCCTGATCAAGAGTCCCTCCCCATCTCTCCTGTAGCCCCTTTAGGTACTGGAAGGCGCTCTAAGGTCTCCCTGGAGCCTTCTCTTCAGGCTAAACAGCTCCAACCCTCTCAGCCTGTTTTCAAAGGAGAGGAGCTCTAGCCTTTGGAGCACGTATGAAAAGGTATGTGGAACTGAATATTATGATGGGAATATCTTAGTGGTACGTTTGAGACTGCTGGTGTTTTGGTTTTGATTTTAAATCTCACTGAGCTGACTATAAGTTGGATATCACACAGGTGATGAGCAGCAGTGTTGTCTTGCCTTTGAGTCCCCAGTGGACCCACAGCTTCTGCCATGGAGACATGGTGATGCTGGATTTCTGGCCCTTTTTGGCCACGGCGCGTAGGTAGCAAGCCAGAATCCACAGTGCCTGTTGTTGTGAGGGCATTGTCCAAGTTGTTACCTGTGGTTAATCAATCTAAGAAAGGAAAAACAAGAGTAGCAGTGTTGATTGATGAGGAAAGTCTTGTTTTCCATGGCAATAAAATATGACTGAGGGTGATTAATTTAGTTATTCCAGAAGGGGCTCTTGTCTGCTGTGGGGCAGCTGTTTAAGGTGCACATGGGTGCTTTGGCCTATAGAAAATAGAAGACAATACCTGCTAATGAGGAAGCTGTTGCTGAACAAGGTGGCTTATACACTTATGGACTGCTCCAGCAAAGTACTTAATGCCGTAATAACCTACAAATCCGAGCTATTCAAGTTGGGATAAGTGTTACAATCAATTACCCTGGCTTTCAATAGAATGCCTGCTCCTCTTCTTTTTTTTTTTGTCAGCCCTTAGCCTCATACCTGCCATGTGGAGCCCCATCTTGATGTGTGGTAATTATATCGGATCCTAGCTAGTGCTGGTTTGTGGGGAGCTATCTGTGGGTTAAACTTCTCAGCTAATGAGGAGCTGGCTGTGTGGGACTGGATCGCTGCCTGGATTAGATTTCTAGCCCAATTCATTTCCAGGCACCCTTTTTCAGTATTTTCCCTGCACTTTAGTCTACATTCAGGTGGAAATTGGATTAACAGGACAAAGCGTGAAGTCATTTGCTGGAGCAAACAGTGTTAGTGCCAAATTTGGTATAAAAGGATGCCGCTGAAAGGACCACGGGTCTCTCTTCTAATCCATGGAGAATCCCTCCGCCTCTGAGTTTAAGGACTTCATTTCCAAATACAATGCACGGGGGGTACATAAACCCCTGTTAAACGGTTCATTTTGTGCATTCATCTCTTGTTTGCTTATGGTATTAAAAATGGTGTTTTCAGCCTGGAACAATCCCATTCATGCAGAAATCACTTTGTAAATGTAAATACTGTATTAGTGACAGCTCCGTTCAGGGCAAATATTTTAACCCGTTGGACAGTATCAATAGTTTTCCTCCTGCAATTAATGTTTTAAATATGAAGAAGGAAATTCTGCCTTTTGTTTTTCTCAGTGAAATAAAGGTGCGACCTGCTTTGGCAGGGGCACTGGACTAGATGATCTCCAGAGGTTCCTTCCCACCCCATATCATTCTGGGATTTTCAAGAGGAAAAAAAATCGGTTATATAGAGGGCTGATGCTTAGTATATCTGAAAATGGTAACAGGGCAAAGGAGTTATTGCTCTTCTTGGATGAAGGTGATGTTGGGTGTCAAACTTCCACTGTCCACTGAGGAGACAGCAAAGCTGGAATTGTAAGTGCAAGGTAGGACATAAATGATATATTTTAAAAATCCCAAATTGGAAACTAAATCTAGAAAAGTACGTACACCCAAAGATGTAATTCTGGGCCACAACCCTAGTATCTGTTATCGCCTGATGCGAGACAACTTAACTATATAAGTGTATCCACGTAGAAAAAATGGATCTAGCTCAAGCTGCCCACTGCAGCTTTCACAGAGGGGATATTCACTACCGCTTAAATACCCTTAGGATATGATCTTCCTTGGAGAGCAGGGATTTGTCTTTCTGAAAAAAAAAAAAAAGAGCAATAGACACATCAGTTTAATTTCCTCCAGATGTACTAGTGCTGACCTGGGAGTTACTCCCTTATTGCATTTCGTTTTAAAAAGTGACTCCACTCTCTTTTCATCACTGCAAACCAGACACCTTTTCTGTGCGTTGCCTTCTGATTGCTCTCCAAGCATCTTTCCAATTAAACAGTCTCCTGATGAAAGGCAAGTTTATATCTAGAACTGTTTTTCATGTGCTTTATAGCTTGCCGCATATTATACCGTATTGTGTATTATAAAATTCCTGCTATTAATGGTTGTTTACTTTTCCCAGAGACAAAAAATATGCGTCAGAATTTAGAACCAGACAATTTCTTGCAATAAGTGCACTCATTTTATGTCTTCTCGGCTGGTTTCAGAAAGAAAAGTTAATGCTTTTAAAGCCTTCTGTACTTTCTGAATGTAATAACAATGACAGCACTTAGCACTTAGAGAAATCTTTTCATGCACAGAGCTCCATCCTGACATTGAAAGTAGTATTATTCACATTTCACAGGTAAGTTCTTTAAAGCAGCAGCGAGTTCAATTTCCACGCCCTCCAGGCCAAATATGTATTATAGTAGGGGGACTGATGTCAGAGATTTTAGCCAAGAAATTCCTCATCCGAGTCTCAGACCTGGCTTTACTATGGATACGTGGGTTAACTTTACCCTGGTATCTCTTAGTGACTCTCCTCTAGATTATTCATCCCTTTTCGTACCACTCCTCCATTTCTTCTTCTCCTTCAATGACATTTTCCACGAGGAGATCTCGCCTGGACCTCAGTTCCATTTCTCCCCTAGAGCAGAGCTCTGCAGAACGACTCCTTGTGGCTGAGGATTGGTTTGATCGAACATCTGCAACAATCCTCTGATTTTTTTATGTTTGGCCTGTCTAGTCAGTATACTTGTTTTATAAAGAAATGTAGAACATTTCTATATGAAGTAGCTTTATATACATTTTGATGATAGTAATGTTTTAATCATTCTTCATTTATTAGCCATATTTGGCACAAAAATTTGATTGAGGTACATGCCCATTATCCCAACCCACTTAGCTTTTGTGCTATTTTCTTGTCCTTCTTTCATTATTTTTTCATAACTGATTTTAGACTTTGCCAAGATCAGACTCTCCAAATGTGTCTGTCCATTATGCGGCTTGATAAAACTCAGCCAAGATTTGGATTATTAACTAGTGTTATAGTTAAATACTATCATAGAATCAGGGAATTGTCAGAGTTGGAAGGGACCTCTAGAGATCATCCCATCCAACTCCCCTGCTAAAGCAGGGTTGCCCAGAGCACATCACTCAGGGCTGCATCCAGGTGGGGCTTGAAGGTCTCCAGAGAAGGGGACTCCACACCCTCCCTGGGCAGCCTCTGCCAGGGCTCTGCCACCCTCACCCAAAGAAGTTTTTCTTCATCTTTGAATGAAACTTCCCATGTTCCATCTTCTGCCCATTGCCCCTTGTCCTGTCACTGGGAACCACTGGGAAGAGTCTGGCTCTGTCCTCCTTCAACCCACCCATCAGATCCTTGTGAGCACCAATAAGGTCTCTTTTCAGCCTTCTCTTCTCCAGGCTAGCGTCCCAGCTGTCTCAGCCTCTCCTCATCAGGGAGGTGCCCTAATCCCTTTTTTTGCCCTACACTGGGCTCTCATTTATCAAATTGATCAAATTACCAAAATTTTGAAAGGACCTAGAGACCACTCCATATCTAGGTCTTAAAAGGCATCATTTTGGGGGCTTTGAGTGGACAACAGAAGCAACACCTCTCAAAATTGTACAGGTTTTCGTTTTCTGAGAACTTACCTCCTGAAAGATTTCCTTGAATTTAAATGAAAATACTTCAAGTCACAAATGATTAGTGCCAGTAACTGTCACTGATGAGAATACTGACAGACAAAAGGAAGCATCCATTAATAGAGGAAGAGTAAGGTCCTTGATTTCTTCTCTACCAAAATAGACAGCGTTTGCTCTATTTTCTTCATAGTCTTTTTATACTTAATAATCATATTTTGAAATTACATTGACAGATGAGGTAGTATAGTTACGTGTTTCTATCTAAATTTAAATGCTCATTTAAATGGCAGTGCCACAGACTTCTGTAGTTCTTGATGTGTCACATTTTCTAAGGTACATCTGGATGAGAGGAAGCAAGCAAAATGAGTTGTATCAAATACTAGGTACTGCTTACCACAGGAGAACATGACCCTGGATTTTTTACATAACCTCTCTTTGAATTTTTGGGGTGTTTTTTTGTTTTTTTCTACTACCAGTTTTGTTTTGTGAGTAAAGGGGACATTATCTGAAATCATCAGTAGAAGAAAACAATCAAACTGTTACTGGCTTGGAATCATGTTATCCAATTTTTACACCAAAGGGGCTATTGAGCCTTGGAACAGGTTGCCCAGGGAAGTGGTAGAGACACCATCCTTGGAGGTATTTAAAAGACAGCCTGATATAGTGCTCAGTGACGTGGTTTAGTGATGGTTTTTGTCAATGTTGGGTTGGTGGTTGGACTTGATCTGGAAGGTCCTTTCCAACCCAGGCAATTCTATGATTCTGAATGACGTGTTTGATCTGTTGGGATGTTGAAAGTCAGCATTCCATTCTGGAGAAGCCTTGTTTTGCAGCATATTTCTTAAGTAACTCCAGTAAATGGTACTGTTTGATGCTCAGATGAGTTGAATGTTAATGATGCACGTGTATGTCTTTGCAAGTGGTGGCCCTTGATGGGTTGAAGAATGTTATGTCTTGGAAGCGCTGTGATATAACATAATGGGAGACAAAAAAAGCCTTCTGAGTGAGTAGTCTGCTGAGGAATGGAGTTTAGAGAGCTTCAGAAGGAGCTTCAACGAATTATATTAAGTGGCATCATGTTTTAAGGTAAAAGTAGATGAATAATGATTTACAGCGTGAGCTCTGTAATGAGCTCTTCTACCATAAATATGCAAAACACTAATTAGTTATAGCCAAATTTCCCTGGCTTTGGGAATCTTTTGGAATATAACTTTTCAGTAATTGAATCACATCAAAGTATTTTTTTCTCTCAGTCTTCTGACAAAGCTCTGTGTGATTTGTTGGGGGGCGGGCAGGCGTAGGGAACAAGCTGTTGACAAACTGAAGGATGACTTTGATGTAGAATAAACAGTCACTTCTACATTTATCAGAAGGCAATGTCCCATGCAACCATAAGGAACCCTGTTTGTGGTGCCTGCCTGCACCAAGGAGAGGTCTCTCAGTTAATTTGATTATCAGTTTCAGAAAGGCAACTAATTTTTTATATATATATTTATTTATTTTTAACAACGTGTATAAATATTGTTAAAGTTTTGGAAAGATACCGGAGTGCATTTCAAGACAGATGCTGCTTTTACGGGGCAGGTTTTTGCAAAGTAGATGATAGTGTTACCTTAAATGGTTGGACATTGCATTATTTCCAGTTGAAAGAATTTCATCAGATTCTGACTTCAAAATATTACAGCGGAGCAACATCGCTATCATGACACATTACCAAAACATCCCTCGGTGTAGCCACTGAATTAAGTAACTTTTGGCTTCAGAGCATCTCTTGGAAATGCAAAGATGAGCAGAGGCTGAAGAGAATTTATTCTACTCTTAAACCTCATATATTATTTTTTTTTTTTTTTTTTTTTTTTTTTTTTTTTTTTTTTAAA
>VZRU01000236.1:203672-241913 GCA_013398155.1 Pedionomus torquatus
AAGCTTGAAACTATTGAAACCTATAACAACTTTGAGTCAAAACTGACTGTGTGTTTATTACCAAAACACCCTTGATGCTTCAAATGCAGCTGAGCTGTCTATTGCATGAATCAGTACTTTTTCAGGCATCATTACAAGGTCAGAACAGTAAGTGCTATCTTCAGATACAGAAATAAAGTCAAAATGTGAAAGCAAACAAATCTACAAATTGTCCCTTGCCATCAGACCAACAGAATTCCAACTTCTAAAGCCATGGATTTCTTGTCTTGTTTGATTCCAGATCCATAGCCAAATGTTTGGGTTATATTGTTATATTAAAAGTATGTTTATAGAGCTTGTATAGGAGTAATTTTGAATTCTAGGAAGCACTGTGGTGCTAGTGTTAATTTAGATTAAATGAATGATAGCAGTAGGGAAGGAGTTGGCCTTCTGTAAGAGATCGTTGTTAGCATGAAGATGTGGGTCTGGTCCCAGCCTAGAATGCTCTTTTGGGAATTTTATTTAATGGATGTTGAAATCATCAAAACGTCTGTTTAATTACAGTTGTTAGAATCTGAACTTAAATGTCAGTGTGTGCTTTGGGAGACCTACTGAAAGGAATTGTGGGTTTCATTGAAAAGCAAAAGCCTCTTCCATCTCTGCTTCCTTCACCAGCAGCACAGGTTGTATTTGCTGTCGTAGGTTATCCTCCACCTACTTCTACAACTTTGTTGGTATCAGTTCTGCTTGCAGCTTTGTGGACTCTGACTAAATATAGGCATTCAGTATTACAAGGAGTAAAAGCCATTTCTACAGCATTTGCCTATATCATATTTTGGAAAATAGGTGCCTAAAATAAAGGCCTTCGCTGTGTTGCTCAGAGTCCTATTAACTCCACTGAAAGATCTATCTTTTATGCCTTGAACCTGAACAGCATTTCATGGCTGTACTCAGGTGAAATGTTCTGATGAAGTATAAAAGAAAGGAGAAAAAAAAAAAAGCTTTCTGAATTGTTAGCTGTCACATCATCGCAATGTTTTCATGAATTCCCAAGTTATTAAATTTCTAATACTGCAGTAGACTTTTTTTTCTAATTAAATGTGCATCTTCTTTTGTCATAAGGAAAGAAAAAAAATCTTGGGTTATGCTTTTTACAGTAATTTAATTAAGCGTTTCCTGTAAGTTCGTTTCAGTATCTATCATGGCTCACTAAAGTTGGTATTCAGTGTAGAATGGTAGATTAATTGCCCTTTGTCTTAGATGAAATAAGAATCCTAAATATGCAGAGTCATGAAATTTAATTGTGTTCCTCAATTGCTTATTCAATGCTTTGGAAACCTGAATCAAGAAATACTGAAGAAGAGGGCCAAAGGTTGTTAAATGTAGCGAGTAACACAGATTTTGAACTTTACTTAATGAACCGAGTGTTTATTACTATGAAATAAATGCACCATTTAAAGAATTATGCTGGAAATGTAAAACATTAAAACTCTAATTAATTTTGGTCAGAAGCATGCAATGCACTCATTTTTTCCTAAAACATTTTTCATTAGGGTCTAGGTTTTCTCTGTTGTTGAAATGAATTTATCCCTTTCCTATGGCAGGGCTCTCATTTTTCCCAAAAAAAGTGATGCTTGGAGTGATGGCTTTCAGCTGCCTTCAACTGCCGGCAGCACGTCTTGATTTTTTTTTTGGCTGGTGGAAGCATTTTTATATCACTCAGTGGTGGCCTGCCTTTCTATTTGATGTTATTAATCATTTTGGAACTAAAGAACGATTCCTTCATTTCCAAACAAATCGGGAAATTTCTTTGTTCTTCACAAAAGGCTGTCTGCAGCCAAACTTCTTTGAGAAATCACAGCAGGAAAAAACAATCTCTGGCTATCATTTAGTAACTGTAGGTATAGCCTAACAATCGAGCAGTTAAAAACTAGCCTCTAATTTATTTTTTAATCAAACAGTATGTAGAAATAAAATTGTCTAAGATTCCTTCTGGTTGGCCCGAGCGCCTTTTGTTCTCGTGTAGCTGTTGCAAGAAGGAGCCGTTTTAGTTTTCAGTATCAAGGAGAGAAACACGAAGAAGTTCTGCTTCTCATAATTTAGTAGTTGTACAGGGTAAAATCGGTGGGGAATATTTAACCCCATCTCAATTGGATTAGAATATGCATTTCTAGGCTATGGAATATGACTCTGGTAGTACATGAGTATATGTGAAGGGTTAGTTTCTGTTTTGATTTATAATTCATAAAAATAAGGGCTGTATTGCCACACAAGTAGAAACTGCTGTTGCGGTTTCCCTATCTCTGTTTATATATGTGGAGATGTAAGTATTGTAATTGAGTGACAAATCTCTCTTAGGCTGGATTTTAATCAGACTTACTTGAAGCCTTGAAACCTAAGCGTCCCCTCTGAGAGCGGTGTGGGAATTAAGGGGGCCCGTCCCAGAGCAGGAGAGGGACTCTATGTCAGGAAGCCTAGGGATAGGACAAGGGGTAATGGTTTTAAACTAGAAGAGGGGAGATTTAGATTGGATATTAGGAAGAACTTCTTTGCTGTGAGGGTGGTGAGGCACTGGAACAGGTTGCCCAGGTAAGCTGTGGCTGCCCCATCCCTGGAGGGGTTCAAGGCCAGGCTGGATGGGGCTTGGAGCAACCTGGTGTGGTGGGAGGTGTCCCTGCCCAGGGCAGGGGGGTTGGAACTGGATCATCTTTAAGGTCCCTTCCAACTCTAACCATTCTATGATTCTATATAAGCACGGTACAATCCCATTGGAGTTGCTTTTCATCTATTCCTCCGTTCACGTTTCAGGTTTGTGACACCTAAACGTTTGTTAGATACAGTCTAAAGTTCATAAACCTTTACAGACTCAAAAATGTTTCAAAGAGGAAACATTTCCCTCCGCTGTCTTCAAGGAGAACCAGCTGAACTTGTGAAACAATGGTTGGGTTTGAGGCACCACCTGCCCTGAAGAGCATCCCAACTGTAGTGGCAGTCAGCCAGAAGGGCCACTCAGTGGAATGGCTGCCTCCTGAAAGGGAGAGAAAACAGATGGAGGGTTTGAAATCTGGCATGAAACGCCACTTCTGTACTAAGCGTTAAATGAAATTTGACTGTAAGGGCTCTTGCGATGGTACATTTAGCCGTATAATCAGAATTAGAACCAAGGAAATAGAAAATACCGATCAGCCACAAACATTTCAAAAAGACTTAAAGTTCTTGTACCAGTGCAAGTTAGAGGAAAGGGTTTTATGATAAACACGCAGCTGCTTGTTGTAGCTTCTGAAGGCAAGCGTTGGGAGGAGAATAGTTCTCCTGGTCTCGCATTGCCACCTAGAGCAGGGTGTCACGTACTGCACGGGGGAAGGAAACCTCCAACACTTCAACCCTTCTCTTTTTCCTCAAGGAAACGGGGTGGAGAACCTGCTTCCAGTTAGCTGATGTCATGTTTACTTACATTAGAATGCTTAGTTCGTTCGTAGCCTCCATTAGTATTATTTTTTTACTTTTTTTTTTTTCCCTAATGTAGCAGATGAGCAGAGATTTCACCGTAGGAATTTGGTGGGCTCTGACAGTAAGAATTAATGGAGATGCGCCTTAAAAGGTACGACTGTCAGCTTGCCAGTGGTCCCAGAGGGGGCATTTTCTTGACGGCTGCTTCAGAATACTTGGTGCAGCAAATGTCAAACTTGTCGAGGCTGTCACTGTGAAAATGATCCATGTAGCAAGGGTCTCCTTTTCTTGGGAAACAAACAGCTGCCTTATCGCTGCGGAGCTGCGGTGACAGAAAACTGTCATCTATCACAAGAATTTTTTATTTGCTTCTAATATCCACCGGTAAAGAACTGCTCCCGTTGCTCTGGGTATTTTCGCAGCCCTCTTCGTTCTGAGGGTTGTCAGTAGTACATTTGAAGAAGATCTCCTCGGCTTTGGAAGAAAAATAACTTTGGGATGTTAGTGCTGTAAGCTCACCTTTTGCTGATTTAGCCAAGAGACTGATTGAACTCCCAATTTTTAGCCCGGAAAACTCCTTTTCCTCCAAATTTGGTCCGCGACATTGGAAAGCTAGACTAACGTACGTGAAGAAAAGCTCTCGTAGTTTCTGAAGTCCCCTTTTCCTGATGTATTTTTGAAGAGTATTAAAAGTATTTTTATCTACTTCCAATCGCTGCTTTCCCAGCTGGAATCTGTGAGGCAGGAGATGAAATACCAGCTGGACACCCTCGCCAGAGCTTAGTGTATGAGTCATATTTCAGCGCCTTTTTTGGATAAAGATAAGTCTATGAAAAGTAGTAATAGCTGAATTTGGTCCTTCATGGTTTTAAGATGATATTTCCAGATTCTGTGACAGCATAGAGAGCCCTTTCCTCATTCTTCAGTATCGTAAGGTATTTCTGTGTTTTGCATTCTTTCTTATTATTCAGATGTTCCTTCCCATCCTATTGTAGTTTGAAGGAAGAGATGTCGACAGGACATTTGAAGAGCATCCAAAGGACCCTTTATTCTGATATCTTCTTTCCAACAGGGAAAAGGAGGGATGCATGGGGACAAGATGTAGGAAAACAAAAGCTCATGTGGAAGGTCCATCAGTCCATCAGCATCGTCAGGAGGTGTCTAGGCGTCAGTGGGTTTAGGAGCTCCTGAGCTGACACTGCAATTCAGGGTGTTGGGTTTAATAGCACTTTATAAAGCCCTTTGTACTTTTCCTTATCACTGTTGCTTTTGTAAACCTGAAAGAACAATTTCAGACTAGGAAACTTCATTCATTTCAATATGAAAATAATCTTTGGGCTGTTAAGTACAGTTTTTTAATGGCAGTAGTAATGGAGACTTGAGGGTTTCACTTCCCTTTGCTGCTCCTACAAGTTGCCAGATCTGTGCTGAGGCAGCTTTTAGGCGACCGTGTTCAAAATTCGCTGTAGAATATTCAAGTCTATGGCTGCCTGTAGTCAGGAGAGATACCGAGAGAAGTTTGGTTTGTGATGGGTGCTCGCAGAAATTTACTGTGGTTATTGAACATCTTAACACCAAAACGGCTGTTCTCTGTTCTGGGACTTTTAGGAGCGAAAGCACTGGACAGCAGAGTCATAGGCAGCTGTGGGCAAAATAAATAACGTAGAATAGAGGTGTGCGGTATTAATAGATATAACTTGAACTGAATCACTGTGAAACAGAAGCTGGAAGTCAGTATTTGACCTGCTGCGTAGCCACTGGTAGCAGCGACGTTACACACTTGCCATCACGGACCATTTTTTAACAGATAACATGAGAATAAAAGGTTTTCCTTTGCCATCCGTCAGAGTTAGAAGCATTGTAATGATGATAATGATAGGTGGTAATTAGTAAAACAAATATAATAAATATGTTTAATCTGCAGTCTGTTTGGCATAATTTCAGGATGATTAGGCTATATAGGCTATTTAGCTGAAAATTCAAACGTTATTAATGACATGAGAAATTTCAACCAATTCGGTATTCTGTGTGCAATCATTGGGATGCCTCTTGGGCTATTTAAAAGAAAAAAAAGAAATCAGAAATTTTGCATTATCAGCACACGGAAATAATAGTGAATCTTCCCATCTTGGAGCATGGTTAACGTGTGTGCTCCAAATTGCTGCTTTCCATCTTTCCCAAGAGCACTGGAAGAGATATTGTACTTTTTATACCTTATAGGAGTTTACGTCTTGAAATTTTCCCATGGTTTTTAGCCGTTAGTAACTTTGCCATTCTCAGGCTGTTGCTGTTGCTTTGTGGTTTTGTGTTGTGGGTTTTTTTTCTGGCAGAAAGATGCCTGGGTGCCAAAACTGGTTGGTGCGTGCTTTCCCGAGTCCCCCATCCATCATTTCTGCTGTCTCTTCTGTGCTGGCCCTGTGGCAGCGCTCTGGTCTGTGAACTGATCCATCCAAAGGCATATCTGACAAAGGAAAAGGTTTTTCCCCCTTGATAATTCATACTGTGAGAAGGATCAACCACCACTGCTCTGCGTTTTGCACGGCAGCCACCCCTGCTTAAAGATACCGCGTTTAGATGGCTGTTCCAAAATGAAATGTGAGTTTCTGCTCCCAGAAGATGGAAGAAAATGTATGGAACACGTTTTAAGACATTTTTCAGGAAGATTTTTGTGCATAAAAACATCAAAGTAACAAACTATCTTTTTAAGTACTCTCTCTTGAGGGACTTGGGTCTTTTTAGTCTGGAGAAGCGAAGGCTGAGGAGGGATCTGATCAACACCTATAAATACTTCAAGGGTGGGTGTCAGGAGGATGGGGCCAGGCTTTTCTCGGTGGTGCCCAGGACAAGAGGAAATGGGCACACGCTTGAACAGAGGAAGTTCCACCTAAACGTGAGAAGGAACTTCTTCACTTTGAGGGTGGCAGAGCCCTGGCAGAGGCTGCCTAGAGAGATGGTGGGATCTCCACCTCTGGAGACATTCAGAACCCACCTGAATGTGTTCCTGGGGCATCTGCTCTGGGTGGACCTGTGCTGGCAGCGAGTTGGACTAGATCTCCAGAGACCCCTTCCAACCCCATATCATTCTGTGATCTGTCAGGGACCTGCATGATTTGTGTGGGGGAATCTGCCCACGTAAGTCCAATTTGTGCTCTGCTGGTAGATTTTACCTCTTTGATTACGTTTTGCCTGATTGAAGCAAGAGATGAGCAAAGCAAAGAGTATTGGTACTGCAGAGTATCTCGGAGGGGATGTTTCTGCCTTGGGCAGTCCCTCAGAGCGAATCCTGGGCTTACTGCAGCTGCTCAGCCCTCATTTCTGCATCTCCAGAAACAACCATCACTGCAGCTGCAGAAATCTGCCAGGGAGTCAGCGTGACCCCATGAGCACAGAATTAAAACATCTCAGGTCTACACAAAGCCAGAAGATTGCTTTGCAAAACCTCTTTCACTGAATAAAAACCTTTTTGTTGTTCCCCCCACCCCACCAAAAAAGGGCGACTGTAGGAAGGTGACATTCAGTCCTGAGCCTAATCACCTTCTTGTAGTCCTCAGGGAAGGTCAACCCTGAAGTCCCTGCCTGGGAAACCAAGTATTTTGTGGGGTTTATATTCCCTGTATGAGGGAGCACGAGTCAGGTCGTTGGAATAACGGTAGGTTGTGTGCTGGGAGGTGGGTTAGTTGGCACTGAGGTCAGTAAAGATGCAACTTCTGTAGGTAAGGATGTTCAGAAATGTGCAGATTTGCTGTTCTTCTATTAACAAGTCTTTCGTGACAGAACCTGGCTGTTTAGCAGCCAAAAGTCTCCATGGGTGGCTTTTTTATTCAGTGATATTCTTCGACACCCGTAAGCAGCACATCTAAGCTTAGTGGCACAGTGCTCCTTTGTTGTTTCCCGTACTGCCTTGCCTTTATTTTCTTTAGAAGTTTGACCTTTGTATGTCTACTGCACATTACGTTCTCTTGAATGATCTGCTACACTTGGAATTTCAACCCATCAACAGTCTTTGATTTCACGTCCTCAGACGCGTTTCCTCACTTGAACTGGGAGAGCCTCAGAGCTCACTACATGTTTTAAAGGTAATTGAAGAGATGACGGTCCAGAAAGATAAGAAAAAAAAAGAAAACTTTTAGCCTTTAGGGGTCAGTCATGTAAATATTTTCTCAGTGCCTAGCCTGTCCCCAGAAGGGCAGAGAGTTTAGAAGCAGAATGGTTTGGAGTGGATGTTTCTATAATACAACAACTAGCTTTTCCATTTTATTTTAGTGTTGTCTAACATAATACAAGGCCATAATTTTTTTCACAAGATTTTCCATTGCTATTCTATTTTGTGCTGCCCATGTGGTCGTCCTATATAGTTTATACATCGTTCTTTATTATAATTATCCTTACAAAACATGCTTTGATGGTGAAAGGAGGACTAGGATGCAAGAAGATAAAGTTATTTTCCCATAAAAGCAGAGGTGCTATTTTAAAGCAGGGAACTGCACTGTGGGTTCCTGAGCCCCACCTACTGTCCCTGATACTTTCTTTTCTCTCAGCTGTTGACTTGTGATGAGTGGTGCTACAGCAGCCAGGACCCTTCTTCATTCCTAAATTTTGAATCGTAGATTGGTTAGAGTTGGAAGGGACCTTAAAGACCATGGAGTTCCAATATTTGTATTTTAGCCCCCCAGTGGGGCTGACTTACTGGCGGGAGTGGATGCATTTCCTTTGTGTTGCTCTTCAGGTGGCCTTCCTCGAGGTGTTCTATCTGTGCCTCCCTGGCTCCTGTCTCAGGAGCTCCTCGCTCGTCCCCATAAGACTTTGAGTGTGCCACAGTGCATCTCAGAGCAACCAGCTGAGGGCCTTTACTAGTGACCCTTCCCACAGATCTGGGAGTATCATCCCTTGGCTTGTCAAGGGCTATCTGGATAACATCCCCCTCCCCCAGCAACCCTGATGAGATACCCCACAACTTGTCACAGAGAAGCCTGCTATTATTATCCCCCCACATCCCCTTCATACCTAGTTTAAAGCCCTGTCAATCAGTCCCACAATTTCTTGGCCAAGAACCCTCTTCCCCCTTTGAGAGAGGCATCTCCCATTTGATGTCAACAAGCCTGATGCTGTATAGGCCAATCTGTTGTCAAAGAAAACAAAGTTACGGTTGTGACACCAGCCACGGAGCCGTCTATTTGTTTCTTCTCCTTTGTGCTTTTGGAACAAGGAAGATTCTATGCATATTGAATTAAAAAATAGATTTGAAAAATTAAAGATTCTCTATGTATTGAGTGAAAACGCAGGCAGGAAAACTGGCCTTACTTTGAATGTGTGACAAGGACTGTCCGATGGGCTGCGAGTTGCCTTATGAAACTGTTTTCTCGGTCTTCCATAATTTATACTTTGGAGGTCACGATTTTGTGCTGGACACAAAATACATTCCTGTGGAAACGGGCATTATGATGTCACTTCATTTTTTTTCCAGTGAGATCCAGAGGAACCCGTAGTGAATTATGAGCCCAACTCCTAGAGCTGAAGCTGTAGAATATTGTAAGCATGCTGCTGCCTGACATGCTCATGTTTCCTATTTTAGACCTGACTGATCTTCAGATAACATATGGTGGTACAAGTAATTGGAAAATTGGCAGACCTGTCAAGAAAATATGCTAGATGGGACAAAAATACGATGCTGCAGCACATAAAACGTCTCTGAAGTTAAATTTATTGTCTTTTATCAAATGGTGAAGTAAACGTATCTGGTCTCCAAAAAATGAAACATTTTTCAATGGCAGATGCTTTTCAAAAGTAATTTTTAGAACAATGATGAAAGTTCTTGCATTTGAAAGTAATTTAGTGGAAACCCCTGGTCAAGAACAAAGGACAGGTGTGTAATACTGTCTGCTGCAGAGCTTTGAATATCTTGTTATCCGTGTGGTTTAGTAGTTTCTTGATGTAACCGTCCAGTAAATTGGTAATGAAATACTTCCTCATTAAATTGTTCCTCTACTAGAAAAGTCAGTGATTAGATTTGTTTAAATGTTGAGTGTTGCTATCATTGCTATTTCAACTCTTGAGTGAAATCAAATGCTTTGAATAAATGACATTTTTTGCTTATTTTTAATGCTTGTAGGTCAGGCAAAAGATGACAAAAGACTGTACAGAATTCCTTACATATGCATAAGCAGAAAAAATGTACTTCTTCAATAAGTTGATTAATGTTCAGGTTTTCATTTTCTTTTACAGGAAGATGAAAATGAAGCTGAGGCAGAAAATCCATCTCAGGAGCTGAATTTGGAACAGAAAAAATCAAAAAAATAGGAGATTGCTGTCTTGTTTGAAATATTTGCGAGTTGTGTAACAGTGATTATAGTTTCTCATTGTAAAATTAACAAAAAAAAAGTTCTCAATAAAGTCATTGAAAATTAAATTCATGCTGCACTGGGGAATTAATTAAGTAGCTCCTGGTGATATTCTTGATTGCATTAAAAGCTGAATTATCAGAACTGAGCACTGTACCAATAAAATTCTAAAAGCTTTTGGAACACAGTATAGAAAGCTGATGGGTTATTCATCACTAATGGCATTTACTAAGCAAACAGGTAATTTTATTTATTTTTTTTTTTAACTCTACAAAGTAATGTTATCCTTAAAGGATAGTTATAACTCTGACCTATTTTGCTACGTCTGAGCAAGAGCTTTGATTCTTAAAAGGTAGATAAACATGTTCTAGTAAATGAGTTCAGAAATTTCTTCTGACCAGTGATTAAAATAAATTCTGCTGAGGACTGGGTTGGGGGCAAGGATTTTTTGATATGTACAGGTTGCTTTCATAAGTCATTAGTTTTACGTGTTTGTAATTGGTTTCATGTTGCACTGTCGTTTTCTTCCATGTAAGCCTTTTCCATCTTCGTGTGATGGTGAGTTGCCTTGATTAGCCCATCCTGCACAGGTCCATTTCCTTCATACCAATCTGTCCATTCTAACAGAATTAAGCAACTTCTCACTGTGGCATTAGACCTTTAAGTGAGTAGTGAAAATCTAAAATAAAACCCCTTCTTCTACTCATCACTTTTATTTCTGATTTTTCCCTGTGCCTTCTTTAGCCTAATGCCTTCGTCTGAGCGACACAGGATTAATTTCTCTGGCAGCGAATTAACTTTTTTCAGTAATGCCTCTTCTAATGCTTGGGAAAACTCTGCTTTTTGAAGGCTCTAGTGTCGCAATTTGTGAAAATACTTACTTTATAGCCAGCTCTCATGTGTGGGTTTCAAGGTCTCGGTGTTTTCAAGCTCACCAGGTGCAGGGATGAGGAGGAGTGAGACCCGGGCACTTGACCCAAGCTGTCAACAGGATTATTTTCTACCATGAAACTCACATTCAATATAAATTGGAAAGCTTGCCGCAAAGCACTCCCTGCCTTGTTGTGGATTCTTCAAACCATAACACCTGTGCAGGCCAGTAGATGGAAAGGTTGGTACAAGAACCTGGGGTGTAAGTCTCCGGCTGAATAGTTTCACGAGTTCCAATGAGGAATCCAAAAATCTTACTGGCTCTCTTTTAGGATTAGAACAACGCTCCCCCAAGTCCCACGGATGAAGTTTATCTTGCTCTAGGAGAAATGAATCATCTTCAATTGGAAAAGTTCCACCTTTCTTCCCACTGTTGGGTATTTTTACTGTTACTCCGTATATTGAGTGTTAAAATCAGATTGCAAACAGCCTTTGTCCTCAATTTTATCCCATCTATTTAAATTATAGTTTCGGATATTTTAAGAACAACATGCCTGTGCTTAAGCAGTGTCTTTTCTCCGTTCTTTTCTGGTTCATGAGGTTCAAATGCGTGTGGCTTGTGGACAAATTTCAATCACAATTACGCTACAGGAGTTTAATAACACTAGAGCTCATTTTAACGAACGCAGCTATCATGTGAATGAGCAAATAAAATGAATTCAGTGCTGGTCCGTTTGGTGCAGACCAACCGCTGTAGCCGTCTCGGAAAGGAGAGGGGGAATATGATTTTTTGACTTCGGTGCAGCAAAAGAGAGAGATTTAAGAAAGCCAGAGGCACAGATTTCTCACGCAGGACCTTGTGGACTGTTCTCTGGCTGGTGGTGAGGGGGATAACGGTTGGGGATGAGTACAAAGTGAAGGGT
Source organism: Pedionomus torquatus (assembly GCA_013398155.1). NCBI lineage: Eukaryota > Metazoa > Chordata > Aves > Charadriiformes > Pedionomidae > Pedionomus > Pedionomus torquatus. The sequence goes on from VZRU01000236.1 coordinate 215,233, forward strand.
TTTCCTGCTTTTTTCAGGCTAACTTGGAATGCTACGTTCAGCTCTCAGAGCTTGGCACTCGTGAGGATCTGGAGAAGGGGCAGGGTTGCCGGTGGAAAGGGCTGAAAGGCCTCTGAATTTTGAAGGACAGAACAAATAGGTAGCAAGAAGAGGTGGGAGAATGAGGTTTCACACAGAACATAAGCAAAGGCCAGGATAGTGGTGGGGGGGGTTATGGGCTGGGGTGGATTATGGCCATGTCTCAGCCTCTCTGCCCACCCCCCATCCATCCACACCGAGTTCTCGGTGTTTACCTTTACCCACCCAAATTATCCTATGGGAAATTAGCGGATAGGATCTAAATTGTGCAAAATAATCTATTTCTATTCTGTCCATGGCAGCAGGTTCACCCTTTTGCTGTGCCTCTCGGCTCTGTGACAGCCTGGGACCATACGGGGGCATGAGATGAGAAAGGCAGTTATTCCCTCTTCAGGTTTTGTATGAAAATGTATTACTTGGCTCCCAATGACCTGAGTGAGAAAGATTGTACAGACATGGAAAGCTACAGAATCTTCCGTTTGATGCCTTATGCTGATGAGCCTTAAACGGGGTATTTCTGTATCTTTCCTAAATTCTTAAGAATTTAACGTGAAAGGACAATTACATAAATCATACTTCTAGTTGGCTCCTTTTTCAGAAATCCAACCTACGTCATCAGAACTTTATAGTCAGGGTGGATAACTAGAAACCAGTCACTTGCTTAAATTATTTAATTCACAGTCCAGACACTGGAATGTAGAGATTTTCTCTGCAAATTATTATTATTATTATTATTATTATTATTATTATTATTATTATTGTTGTTGTTGTTGTTATTCTTATCATCATCATCATCATTATCATTATTATTATTATTGTTGATGTCGTTGTTGATATTGTTATTAATATTGATATTAATATTGAAACTATTATTAATATTATTAATACTAATCATCATCATCAGCAGCAGCACTGTATCACAATCAGTTGGGTTTGAGATGAAGTGAGACAAATGTGACTGAATCAAAATGCAGCCCTAACTTCACCTTCCTTCTAGGAAAATGGAGGAGGCTTACTGAGCAAGTTGTGTATAGGCCTTTTTACTAAATAAGAGAATTTTAACTGATAAAGATTATAGGAGACTAGAAAAAAAAATAAGTGGCTTAGTTTCCTTTATCTTGATTCTGATGGAATTGAAATTTGCAGCTGAATGGATATTTTTCTATATATTCTTGAGTTTTCAGGTTACTCAGTATGAACTTCATTTTCATGGTGTCTCTTCTTCTCAATGTCCGGAGGTTTTTTGGGATACAACTCGGTGGGTAAAGGCAGATGGCTGAAATGGTCCTACGTGACTGTGAGGTGCTGCTGCTGAGAGGTGCTGCTTCATCAGAACTAAGCCGAAAACCTGCTGCAGGATATTGTGGCTTTTATTGAAGGTATGGCCGTGCTGAAGGCGCGCAGCCAGCTTGGATACCGAAAGCACCCGAGGTCCTGTAAGGTGAAGCTCAAACCGTACCTGAAGGTGCTCCAAAGCTAAAATAGAGACAGGATGGGCAAAAGTTGGCTTTAATTCTGCTGATTACAGACGTTTTTATGGAGCAGCATGTTCCACTTGTGTAAAAATACATGGACACCCCTGTGTACCTGTGCCTGAGCGGTTATAATGTCCTTTCTGATTTTTATTCTCTGTCCCTTTATGCAGTTATTTAATAGTGAGAGTTGCACGGTGCTCTAAAAGTCGAGATGCAGAACTATTTCTTTCCCATTGCATTCCTCTCAGGCATGGCAGCGGTGGTGCTCCCCAGTTGGGAACTGCAGTCTTCTGGCTTGCACCAGCGACAGCTATTTTCGGGTGGCTTAGGGGATAATTCTGCTTTCCGTGCTTTGAGGAAAAACTGTCTTTTTCCTCATATTAAAGCAAATTTACAGCTTTTTGTGCAGTTTGTAATGGATTACTGTGGGGTTTTGTTCACTCCTTCTTGCTTGCTCTCTTCCCCTGTGGTGGAACAGTGGACCATGGAGGATTTTGTGGATCCCAACCCCATTTTTTCTGTTGCAGACAGTCACTTCACCATCAGATAAGAGCAAATTTGTCTAATAATATAATTTTCATTCTTAGAAAAGAACTTCTGACCTTTCCACTCCCTGTCAGGCTCCTGCACTGCTCCCTCATGGGGAGGGGTCACCAACTTGAGGTGTGGGAGTTGTGTCACCCAGGGAGTGGGCGATTCTGTTTTATGAGAGTACGGCTGATGTTGTGTTGTGGATAGATATGCCACAGTCTGCTCTTCAGGTAAAATTCATTTCCTTAGTATCTCACCTGATTCTTCTTGTCACGCAAGTATTCTCATTCTGGGGGCTACGTTCTCACCTTAAAGAGAGGACTCCAAATGAATGGCACGAGCCAAAAAAGCAAAGCTGCGTTTGACACGGATGCTGTTGGTGTCCTCTTTGTAGCTCCGCAGGTGTTGAAATAGTTGGGTATAAGATGCTGTGCAACCCGAAGTATTCTACACACACTAGATATATCTTGGTATTTTAATCCCAGTGTATGTGTAACGTCTTACTGGTTAAAAGGAGAATTCAGAGTACATTTGTTACTGATATATTGAGATTTGTGTTGCTGTGCTGGATATTCGGTGCTCATTTTTGGCTTTTCACCTGAACAGCACTAGCCGTTGTGCATTATATGCATGAAATTTGACATGCATCCTAACACGATATTCATTTTCTGTTCATTAGAAAGCATTTCTATGCCTTTACATTAAGAAAAGTGTTCAAATGTGATTATTCCTTTCGGATGCTGCGATATTTGCACATTCAGAATTTGTAAAGGGTGGGGGGGAACCCGTATTGGCAGAGAAGTCTGTCACTTTGGCTCTTCTTTGTTATTGCGGTCCCATAAGCTGTCTCCTTCTTGGTTGGTTGCTCTGCGTCACGCCACAGAAACTAACTCTCCCTGACATGAGGCTGGATGAGCTTTACTGAAAAAGCGAAGGCTGATTAGAAACTGGCTCTGCTTTGCATGACCTAAAGAAAACAATTTTTACATAGTGACGGGTAAAGGGTTTCTATCGCCTGTCTAAGGCCAGGCTGTGAAATCGTAGCAGGTAATAAATGTTTCCCCACGGTGAATTCCACGTGGATTCTGCCACGATGGTATCTGGAGAAAGAAGGAAAACGCTGAAGGCGACAGCATGAAAATGCATGCAGCTATGGCATAATTCTGATTTGTTTTGGAAGAACTATTAATTTACTTGTTACAAAGCTAAGTAAGAGCAACCCTTTAAAACTGTTGAACCATGAAAGCCATTTCCTTAAGGGTTTTAAATTTGGGAACAGACTCATGAAATTTATAGCTTTGATGAGATATTCTTTGCCTGCAGTCAGAATGAGAGCCAGATCATTGGTTTCCCAGCATGACACCTATGTATTCTTGTGTGCACTAGATATCATTAGCCTCATAATAACACAGTTATCATCACATTAACGTCTGAAAGGTTCAGTTTTGATGCTTGGTTTAAGTCTCTCATTTATACCTACAGCATACTAAACAGCTGAATAAAAATAAAGCTATACCATACCTATATTGTGCTCTCGTTCTGCACTTTAACCAAAAATACAGTCGTTTTATGCCTAATGAAATTTTTTATTAATTTTTTTTTTCTTGCCAAGTCATGTTTTGAAAGAGCTGCGATGATGAAGTAACAGCATCCCGCGAATTCAGTAGCAGGTAATGGTACGGCGAGGCCATTTTTTTCTGATTCATGCAGTGAAGAGAGGAATGAACATCATATTGATCTAATAATTGTGATCTTTAGTATATCATTGGAAGTTTATGTGCTATGCCTGCCACCTTATGGTAGAAGAGAAGTGTATCAGAACAAGCCAATAACACCTCATTGCCTACATTCTTTAAGATAAAGCCAGGCAGCCTGGAGCATTCTAGCAAGGCATCAGCAGTGAGAAATTACACGAAGAAGGAATTACAACTGAAAGCAATTAATCTGTGCACTCCCAACTGGGATAGCAAATGTGGGACACTGACAGCTCTTTGGCTTCGGGATAAAGGGAAGGGCTCAGGGTTCTGGCACCAGGGCAAGGAGTTCTCCAGATCACAGCCATCATAGAAGAGGGGAAAAAAACCTCCCCAACAAAACTTTCTAATTTATATTGAATGTGGCATTTGTGGTATGAAATAATGCTGTTGGCAGCTTGGACCAAGTGCCAGGGTCTTGCCCCTCCTCATCCCCACACCTGGTGAGCTACAAACTACTGAGACCTTGGAATACTGGTTTCATCATCACTGGGAAGAACACTAAGCTGGCACTTGTGGGCAACACTTTTCAGCTCCAGTTAAGTTAATATTTTTAAGTAACATTGTTTTGATGAAGGATATCGACCCTGATTCAGCAGAGGCTACATTCTTTCTCTAAATACTTCACATACTCCAGGAAATCAATTATGCCTCTAGATCTAGTCAGAAGCCATATATAGTCATAAATTCGTTATTTGATGACAACCTTTTCTTCAGATCAGTGGAGTGCTAGCGATGCTGTTCTGCTCGTGGTTCTGACCCCCAAATCTGTACAGCCTTTTCTGAGTTGGAGGCTTTCTTTCTCTCTGAAGCAGAGAGAAACCTTGATTTCAGTTCTGCAGAATTCAAAGTGGCTTGCAAGGCTGCCCAGTGTCTACGCTGCATTAAAAAGGGAACAACAAATTGTTTCTTCTGACCCACAATAACGTGCGTGTGTGCACATAGAAACACCCATAAATACGTGTGTATGCAACCACTGGCTTGATTTTTACGTGATGGTATAAACCATGTGTAATACTGCTTTATTGTTAAACTATATTACTGAGTGTTTCGATGTATAGTAGGAGCTGGAATTTTAATTTCCACTTCAAAAAACAACTTGGTTTATTAATACAGTTGTCTTAATGGAGATGTAGACGCTTGGTCCTACCAAAAAAATAAACCTAGTTGGTTTTCCTACCAAGAAGTCTTACTGTTCAGCTTTTATAGAGATGGTGAGGTAGTCTTCTAATAGTGAGAAAAACTCGTATTCTTCATGGCATCCTATCCCGTGACTATTCAGATTAAAAAATATTTTAGAATGGAGTCAAATTACATTAGTGATTAATAAAATGCAGTTGTCCTGCGATAGAACTCTAATCAAATCACAGTAATTTCCATTTGGCATGACAAGAAATTTCGACCTCTTGCTGTTCATCAACTTAACTTTGCTAATTGAAGGAAATGGTTGGTATGGCCTTTATAGGAGATGCAGAGCACGTTTATATTGCCAGATCAACTCCTTCCAAGGTTGTTGCAAGGTAGAGTGTAACGGCTATTGAATGGCTGCAGAATGATTCTCCTGCATTTAAAGACTTGTATTGCTTGTATTTCTTTCCTTCTGTAAAACCTAATTTGACCTGTAGATTCAAAAACCTAACTTGACCTGTTGGTTCCGCTTCTATTTAGAACCAAGCAGGTGAATAGGGAACCTGATAACAATTTATTTTTGCACGTTAATTATACACAATAAGCAAAGAGGTCAGAATATGCTGGTTTCCTGGCAAACTTGCATATTCTTGTTATGTTTGTCCACAGGGATTTTGTAGAATAATAGGTCCACTCTAATGGGAAATGACATCAAGTTCTTCGCTGCATATTACAAATGTCTGGTTTGTTTAGAAAATTCACAGTGCAAGAGACAAAAACATGAGAATTTGCCTGTTTAGAATGTTGGGGACACAGAGTGTGTTTCTTAATTCCATTCTGGTTGTTATAAAATTGTCATCTAAAAAGTTTCTATTTTGACATTAGACATGTCTTCATTGTGCTGGTCGCTACACAAAAGAACTTTCATTCCCATGCAAGAGAATTCAGCAGAGACTGGTTGTAATAGCATCAAGTGTGGTAAAAAAGCATTTTGATTTCCACACTGCCGCTATTTATCCCAGCAGGGATGCTCTTACTTCTGAATTCCCCATGGAACTAGCTCTTGTACTTGCTAATTACTGTACCGCTTCCCTGAAGCTTATCTTCACTAAGGTTTAAGTTTCTGGTCGAGAGCTTGACTGTAAAGGAAAGCTCAAATAAAGGACGTTTTCCATTAAAAGCGGTAAATTATAGTCCATGTTCTCATAATGGCTGTTATACTGTAAATATGTACACGTGCACACAGGCTGTAATTGCCCCCAAAATTGCAGCAAAAAAGACACGTTGTCGTGATGCCTTCTTACCTCCTTGCTGCTTGGATGTTTGTTTAATGTCGTAACATGAAAACCCACATTAGTGGCAAATCCAAACTATATAGATGAAAATACGTGCTTATATTTGAATGCATGCCTAGGCAATCTATATCAGTAACACATAACAAATCCCAATGATTTTCCTATGTGCATAAATTTAAGCTATGAGGATGATTAATGACTAATTACTGGAAGGTTTTACATTGGATCATGTGTTTAACACGTAATGTTACGTTGCGTACTTAATGGAGATATTCTATTAAATTGTATGGCTTTTGGACTGTGATTGCGCCTTACAGCCCAAGTTCTTTTATACCAGATACTATAAAAATCAGAGAATTTTTGATTCTTATGGAGGCCAGATGTAAAGACATACTATAGATGCAGATGAAGGATAACAGCATGTCTTGGTTTCAGACCAGAGGCACTCTTAATTCCCCATAGGAGAAGACATGACTGCTATGGTAAAGTAAAAGAAGACTTTGACTAAAAATGCAGTTTTTTACAAAGAAGGAAAAAGGGGTACAGGTTGCTATTTCAGCAAAGAGAAGTGTTTGATTCCATGCTGAAGGGACCGGTAAATTGGTGTATAAAAGGAAAGGATTTGGTAAACTTGCTTTCATAAGCTCTCTGTCATCTAAGGACTCTCTTTTCAATACAGAAACACTGCGTGGAGGTGGTGTGTGGCTACAACTGCGGGAGAATGCTGTTGGCATCGCAAGGAACTGCACCACACGGTCACACTGGCTATTTGTCTTTTAACATGGGAATTTTAGATATTCGTTTTGTCATTTTTAGTAGATAATACGAAGTATTGCTGCATCGGATCGGAGATGCATCCACAAAATGTTCTCTGCATTATCATGTCTATTTTACACATAAGGCTAAATTTTTGTGGGTTTGTTGGGTTTTTTTCCTATAAAATTTTTTAAGTATTCAAACGTAATCTATTCAGGCTTGTAATTTAAATCCATATAAGTAAGACAAAGTGAAAGACACCTTCGAAGGAGTAGTCTTAATATGTTCTCTTTAGAGGGCTGATTTTCTTTTTCAGCATTCTGACGCATTTTACTGATCCTGTTGCATCCTGCCGTGTTCCCGGATGCGGCGTGTGATCCCGTAGCAGAATTTGACAAGGAGAGTATGTCTCCTGCCATATGACTTCCAGGAATTCTGCTGAGTTTCTTTCTTCAGCGCTCATCAGGACTTCTTCCTGAGTAATTGGGGGGGGAGGCGGGGGTGGCAAAGCCTCTCTGCCACTTGCTTTTGGTCACTGAGATAAAATTATGCGTTCCCTGTAATTTTACAGGCACTTTGTTTTGCCCCAAGTGGTGTTTACCTTATAAAATGAGATTTTCCTCATTTGGGTTATTTTATTTTCTAAGAATTTCTGTTATATTTTAAACGGGCATTAAAAGTAGAAACTGAGGGAGTTTCTGTGGCCAGGTTAGATGTAAGTCCTAGTCGATACCAGTTTTCGGGAGGTGATACCCTAGCTCTTTCAAAACGAAATGATCAAACAAGCCAGACCTATTCTATTCCCTGGGGAAAGGTGCTTTTGAGGAAGAGTTTTCTTCAGCTGCTGTAGCATCAGAGCTCTAAATGTATTTTCTCAAAGGTCAGAAACACCAGTTGATCTGCCCTTAATGACTGATAATAGGAGAAATCTGATGAGCTTTGTATCTGGAATGCTACCGCATTAAATAACAGTATATCATGTTTGAATGACTACGAGAATTGTCCTGGTAGGTAAAATAAAATAATTTTCTGTCCATTGTTTAATCTTGGTGATAAATTATTCCTCACTGAAAAGTAAATAGAATTTTACAACTTAATTCCTCCTATCACTAGAACATTGCCATCATCTTTTTGCATGTTTCACTGATCTTTAAATGACACAAAATGTTAATGAGTGTAAGGGTTATTGTGAAGGAGAGTTTTTGTACATATTGGCTATCTTTTGTTTAACAGGTAAGCACTTTCCACTTTGAAGGCCTGGACTTACTCTACTTTTTCCTTGCAGCTCTTTCCCTTAATGTGATCCAAAAGATGGTTAATGTGCAGTTTCAGGAACAGCTATAGACATCTTTTTTTCAGGGAGTTTTTGTTCTTGAGTTTTTCGTTCTCTTGGGTTCTTTCTGGTCATTTTGTATACAAGCTCCTGAATAGTGAAGTTATTTTTATTTATGTCTGTTGAGCACAGGCATCTTTCAGTGGAGTCACATCAAATCTTTCCTCTGCCTCTGACATTGCACTGACCCGTGGCGTTTTATTTTATTTTTTTTTCATCCAGCCTTTGTAATTTTGAAAGATTTTGGCCAGTGCTGTTTAAACTTGTCACACCTTGGTCATTGCAGTGTTTCAGACTGGCTTTGAAGAGCTGATGCTTATGGATCAAGTAGATAACTGCTTTAATAAATGCCTCCGATAGGCTGAGCTTCTGTCCTTGGTTATTTCCAGGATTCCCCGAAGTTCCTGGGTTTGTTTTTAATTTTCTATATTCTTGGGAGCCTTCGTGGGATATAAAAATAATTCACAATACAGAACACCATCCCAACTGTCCATGTAGAGCCATGGATTGGTTCCTTTTCTTCCCATGGGGAGTAAGTTGTACAACATTGACTCATAGGTGTTTTGAGACCTGCTGTTAACACAATTTGTTTCACTTGCCTTTTTTTTTTTTTTTTTTTTTTAATCCAGCTCCTGGGTATGATTTTAGGTACAGATAGATCAAATTCCTCCCCTCATATATGCAACAAACTGTTCCATCGTTCCATGGGCTGTCACTCTGAGTGTTTAAGCAGGGGGCTCATCTTACTTACTTGAGTTTGAGATTGGGTTTCATTTGATAATTGCACCCCTGAAGTGGCTCCTGGGGGTGAGCAGGACCCAGAGGAAAGGTGTTTGGGTGCCGTTTGTAGTGCGGCCTCTGAGCTCTTTGGGGATTTAAACACTAAGGTTAAATAGGCAGCTAGTTAACCTAATTGCATTTTTTTTTTTCAAAATTATATTAGCTTTTACAGGGCATTGATTTTGCGCATCGTCTGAATCAGTCTGAGGAGTCCAACTGAACTGATTTCACAACTGAATCGTCGGAGGAGTTCAACTGAACAGGTTTCCACAGCCTTCCCGGGCTGAAGTCTTTGGAGATAACGTACCTCGAAGTAAGGAGAGCTGCATCTCCAAACAGCAGAGGCACGAAAGGCTTGAGGGATTACTGTGAGGGGCCCTGCCGAGATCATTTCAGCAGCATGGAAACTGCTGATAAACGCCGTGGGGAAAAAAAAAAAAAAAAGAAACCAAAAAAAAAAGCCAAACCAACAAACCCAAAGTCCCCACTTCAGGGAAACCTGCTTGTCCAGATAGGCTTGAGTGGCTGCCAAGGGGTGAATCAATGTCACTTGGGTTTGGGCTGGAGGAGGCAATCTGTTCCAGCAGCACCCAAGCCTGAAAAGAAGGGAATGAATCAATGAGAAGAGACTCCGTACAGAAAGTCCTTTTCATGTTACCAGGAAAACTGGTTTTAATGCCAAATTACTCTGGGACCAGGCTTGTGCCGTTTACCTTATTGGAAAGCGATAGCTCCCCTTTATCAGTGGGTACAGTACTCATTTTCATTCCCATCTTTGCATTAAAGAAAGGGATATGGTTTCTTTGAGAATAGCATTGAATTGAGTTTCATTCTGTGAGGCCGTGCAACTGTGGATAAATAATTCTATTTGCCGACATTTAAATCACTGTGGTTTTCACGATAAGGAGAATTTAGATTTTCCATTATGAATTAGCTGAAATTTTATGTGTCGCAGCCTCCATTCTACCCCTGTGACACTGTCTGCCCCACTTAGAAAAATGCCAAATTAAATGAATGAATCTCAATTTTGGGTTTTCAAGCTTTATTTCTCCCCCAGAAACGCAGACGTGCAAGTGCACACACAGACCCGCACAGGCGCTGTCGCTCTGAATGGTGGGTTTGGCCATTTGAAGGGCTGGAAAATGGCTCGAAAGACATAAAAAAGCCACCGAGGGACCTGGTAAGTTTTTATATTCAGCGGTGGATTTTAGCTGTGTTCCCACCTTGGCTCTAACAGTCCATCTTTTCTGCTCCGGGTTTGTTTTAGCTGGTTTTCAGGAGTCTTAAGTATATTCATTAATTTTCTCCAAAAGTGACCTTTAAATAATGACCACTTTCTCTCCGGCTTCTTTTGGAGAGAAAAAATAAATAAATATGTTGGTTGCAGAGAGAAAAGGACTTTGAATAATCTGTCCTCCCAGTCAGTGAAAAGCCATTCCCAGGCTTAAGTTTCTGAGGGGATGGATTATCGCCGAGTGATAAATTTGTGCTTGATATCAACCAAGTAGTGGTCATAGGGAGGCAGCCAGGATGGCATCTAGTGGCTCCTGAGGAGAGGTGACACGGCTAGAATTTATTGGCTTATGGCGCTGCTCTCTTATCCATTCCCATTGCTCATCTTCCTAAATAAATTTATTGCTTGGGGTAGCCTGTTTGCTAATCAGGGAAATTGCTATCAGGGCAGAAATGAATGGTATGTAGAAGAAAAGAAAGCTTAATTTAGATTTAGAATGTATCCTTCTAGAGCTTTTGCAAAATATGGGGTTTTTTTTCTCTCTCCTAGTGTGATTGCTTTTGTGGTATCTTCGTATATTGCCACTCTTAATAATTGTACTTCTTTATGTGCAGCACATCCCAAAAGCCTCACAGGTGTCCCCTGTGCCACCTCTTCCACGCATATTTTGCTGATTTAAGCCATAAATATTTCCAGAGCTGTAAGTTTTTAAAAAAATCAATTATGACATATATGCAGTGTTCATAATATATAAAGACAGTGGTCTGAAATGGCCCTTTGAAAGTCCTGGGAAATTAATCACCGTAGTATTTATTACAGAACTGTCTCCTTTATCAACATTATTATTATTGTTATTGATATTACTATAGGCATCCTATTATTGTAGCCTTGTGCTTATTAGACGGGAGCCTGTGTCATATGTGAAAGCAAAGTTTCTACAGGGTTGTGTTTTTGCCAAGCATGTGAAATACAGAGACTTATGGGGACTTAGCTGCAAAGAGATGTTGCTGTGCCCTCCTAATAAATTTTATATCCGCAAGCTGTACTTTTTCCATTGGCCAGGAGCGGAAGGGCCCTACTGGGTCATTGAACCATGGCTACCTTCTGTTGCCCTGGACATGAAGGGTGAGATTTCAGGAGCAAATAGCTGAGCACGGAGATCAGGCTGCTCTCTAGCCTATAGGTACAAATGCGTAAACCAACAAAAAGCATGTGCTCCTTGTGGCCTCCAGCCGTGAAGTGTCTGAAACACACGGGTGATGTACTGGAAATGGTGTCTAAACAGAGCCAGAGCAGTAATTGCACGCTGTTTCTGGTTGCAGGCCTTTGGTGTCATGCTCGTGACTCCAAATGCTGCCATGAATAATTGAATCTCACTTAGAGCTGCATCTTCCCTCTGCCATCCTGTTTCAGGTGTCTATGAGGTCACCTAAATGCATTTGGTGACTTATGAGTTTGGAACCTCTGGCTAAAGAGATATTGTGGGCATGTTAAAGTTCATAGAATCATAGAATGGTTTGGGTTGGAAGGGACCTTAAAGATCATCCAGTTCCAAACCCCCTTCCATAGTCAGAGACACTTCCCACCAGACCAGATTGCTCCATCCAGCCTGGTCCTGAACACTTCAAGGGATGGGGCAGCCACAGCTTCTCTGGGCATCCTGTTCCAGTGCCTCACCACCCTCACAGCAAAGAAGTTCTTCCTGGTATCTGATGAAAGCTCCTCTCTTTCAATTTAAAACCATTACCCTTCATTCTATCTCTCCAATCCCTGACAGAGTCCATCTGCATCTCCCCTGTAGACTCCATTCAGATCCTGGAAGGCTGCTCTAAGGTCTCCCTGGAGCCTTCTCTTCTCTGGGCTGAACAGCCCCAGCTCCCTCAACCTGTCCTCATAGGAGAGGTGCTCCAGCCCTCTGATCATCTTCATGGCCTCCTCTGGATCTGTTCCAACAGGTCCATGTCCTCCCTGTGCTGAGGACTCCAGAGCTGGATGCAGTACTCCAGGTGGGGTCTCACCAGAGCAGAGTAGAGGGATGGAATCACCTCCCTTGACTTGTTGACTCTTGATGCAAGCCGGGATGCAGTTGGCTTTGAGGGCTGCCAGTGCACGTTGCTGGCTTGTATCCAGCTTCTGATCCACAATGTGCATTGCTGGCTCATGATGAGCTACTCATATCCACCAAAATGCATATTCCTTTGTTCCCTCAGCTTTTCAGTTGGTTTTGATTTTTGGGGTTTTTTTTTGTTTGTTTGGTTGGTTGGTTTGCTTTTAATTTTGTTAAAAGCGAGTTGCCAGTGACTATCCCTGAGTTCAGAATTGAATAGTCCTTAATTTTATGCCTCCAAATAAATAGGCTTCATAGTTCTGATGTCATTTCACAGCGCAGATAGTGGGAGATGCCCATTGCTGAGGTCTAACGGGCAATTCTGCCCCAGCTGTCTCAGTGGGTTCCATGTCCTCTGTCTTGTACCGCCTCCATGCCCAACACGTTGGGTGATATAGAGCCCTACCACCTGTGGCTCTGCTTGGATGGATAATTGTCATAATTAGGGTAACAACAACAATGTGGATTTTATTGTTCTGCTGGGAAGTAACCGGCCCGATTGCCAAGCCTACACGTTTCATCTGTTTCATATTACATGTGAATAAGGGGATTCTCACCTATGGAAAGGTAAGTGCTGAAGTTTTTGTGACTTTTTCTACATGGCGATGCATTCAGCTGTTAGTAGAGTTGACCAAATCTGGTTTTCTTTTCATAAACTGGTGAGATTGAGTAATCTGTTGTACTTTCTTCATTAGTTGTAACGAGAGACATTTGACTACATTATTGGAAAGCTAACACAATTATCGGATGTTGCATTGGAAAATTCATAATGATTTGAAGCTGCTGGCAACATTTAATGAGATTTCCTGTTTTGCTTTCATTCATTCAAGTGTGTCCTTTAGCAGTCAGATTGGTAAAGGTTGAGATATTTTGGCGTGAAAGAGTTTCTTAAATGCAAAATTCTCCTGCAGTGGGGGTTCTTCATATCCCAAAACTTATCTGAATGTGATTATGGTAGAGAACATTTATTGACTTCTTTTTTGCCATTTTTTTTCCATGATAAATTTTGTTACTGTCATAAATTATTGTTATAATGTCATAAATTATTATATTATAATATAAGATATTATTATATCCTGATTTTTCCTGATAGCATATTGCCACTTCATCTCCAAATGCATTTTGGAAGAAAAAAAGTCAGTCTCTATTGGAGGTTTGAAATACTCAGATTGTCTTTCTTGAGTAGAAAAAAGGGCAAAATTAAACAAAACAAGACCCAACAATACTTGTTGTATGCTTCTTTTTAGATTCTAAATACAGCTTGGGACTACACGGTGTTGTAAGACAGATTTCAAGACTGCAGTAACCCAGCAAAGATAGATTTATCTTTCCCTATGAGAAAAATGACTCGTGAAGAGTAGAAGTTGTCTGTAGTTTTAAGTAAGCTGTATCTTTTAGTATAACTTTGAAGTAATTATTTTTATGTTGTATAATATGACCCAAATATTGTATTTTTGTCAGCATGTCTAATAGGTTGCTCAATACCCTTGTTCTATACAGGTCATTGAGCCCATTCATGTTCAATGATATACGGTATGAATGTTCATGGGTAGTTTGATACATCTTTAATAGAAGGTGAAGAAAATGGCACAAGTTTATTTTTTGACCTTCTAGAAGTGCGTTTCCAGCCAAAGTGAATTGCACTTCTAGCCCCATCAATGGAAAGAGAAATTCTCCGGCAGAAAATGCTTAATTACTGCAGATAAACCTCTGAGAGCTGGCCAGTCATTTCCTGTGATTAGCATTCTAAAACAAATTAAAGGGACATTTGTTTTAGATAAATTATTGTACAAAGAGAAAGGTCATCACATGCATTTTCCTCTCGCTTCTGAGTTCTTGGATTAGTTTATGCTGCTTTGATGACCTCGTCTCTGCCCTCAGGTCAAAATGCTCTGAATAAGTAGTCCTACTCGGGGTCCTTAGCTTGAGACTACATGAAAGAACTCTCAATACTTGATCATAAGTAATATATAGTAAAAAATGATGCCAGCAGATATTAAAAAAGTTAAAAGTGGACAATTTGCTTCTTAGAAAGTAATAATTTAATATGTACAACCATGATGAGAATTAATATGAAGATGAAAAGTCTGTTCGGTCAATAAAATGCATATTATATTGAACAAAAAAATATGAAAAGAACCCTGAAAGCTTAGTCTAAGATGATCATTAACTTAATTAATGCAGAATGAAAATGATTTGTGGTCATTCTGACCCATTTTATAATATCAACTTGTACAAAACCAAATTCATGAGAGCCAGGACAGGCAGTTCAGGCAGGATTCTGGTAATGTGGTGGAGTCCCAGCACAGAGCTGGAAGAAGCTGGTGGTGGTTATCTGGAGGACTTGTCCTCTCTGACTTGTCACTAAAATCATGAGCGAAAGATTTAATTGGAGCAGCCTGGTGGAGTGTGACTGCAAATTGAGCAAACTGGGATAAGTGTCCACCTCTTGATGGTGGTACAGGGAGATGAGCCTGACCTTGTGTAATGAAAGGAAAAAGGGGCAGTTTCTCCTTCTCCTGCCTCTTCTCTGGCAGGTCACTGGGCTGTGTCTTGCTCTGAAAACTGCTGGCAGAGGAGTGTGGCAAGTGTTCAGTGACGTACTCATGAGAGATTTGTGGTGTTTTGAATCAAAATGTACACAACATAAAGGAGTTTTAAAACTTAGTGGAGGTACAATGTCACATACTTTGAAAGACCATATGGAGTGCTCATGTGGTGGGGTCTGGTAGGCTGAGGGAGCTGGGGCTGTTCAGCCTGGAGAACAGAAGGCTCTGGGGAGACCTTAGAGCAGCCTTCCAGGATCTGAAGGGGCTACAGGAGAGCAGGAGAGGGACTCTTGGTCAGGAAGTGGAAAGACAGGACAAGGGGGAAGGGTTTTAAGTTGGAAGAGGGGAGATTTAGATGAGATCTTGGGAAAAACTTTGCTGTGAGGCTGGTGAGGCACTGGAACAGGTTGCCCAGAGAAGCTGTGGCTGCCCCATCCCTGGAGGGGTTCAAGGCCAGGCTGGATGGGGCTTGGAGCAACCTGGTGTGGTGGGAGGTGTCCCTGCCCATGGCAGGGGGTTGGAACTCAGTGGTCTTGAAGGTCCCTTCCAATTCTAAACATTCTATGATTCTGAAATGGCATCTGACCTCGTTTGTGTCTTAATTGCAGCCTCAGAATCATTGTGAACCCCTCCTGGACCAATTGGAGTGGGACCTCACAGAGCAGCACACAGATCCTTAGGGGATTTTACATGTATGTAACCGCATGGTCATTAAATAGATGCCAGGAATGTTTTCCTTCCCTCGTTCCTTTGCTTTTATTCTTATTTTCTTTCATGCAGCAGTTTTGGTAGGCCACATGCTGAGTCTCTCGCTCATTGCAGCATTTAGCAAGAACACTCTGGCAGACAGACTTGGCTTATGAATTCATTTTCATAATGTTCCAACATCCACATCATGGCTTTTTGCCTGACAAGTGGGAGATTTAAAAAATAATAATAAAAAATAAGCACATTATAACCCAGCAGGAATGATTTTTGCGAAGTTACATCTTAATGCAAGAACTACATAGTGGGAAGCTTTTTAGGTCAGTGTAATTGAGCTCTAGAGTTGGTTTGGGTGTTGTTTTCCTCCGTGTTTGTTTTCTGAACTCCCGCTATGGTTTGATGAACTGTGCCATTTGCGCTGTTTCAGAGGCACCACAAAGAATTAGCAGATGCAGAAGGAGCACCACGGTGTCAGACTGAAGCAACAGGAAATTTGCGTGTGTGTGTGTCGTGTTTTGAGCGCAGTGACCCTCCAGGAAAAGTCAGACATTCAAAGAAAAATCACGGTGTAAGACCAGTTTTGTGCATACGCTTTAAAAAAAAAAAAAAAAGGGATGCTATGTGGGGGAGGGAAGAGCAATCATAATAAAAGGAGCTGAAATGCCCAGGCTGAAGAGATTTTGCAAGTTTACCTGGTGCCCAGGGGGACAAGAGACCCTTATCACCACAGGCAGCCTCCTAACATACGTGGCCCTCATTTTTTCTCTTAGGGAATGGAGCCACATAGAACGGGGCTAATTAAAGTTTTTCAGTGGTTAAGGAGATTTGCAAAGGGTTTTACTTGATCTATAGGCTCTTTCTCTTACTCGGCAAGTCATCAGACTTCCCCTCAACCCCACAAACTATGGGAACCCACCGGGTGAAGCTGTGCAGCTGTGCCACACCGAGGCATCGCTTCTTTCTGCGTGTCCCCACCGTTTAAAAGACACTTCTTAGAGGGAGTCGCCTCCAGAGTATCTTCCTCTTTAGCTGACATCATCTTCCTCTCGAACTTGGGACACGCGAAACGTACGCTGCGGAGTCTGAATCCGTAGGTTGAAATTCCTCGTTGTGGTGTTGAGGTTGAGCAAGGTAGCGTGGCATCTAACACCAGAATATGTCAATCCTTTTGTTGTTTTGGGGTTGTTTTTTTTCTTAAAGTAATTTTCCTGTGTCTGTGGAATGCCTTGCACAAGCGGCCGTTATCAGTGAGTTACCACCTCTCCTTTAACAGCCTCTACTGGGGCTACTTTGATGAAAATAGTAAATCATCCATTTCTAGAGAGAGATGGTTTTGCATTTTTGCTGAAATGAGGATGTTCAGATTTATTTTTTTTTTAATTGCCACTGGGGGTGGCTTAGATACAAGACATTATTATCAGGAAAACTTATGTTCTTGAGATTATAACTAAAATATGAAAGAATTCAGAGAATTGCTGACAGGACACAAACTGTAGTGTATTTTTGAAAAATGTTGGAAGATACATGGGTTGTCTTTGTTATAGGTACTGCAATTTTTGCTAATGTTTTGTTAAATCAATCCTTTAAAATATTTAGAAGTGTTTTCATTTCCTCGTTACTCATCCTCTAAACTATCTGAAATGAAATAAAAAACTGTCAAGACAGTTTTCTCTTAGCTGGTTCCAACAAACAGGCCTGTTCAGTCTGAGATTTGAAAGGCTTTCCGCCCATCTGTTTTCTTTTCTGCACTTTGGCATTTTACCCACCGAGATTAAGTGATCGAAGAGGTAACATCTGTACTCTTTCCAAACCTGGATTACACCACTCTATGGGAAATAAACACAGGAAATCTGGTGGAATCAAACTTTTATGAAAGGTTTGTAACAGGGGGAACTCTAAGTATGTGTATATGTGCAATGTAAATGCAGGGAAATCATCACTTGTGCTTTGGGTTTCACACAGGCACACAGTGTGAAAAAAAATAGAGGATGTTATTGTTTATTTAAGATTATGCATTTTTTCTAACAAAGAGCTGTTTCAGCTAACCTACAATACTGGTTTTCTGAAAAAAAGAAAAAAAAAGGAAATTAGAGACAATAAGGGAAATTCCAATTTATAAAGTAATAACTGGGGGGAGTGGTACTGCTTTTCCTTTTGTAGCCACAAAGATGGCACTCTTCAATGGTATATTCTTAAAGCAGAGCTTTTATGGACACAGGGCTTCATTTATAGTACTCCAGCTCCTACTAAAATTAGTGACTCAGAAATAAGGCATGTAGTCTTCCTTTGAAGCAAACTCCTATTGCATGAATATTTCATGAAGCTTTCTAGACAGCTGGAAGTAGAAAACAAAAACTTGCCTTGGCTACACAAAATGTACCTTGGAAAGTGAGTCACTGGGCTGTTTTTCTAGAAATCTGACAAAGAATGTCCTGTCCGTGTTTTCTGGAAAGAAAAAAAAAAAAAGACTGAGCACTGAGCATACTCCTCCAGTGACCAAAGTGAAATTAGTAATACTATTAGGAATTATTCCTAATAACAACTTGAAAGTAGGAGTTTCAACTTGCAAAAAACTCAACAGTGTCTACTATGGACTTTGTTGTTTGAGTCTGTTCCGTAATACAGTGAAACTTTTCTTGTCTTTTCAGGTGGTGATAGGGGAAATACACCCACCATTAAGGATAATTAACAGCAAGAAAATAATCTAGATAACAGCTAAAATTGTGAAAGATTTAAGTCCCTTCTCTGCTAATTCAAAGGAAAAAAATGAAATTTGTGAGTAGCCCAAACTTGCTTAGTCATCTTTTTGTCACTGGTACAACCTTTGCTCACTCTGAGAGTATCCCCTACTTGGGGAAAGTCTTGGGCAAAAACCATGTTTTTCTTTTGAAACTCTCATCTAGCTGATTTGACCATTTTGCTACCAGATGAAGAAATTTGGAATCAAAAGGTTTCCAGGCAAAACCTATGTTCAGCTTCAGGAGCTCTCTCTAGTCCAACATAGAGAAAAAAATCCCCATGTGGTGGCACAAATCACACCTAATTAACTCAGGTATGCATTTTGTCCTGTAGTGGAGTACTGCTAACAGCAGAGGAATAGTTATATTTTTAAAAAGTTAAATGGTATGGGGCTACAAAAGAGAGGTTGTTTAGTAGATGAAATTCTTAAAATAATTTGAATGTTGAAATAGTTCTCTCAGCATCTCGGAAGATCTAGAAATTTTCTCCTTAAGATTAATTAAGTGCTTAAAACTCTGCTTTGTGCCCACCTCCATCCAACTGGGAAACATCTGGCTTCGAGCTATCAGAGATCATAACTGTGCTAATGGAGAGAAGATTCTGAGAGCAGTGAGAATTATTTAACATTTGTCTTTATGAAGGATGTAAATTGTCTGTTCTTAATGATGTTTCAGCTTCAAAAATTTGCAAAAAAAAAAAGGTTTGAACAGATAAGAGGCAAGAAATTTCACCACATGCACAGAAAGCTATTCTTTGAAGTTCTTCAGTTTCCAAGGACAAATTTTTGCCATTAAACCATGAACAAAAAAAAAAAACTTTTACAGCTAAAGACTTGCAATCTTGTAAAGGTTGCAAACTGTTGAGGCCATCTCAGAGCAATAATGAAGAGTTTGCATCGTACATGTCCAAACCAGAACATAGTCAAATTGATCTCAGGAAGTCTGCAGACTCTTGAAGGTTTCAGAAGTAATTTTCTACTAATACTTCACCTGTGGTCCTTATGGACATATTTCATCCATGCTTCAGCACAGCTGCTCTGTTATGATTCATCTTAGGACTAATATGAACTTACCTTTTGGTGCAAATATTCTTTATGTAAATTATAGAATGAGAACAAAGTTCTCCATTTTTTATATCCTTTTATTGCTTAATGCTTCATAATATGGAACAGAGATTTTATATTATGTTTTAGAGATGCTGATATAAGGAAAAGGATAAGAAGGCAAATAAATGCATCTTTAACAGAATGATAATTTTAAAAAGGACAAAGGATATCAATATTTGTTTTACTGACTTTTGCTGACTAACAAGTTTTTGTGAAATTATTTAGTTTTCTGTCAAGCATGCTCTCATCCTCTTTTCCCCTGTGTTGATACTGCATATTCTGTGCAAGCAAAATGTCATTTTTCTTCCATACCCTGTATAGCTTTTGGAGTTAAAATTATTCTTTAGGTAAAAATTCATTAATTTGTCATCGTTTCAAAATATACTGTAGTCTACCATAATTCCAAATGCTTCTGCAGACATTTTCTGAACTTTAATCCTTGTTGTAGAATAAGACATGAAATATTTGTGGCTTAACATGGCATTCATCTAGGATGGCTTGAGTAATGTGTTTTCACGTGCTCCCACTTCTTATTGCAACAAAATTACTGAGATATATCTTTATAACTTTTGAACAATGAGTAACGGGGTGAAGAGAGGTTACATTTGCAAGCCTGTCTGAAATGGTTTTGTCTGTTTCAATAGTAAAATATAATGATAATTGTCTGGCATGATTAAAATGTGAGGTACGTATTGTCAAGTCCACTCTTACAACACTATTTAAGTAATTATGCAGTGATTGGTAGTAGTACTAGTCACTCAACAGTGTACATGGTTTAAAGGAAAGATATTTGTGGTTGATTTTGCGTGCTCACTGCTAAGACTGAGAGCAGCTCCCAGGCAGAAAATTTACGGTTTTATTGTATGGAAATGATTCACCGGTAGACCTGATGTTGGAACTATGCCTCAAGTCATCACAGCTAGCCATGAGATAAATGAAATGGGTATACTTTTTTGGCAAAAGAAATTGAAATGTTCCTATGTAGAAACCCAGAGCCTGCTCACGTTTTAAAATGCAGAAATCTGGGTGATACGGGGCGAAACATCCTCTCGGGAAGGGCAGTTACTGGTCACAACGTGGTCAGAACTTGACAGGTTAAAATCTAAAATCTAGAATAAGCCTTGAATCTGCTTATAAAGAAAAGCCCTCACAAAACAATAAAAAGCTCTTTATGTTAGAATTTCCAGTTTTGAAGCAGGAGAGGTGATCTGAAGCAGAGGACAACCAGAGCCTGGAAAAGAGTGCAGGAAGTCAGACAGGAATACTGAAAATAGAAGAAATGCTACGAGGGGGGAAAAAAAATGCTTATCTTCCTTTTGCTTGTTTCTGTTGTTGAACGGATTGATTCTTGGGTTCAACCTTCTCAGCAGCGTTCAAGCTGTTTAGAGTATGGTATTCTCCATCTTTTATATTTCTTACCATATATATATAAGTACTGAATTAACACATTTAGACAATTTTTTTATTATTCCTCCCGAGCAACTAGTTACAATGTTTATTTTTCATATTCTGTCGTACATGTATCGTTTGCAAGATACACCCTCCCACCCTTCTTCCCTTGAAATATATGGTACCAAAAAACCTCCAAAAATCAAGATTTATTGTACCTATTTGAAGCTTCCACCCTGGGGAATTTTCTCTCAGACATCTCCAAGAAGTTCTATTTGTTCTGCCTAGTTTAGCCTTTTTTCTACTTTGTGGATAAAATGAAAGACGCTTCTTTTAAAAGCAATTTTCCCAAATCCTCTACGAAAGTCAAAATCAGTGGGTTTAATGATTCCCTTGGCAACTGGCTCCTTAGGCAACTCTGCATCAATTACAAATAATACTAATATGTTCTTCTGATGGCTTCTGATAACGAGTCGATTCAGAATTCCTCTTTTCTTTCCATAACATAGGGCACCGGTTGTTGAGAAAGAGGCAGATATATTTGTATGAGTCTGTGTGTGAGAGAGAAGCAGAACTGATTTGCATTCTGAGCTACAACTTGTAACTGGAAAGACAGAATCAGGGATTCACTTTAAGAGATTTTCTTATAAGGATGTTATGATCATCCTCTCCAAAACAGAATAAAACAAGGACCTAAATGCAGGGTCCAGAGGAAGAATAAGAAGGATTGAGAGGAGGAAAGGTTGAAATTTATATTATTGAACCTGCAATTGTACCGTGTTTGCTCGGAATGAAAGAAAAAGTGTAGAGATGTACAAGAGAAGTTGCACGGAATATTGTACAAAGGCCTGGTGCTATGTAACACCTGGACAATCAGACCTATTATCTATCTATCAGACCTATTATACTACCTATCATAGGTAGTATTAACCTGCTTTCATTCTTTCTGTGTTTTTTTCCTGAATTACAGAAGCACATAGAAAAAAAATTTGAAATAATGTTTCAGCAATTACAGCTCTTAGAATAAATATATTTATTAGAATAAATATAATCTATATCCCACAAACAGTGTCTCCACTATTAGAGATACATGTCATGTAAAAAAAATGCCCTTAATAAAATGTTTGCCCACATATCCTCTCGAAACTGAAATATTGCTGTGTAGATTGGTAGGGACAATTTTCTGGCAGAAAAATAAATGTGATTTTACTGGATGCAAAGGTCACATGAAGAGGTTTCATCTCTTTCCTAGAATTTTCATGGAGTCCAACAGTAGCTGATTGACTGGATCTGATATATCAGTAATGGCTGTTCATCTAAATGACCTTCACTGTTGTTTCTCAGCCCAATATTTTTTCTCATCTTTAACCTCAATAAGCAATGATTTTATATGTCTTTTAGTTAATTTCCTGAAGTCATTTTGTACCTTCTAGCCAAGAATCTATCTCTGTGGGATGAAACTAGATAATTATTTCCAATTAACAGTTAATTTAATTTTACAGTAAAAATTACCTGTTCACTTTGGTTTTATTCTTGTTGCTGATTTCTCCTCTCTTTTACAGTTTTATGCAGTGAAGATCCATGATGATGGCATTTCTTTCCATTTTCCGATTTCAAGTACTGGCCAAGAATATTTATTTACTTAAAACCCATTGTCATCTTTTCATTGCTGAAGGTGGTGGGGAGGGAAGAGAAGTAATTTTGCTGGTCTCCTAATATCCAATCTAAACCTCCCCTCTTCTAGTTTAAAACCATTACCCCTTGTCCTATCACTCCACTCCCTGATGAAATGTCCTCCCCGTTTGTCCTCTAGCCCCCTTTAGATAGTGGAAGGGTCTCTAAGGTCCCCTGGAGTCTTTTCTTCTCCTGGCTGAACAACCCCAACTCTCTCAGCCTGTCTTCATAGGAGAGTTGCTCCAGCCTCTGATCATCTTCATGGCCTCCTCTGGATCTGTTCCAACAGGTCCATGTCCTTCCTGTGCTGAGGACTCCAGAGCTGGATGCAGTACTCCAGGTGGGG
This sequence comes from Pedionomus torquatus, assembly GCA_013398155.1. NCBI lineage: Eukaryota > Metazoa > Chordata > Aves > Charadriiformes > Pedionomidae > Pedionomus > Pedionomus torquatus. Next base: position 238,211 of record VZRU01000236.1, read on the forward strand.
TCTCACCAGAGCAGAGTAGAAGGGCAGAATCACCTCCTGCGACCTGCTGGCCACACTTTTAGTGTGGCTCAGAATGCGGTTGGCTTTCTGATGTGTCAGTGTGCATTGCCAGTTCTCATGTTGAGGTTCTCATCCACAAGCATTCCCAAATCCTTCTCAGGGCTGCTCTCCATCCATTCCCTGCCCAACCTGTATTTGTGCTTGGGATTATCATGTCCCAGGTACTGGACCGTGCACCTGGCTTGGTTGAACTTCACGAGTTTTCTTCACGTGCCGTTAGGTAGGCTGGCTTTATTCAAAGGGATTAATCTGCTTCTGACACAGGTTACAAGATCCTCAAGAGATGAGGAAAACCTGCTGAGCGTTCCCAGGTATGTACGTGCTGTGTTTTGTCTCGTGAGACACATGGTTAAAGTAGTTATAGAGCCTTACTTGTACATAACAACCCATGTATAAAGGCTACTAATGAGAGCTGCAGTTTGTCAGTAAACACCTGGATTCACTTTGACCACTTCAGGGGTGTTTAGCCTGTAATGATGCTCTCAGTCGTAGATGCTGAGCCCTCTGGAGCACCATTACAAATTGCCTTACGCTGTCAGCCCCAGAAGGCTCATCCTTAAAATTCCCGTTGAAACCGTGTTTCTCAGTCTGACAATCTACAGAATTTTGTGTTGGTTTTGTTTTTTTCTTTTTAAAAGTGCTTCAGTGTGATTAGTACATTTGACTGCCACTGTTTTCCAGACGACTCCCTGATTGAATTGGGGACCATGTTAGTTCTCCCCATGACCCGTCAGAGATAAAGAATTTGTTTACTGTAAATTGCTCACCACTCACCCCTATGCACCATCTGCCACGCTTACCCATGAAAAGCTGCATTTCTAATAATAGCTCTCTTAACTTAAGATAAATACAAGATGCCTCATCAATGTGCATGTGATATGACTGCAGTTTTAATCTTCCTGGTCACTTTACCTTTATGTATTAAGCTTTAGTGTTAATAAATCAATTTATTCTAGATTTCAAACTTCTAACAAAGTTTTGCATCAGCAAGGAAAGCAATGAGGAGGGTACTGTTACGCCCATAAATTTGCCTCAGCTGAACCAGAGGCAAACATACATTTAAACATACATTAAATCTGTACGTTTAAACTTCATTAGGGAATTATTTTCCTCTAAAAAAATAAATAATATTTATTTATTTATTATTATTCCTCTAAATACTTTCCTCTGAAACCTGTCACTTCTGTGTAGCTCACAAGTGAAATATCTGTTCATAGGATCATAGCGTGGTTAGATCATCCAGTTCCAACCCTCTGCCCTGGGCAGGGACACCTCCCACCACACCAGGTTGCTCCAAGCCCCATCCAGCCTGGCCTTGAACCCCTCCAGGGATGGGGCAGCCACAGCTTCTCTGGGCAACCTGCTCCAGTGCCTCACCACCCTCACAGCAAAGAATTTCTTCCTAATAGCCAATCTAAATCTCCCCTCTTCTAGTTTAAAACCATTACCCCTTGACCTGTCACTAGGCTTCCTGACCAAGAGCCCCTCTCTTGCTCTCCTGTAGGCTCCCTGCAAGACTGCAATGTAAGAACAGCCAGTGAAAATCAGCATGAGAAGACACTGACGTTACACCAGATGTTTAAAATGCCTCTCCCCATGGATGGAGTCATTGTATGGGTGAGTTTCTGATGCTTGGCTTGTTGTAAGTTTCTGTCTATTCGCTGTTCATCTCACTCTGTGCATAAGACTCAGGTAATCCCATCAGTTCCTGAGATTGACGGGTGTCCGGTGGATACCTGCTTTTAAAGACTCACTAACTGATAAATATATTAGGTTTACCACCTTCAGACCCATTCCTGGTTTGAAGCCCATCTTTCATTGCCCTAATGCCTGTGAGCTATGAGATGTTTAAATACTAGAAAATTGTGTATGTTAATGTAATGCAATTCTTACTCGGAGTTAGCAGGTACTGCCTGAGGGAACAAAAAGCCCCGAATTTCTTTCAATTCAGATGAAGGACAGAGGATGATTCACATTTATTTATTCACTTAACTAGTTTTCTCAATTTTTAGTGTTGAGGAATGGCATAAGTAGATGACTGCACTGAAGTAGCTGGGCATTCCTGCTCCAAATGAAGCTCCTGTTTCTTAAGATTTTTAGACTTGGAACAGCTTCCAACTTCCTTTTGGTTATCTGTATTTTGGCCAGAAATTTCTACAGGTTCATAAATATCCAAGGAAGATTTAATTTTTGTAAACATCTTCCAGTCTTCTCTGGATTTTTTTTCTAGATTAATTTTAAAATTGATTTTTTCAAAGTCTCAGAGAACTAAAGCATTTTAATAGAATTTTGCTTGAATTGCCTGCTTTTGCCATCTTTCCCAGACCTCTTCTAGAAGCACCTGTCTAGAAATGCCTTTCTTATGATATTTAGGATGTTCTAGTTCACCAAATACCTCTGCTTCATTTTTTCCGTGTGTCTTTTTGTTCTATATTGTCCAGAATTTTCTATTTTTTAAGTGTATTACTCCCTTACTGGAAATAATTAAATTCACTGTGTGTCATGGAGGAAATTCTTTTTCCTGTGTATCTATCTTTTTTTTTTCTTTCCTGTGTAAGAGAAGCATTATTAAGCCAATCTTTCTATATTTTAGCATTTTCATAGACTTACTGCTTTTACCATTTTAACATGTTTTGTCTCTGAAGAATCACATGTGTTCACACAGATTATTCTAATACTTTCTTCTTTGCAGAAGTTTGTTTTCTTATTTCATCTGATGAGTCCAAGTTAAATAAAATACCATCGTTAACAAAAGTTGTGTTTCTATATATATCACGTTTAATTATTTTGTTCTCTTTCAGAACATTGTGTTACAAGAGCTGTAGAGATCCCCAAAATTGGTCAACCTTCCAGTAAAATGCAACTCAAGTTCTATCACACCTCTTATTTTCAAGAGCCTAGGAGCCATAACTGGAAGTAAAGAAAATAAGCTTCCTGGTTTTATTGTTATCTTGTAATGTTTTTCTCTAAACGTCTGTGGCCATGCTCTCTGCTAAAATTACACGTGTTCCTGTTTTCATCTCATGATGATTGAGGGCTGCTTAGAGCCCATGGTTGAGAAACCTATTTCTGTATCTTAAATATCTTGTTTACAAAATATCCACTGTGTTCTACTTTAAAAAAAAAATAATTTTGTTATTTGTAACAGTCCTTCAGAAATTGTCAGACATTTCCTAGCAGGCAATTTTATCTTGTAAAGACTAGAAAAGTATACTCTTCAACAGCGTTGTTTTTGGTAAATACAATTACTCTTGGGAATGATGGTGAACATTTTGAGGCACAGTCCTCTCTTTCCCTTTTCAGTCTCTTATACCTGAGTTATGACAGACCTTCATTATTTTAAAGCCAATTATCACCATTTTTAATAAAAAACCCACAATGATACCAAGCTCTTAGACTATTTATGTAACCAGAAGTTAATTTAGACAAACTAGCTGAGCGTGACTATTATAGACTACTAGAATCAAACTATTTCTAAAGAGAAATTTAAATATGGATTAGGAAGCTTAACAGTTTTGCCTTAGTATTTACTTTTATACTTTATTATTAAGAAAACTATCTTCGATATCCGAATTCTCATTTATTAAGCTATTACATTAAATATTTTTTCCTTTTTTTTTTTTTTTTTTTTTTTCTTTTATTT
>VZRU01000236.1:246872-272589 GCA_013398155.1 Pedionomus torquatus
CGTCGTTTTGGGGGGGGGGGTAAATAATCAGAAATCCCTGTTTTGTTTTCTGTATGGTTCTCCTGTAAAAGTTCTTTTCATAATTGAGGGAATGAATATCAAAGAGAGAACCTGAAAGATGTGTCCAACAGAAGGTTTGTCTCTCCAGATGCAGGGGCAGGAGGGAGGGGAGAACAAGCATCGTGCCCAAATAATGATAAATACCCTGATTTCCAAATGCGCTGAAGTGAAGGAAGAGCCTGAGTGTCACCTGCAGATGTTTTACAATTGATTTGATGTTAATTGACATCCACACCAGCTAACTCTTTGCTAAATCTCTTTCAAAATGGAGCAAATCTCCCAGTCCAGCAAGCACTCCTAGGATTTAAATATTTGTTTGGTGGTTTTTTTTTCTGTTCCTTTGGCCTCCTGCCATCTTTCTAAATCTCTGTGGAACGGGGCCTGTCTTCCACAAGACACCATCGTGGTGAACCCGAGTTCAGCACAGCAGTTCATTAGCAAGAAATGCTAATGGGAGCGGTCAGACATTCTGGCTGCCTCAGTATAAATCAGAAGAATTTCAGCCTAACGCTTGAATGCTACGACCCCTTCAACGGGATCAGCTGAGCTGAAGTGCCCGTGTTAGACACAAACTTCTCCAGTCAGTGACTGGGATTTAATTGGACTTTTTAATCTAAAGAATGAAAGATGTCTTCCTAAACAAGTGGGGGTTTGGTGGTTTGTGGTTGAGTTTGATTTTCTTGTTTGTTTTTTTTTTTTTTTTTAATTTATTTTTGCAAAAATTAGGGTGTGGCTTTATTTATTTTTCTGCATTAACCTGGAAAATTCTGTTCTGCCTTTTCCCAGAGTGACTTGGTTGAGCATCTGCAGTTCTGCTTGGCATCAGAGAGGTGGTGATTGTTTCTGTACAGACTGATAATGTCCTCACCTGAATTACAGGATTTATGGACGTGTGCAGCTAAAAGCATCCATAAAACTGTTTCAGGAATTTTTTTTTCTGGAATTTTTCTGGAATTTTCAGAAAACAACTCCGATGTCCAAGCGGTTTAAAATCCTGTTTTCCTTTAGGAATATGAACCTATAGAAATAATCCTGGTTTTGTGTGCTACTAAGGTAAATCTCGAGGCATAGTAAAATGGCAAACCTACCTGAAGATAAATATATATATATATATCTTTTTCCTACTCGTGCTTAGTTTTCCAGTGCTCTTGAAATAATTACTGAATTATGCCACTTAAAAACGTTTTCACATATTTGGGTGCCTAAAAATGTATTTAGAGTGTTCCGTAATATATCTGTGATACATGACTAAATGTATACCCCCTTCCCACGTCGTGAAATATATTTCATAATTTTTAATACAGGCAGTAATAATACTTAGTGTGTGTCTCATGTGTCCACCTTCTATTTTGTCAGCTTGGAGCAACACAGCAATCCTCTTTTTTTTTTTTTTTTTGCCAACCATCTGGGCACGTTTGCATTCATTACCTTTTTGCAGTGGAATAATAATAAAGGAAGAGGGAAATGGATGGGAGAGGAGCAGATTCATGTCATTTCTTTCTCAAAGTCAAGTAAATGCTGCTCTCTTGTGGAATTTCTGGGGTAGTTACCAGCACTGGATAAAGGTAACTTTTATTCTGTTCCATTGAATATTACGAAGGGAGATTTAGTGCCTATGATGCAGCAGTATTTTTGAACTCTGCTATATAAAAGCCAATCTTTCCTATTAGTGTACTTTACTGTATTTCTTTTTCTTTGACTGTCAGCATCCGTTGTTGATGTAGCTGTGTGTGCTGCTTTTGGAATTAGATCTGTGCTCTTTTGCAAAAAAACATACATTTATTAGTATTAGGAAATTTCCTTTTCTTTAGGTGAGGACAGGCTAAGGGAGCTGGGGCTGTTCAGCCTGGAGAAGAGAAGGCTCTGGGGAGACCTTAGAGCAGCCTTCCAGGATCTGAAGGGAGCTCCAGGAGAGCAGGAGAGGGACTCTTGGTTAGGAAAACTGGTGATATGACAAGGGGTAATGGTTTTAAACTGGAAGAAGGGAGATTTAAATTGGATATTAGGAAGAAATTCTTTGCTGTGAGGGTGGTGAGGCACTGGAACAGGTTGCCCAACAAAGTTGTGGCTGCCCCATCCCTGGAGGGGTTTAAGACCAGGCTGGAAGGGGCTTGGAGCAACCTGGTGTGGTGGGAGGTGTCCCTCCCAGGGCAGGAGGGTTGGAACTGGGTGATCTTTAAGGTCCCTTCCAACTCTAACCATTCTATGATCTATAGGAATATGCAGGCTACAGACTAAACTTCCCCCTTCTGGCTCACCCTGAGAACTTCTACTGCAAACTTCATACTCTGGAAAAACCCACTTGAGTACTGTGATAGACCACACACACAGCAAAATGCTGGACTGCAGAGAAACACTTCATTCCCCTGATATAAATTCTTGCTGCCACCTCTGCTGAGGAAACAATTCTCCTTAATGCGGGTACTTATCCACTGTGAGCAGCACCGATTTTGAGGATGAGTTATGTTGGAGTATCCCCATCGTTAAAACCACACAGGCAGTTTTAAGGAGGCTAAATTTACTCCTGCCAAGCAAGCCCCGTTCAGTGAGTTGGGGTAGAAATTAGGCTTTTGATCCGCTCTAACTCCAGAATTACTGCAACGGTTAACGTGCTACAAACGCAGCCTCGAGTTCCCTGCTTCAGGGCGATCCCTTGCTTGTAGGCAGGATATTCTCCGCTGAAAAGAGGGAGTCTAAAGAATCAAGTCACCATCCGTGTGTTTTTGTGAGTCCTGTGAAACAGAGCGAGAGTTACAAAGGAAAAGCAAGGAGATGTTGAGCGTAGAGTGCTTCGGGAGAGATTGGGAAGAGGGTATTTTGACGCTATTCTATTCTGTCTCCTCTTTAGAGAGAGGCTAAGCCAGTGGCAGAGGAATAGTTTCCCGAAGTGCTATTTGTTTGCAGGATGGATAGGAGCTGACAAGCCAACCATCAGAATGGCCTCTTTGTCCTTGGAGCTCCAGGTGGTTTAACAGTGTAAAGAAGTCAGGTGTTTTTCCTGAAATGACTGTCCATTCCTTTTTAGATGGCTTTTCAGCCCTTACCACTGTATTTTCAAGAGCTTTTAAAAGGGAAAAAACAAAACAGTGTATAAGGGGAGAGGGGGGTGGGAGATGAGGACAAGGTAAGACAGGATGTACACGTGATGTGGAGAGGGTCCTTCTTGACTTGTCTGGAAATATATTCATCCAGAGAAGGCTCAAAGGTAGAAGTAGTATTCATTCTATGTAAATAAGGATCATGGCAGAATCATGGCTATAATCAGCTTTTCTAGCAGCAGGATTAGCATGGCTATAGTGCACCCTGTGTATTTTCTGAAAGCTTATTTAAGGATATAACCAGCAGTCTTAAAATTATGCTCAAGAGCCTTAGAAGAAACTTCATATGTATATACCGTTCTATTGTTTACTTACTTTAATGAAATATTTGAAAGCCTAGGCCCTTATGACAGATAACGGGATAATTGGCCAACGTAGACAGCAAATAGCATTGTTAGCATCCATTATACTCTAGTTTAGTCCATGTAGATTAGGATAGGACAGAATAGAATAGAATAGAATAGAATAGAATAGAATAGAATAGAATAGAATAGAATAGAATAGAATAGAATAGAATAGAATAGAATAGAATAGAACAGATTTATTACTACTAAAGAATGAGGAGTTATTCTTGTTTACTAATTTTGGTTCTGACTCTGACCTTTTTGTAAAGTTATGAATTCAGGGCTGAGCAGAGGGGACTGATGACCTGCTTCAAGCTGTTCTAGTGCATGCCCTGTGTGCAGTTGGCTCCCTCACTGCCAGGCTCTGCAGCTGAGTCATGGTCAGCCTGAGCTTTTCAGGCAAGAAATAATGAAGAGATTTAGGCTCACGTCAAACAAATTGGGCTAGAGACCTCTAATCCATTAACTCTCAGAACTGTTGGCTTGGCTGAGGTCTGGGGACCAGACTGGGATAAACTGGGGAATGGCAGTGCCCACCCTGAATTTCCAATCCAACTACATTGGCAGCTCAGCCAACGAGGGAAAATTATCCCCATGCAGGGCTTAATGGAGTGATTGCATCTTATTTGTATTGCTCCTAGGAGGTGAAAGATGGCTGTGAGATCAGACAGAAACTGAGGCCCTTTGCTGAGAAAACTGGGCATGGTTAGTTTGGAGAAGAGGAGGCTGAGGGGAGACCTCCTTGCCCTCTCCAGCTCCCTGAAAGAAAGGTGTAGAGAGGTGGGTGGTGGCCTCTTCTCCCAAGGGAATAACGACAGGAACCAGAGGAAATGGTGTGAAGTTGCAGCAGGGGACGTTTAGACTGGATTTTAGGAAGAATTACTTTACTGACAGAGTGGTCAGGCACTGGAATGGTCTGCCCAGGGAGGTGGTGGAGTCACCATCCCTGGAAGTATTTAAGAAACCTGTAGAGGTGACACTTCAGGGCTTGCTCTGGTGGTGGAGATTGTAGGGAGTGGGTTGTGGTTTTGTGTATGGTTGGACTCGGTGATCTCTGAGGTCCTTTCCAACTGTGACAATTCTGTAATTCTGTGAGCAGCGTGAAGTGTGCTGTGTTTTGTACCATTTGTTCTGAAGACAGCGTTGTCTTGTTTCCTTCTACCTTATGTCTTGACTTCCATCTTCTTTTTAAAGCCCATTCATAACATTGAAGTCTTTACTCAAACTTGTGAGTTCACCAGGCTGTTACAACGTGTGCTAACCTGATTTCAGAAGGGAAGGGAGATCTACATGCTGCTGACTTACCTCTCAATGTTGGTAGGGGTGCTGAGTCAGCAAAAAGGAGCACAAAGGGCTGGGGCAGTGGCAAAGGAGACAGCTGAAGCCAGAGGAAGCATTGCCAGGGCAGAGGTTTGCCAGATGTACTGCAGTGGGTAGTGCAATGCTGTATGCAAAGACATGTAAATGAGAGGAGTAATATGAAAAGGAAATTTTGGCCTCTGATGGGACCTCCCCAGTGCAGTGATCTGTGCCTCTAAACTTCCACGTTGCCTTGATTTTTATTTCTGCGTCTGCTAGAAATGCAATAGCTTGGGAGATTTTACAGGATACGTAGCTCCAAAATCTAACTGCGTGTGTACTTTTGGCCAAAATGTTCATTTGCTGTGTTCAGTTTTGTACGGTGGAACCGAACGGAGAGAAAGCACGAGTTTTAACTTCTGCTGGTAAAGAAACAGGCTGAGAAATTTGGCTGCAGTGCCACCCTGTGGAAGCAGAGCTGCTCAGCCTCCTCCCTTTTATATTTCTCCATCCTCCTTGCCCCCCCTCCAGTAATTTTTCCTTCTTTTTTGTTTTCCTCCACATCTTGCCTTAATGCTGCAGGTCTGCCATCTCCCCGTAGCGGAGAGTATCCCTGTATCAGTTCCCTGGAGAGTCAGACAAAGGCGATGCCCTCTTCTCGCCAGACCCCCAGATCACCATTTACACGAAACCTCAGAGTTGTAATAAGTCGGGTACTGTGGTTAGATGGGGAGGACAGGCCAGACTGGGGAGGGCCCTTACCAGGAAAACAATTAAGATACCATCCAAAATATTCATCACCCAGACCCAGTGACGGATACAGTGACAGAAGGTTTCAGATGCAGCCAAGATGTTTTCATAATAGATGCCTCAATATTTTTCAGCTAATGAGGCCCTCTAATAACCAAATGTGAAATATTTGCATTACGCTTGTGTGTGTTGCCATTCTTATGTGGCTGCCCCATCCCTGGAGGGGTTCAAGGCCAGGCTGGATGGGGCTTGGAGCAACCTGGTGTGTTGGGAGGTGTCCCTGCCCAGGGCAGGGGGGTTGGAACTGGATGATCTTTAAGGTCCCTTCCAACTCTAACCGTTCTATGATTCTATGATTATCTTCCACTTTTTTTTCCCTTTCCCAAACCACATAAGCTCTCCTTGACTGGAGTCTCATGAGCTTTGTCTCTTCATTTCTGTTACCTTCTGCCAAATATTCTTCTCTCCTCCTATTTAAGTGCAGTGCACACGATCAGCGCTTCTAGGCATAACCAACTTGGCAATGTTTATCTTAGCGGCTCTTTATTGTATTTTTTGAGGGAGATTGGAAACACTTTGGTTGTCTGACAGCTGCTTTGCAGTCAGTCAGAAGCAAGAGACAGAATTTAATTCCAGTGTCATCTCTGGAGAAATCCTTTGAAAAGCACTTCTATAAAGTGGGAATGGTGTGGACAACAGAAAGAAGCAGAGGACAGGACAGGAGCCTCAGTTGTGTAGTTTCCATCCAAATATGTGCTTTGCTTATTATTCCTGTGCTCAGTACAGGGGCTCTCATACCCCTCTGTTATTGAGGAAGGACTCAGAAATAGCTGTTGTGTTGATGCAGGAACACTGGCAAGAAGAAAGAATAACAAAAACTCTACTTACAGTGTTAATAATTGTAGATTCCATATATCTAACCTCTGGTAAAAGGCAAGTTCAACCTGCCTAGATCCATTAGAATATTCATCCTCCCAGGGCAGCACAGTGACCACCTCGCATCTTACCTCTTGTTCCAAGGGAGGTCTCTCTTTGTTCTTCACTTGAACTCGGTACACGTTAGGGTTTCACACCTCTCCATCTTCACTGTGGTGGGTTTCACTCCGAATTGTGCTGTGCTTAACGTTGATAGTAGAAAGAAATGCTACTTTGCCTGGTAGTGATTGTGTTTTCATTTCCGAGAGAGATACTGTTTAACTTAAAAGAGAAGAGAAAGTGGACTATAAACACAGGCATTACTCCCTTTGCAGTTGCTCATGTATCCATTTATCATTTATCGATGGCATTATTATTACCGTTTCCTCAGCAATTGGTTTTGGACACATGGAGACTAAATCCAGTTCATTTAGAAAGGTTTCTGAGAAACCACTTTGTTCTTCCTCCCTGATCTTGTACCAAAATATTATAAGACACTAGTAGTTCTGGAGTCTTAAGACACACACACACACGTATATATGTACATATACCTATACACATACACGGACAGGTAATCTTTAAACCATAAGTAAATTTTTCAGGATTCCAAAGTTTGTAATAATTGGAAAATTCTGTAAAGTTTTTCACAACTCATATTTTGATGTGCAAAGCCTAATATTTATACTAAAAGCTCTGCTAGAGACTCTTTGCTCTCGTTTGCACCTCTGTTTGATTAATCTTTTTTCTTGAACCACCTCTTTCTTTTCAGCAGTGACGCTTCTTTACTCTTAATCTAACATCTTTGATGTCCCACTTTGAATCAAAGAAACCAGAGCTGGCTGGCAATGTTTGAAATGGTGCTGGCAATGTTTGAAATGGTGCTAGTGCTGTTAAATGATAAAGACGTTCTGGTTCGGTTTGTTCCCTGATAGGTCTCCCTTTGGCTAATTGGTCTGATGACACGCAAAAGTGTAGACATCACGAAAGTGACAGAAAAAAATGTGCCCCCAACTTTTTTTAGAGTTCTGGTAAATTTTCTGAAAGTTCTCCTTTCTTCTTTTTAGAGCTGCAAAGATCAGAAGGAGGCTTTATTAAATTGCTTTTACCTCGGACTACGGGGGGGTTTAGTGGAAAAGGGAAAATTGTTTGAAACTGTTGAGTCTTTGTTCTTTTTATAAAACAAGAACATCAAGAGTCTACACAACAGGATTTTAATAATTTGCCTTATTACCTTCACAGCAGTAAAAAAGACCAAAGTACCTAGGTTTATTGAACTGGTTAAAAGGCTACTGAGCAATTCCATACATTATTTACTTGGAAAAGTACACGGAAGTATAAATATGTTATTGCTAAAATGTTAATCAGTCCTATAGAAGACACCTGTGAAGTCTAAGAAGACCTTCACACACTCTACTTGGCAGATTTGAATGGGGCAAAGTATGTTGTACATAGCGAGGGTAAGAGCGAGCAGGAGAAAGAGGATATTCACAGTAGATGTTGGGAGGGTATGTTCCACTTATATTTGAAAATCTTTTAAGAATTGCAACTCCTGGTGTTGTGGAATCAGGCATAGCAGGTCCTCTATGACCTTGATTTTTCTATCTATTTCTCCCTTTGTAATTGAAATAAATGCTTCCTTTATTGCCTTCTAAATTAAACAGTTGTCAAGATATCATGGTATTCTCCATGGACACTGTGTTGGAATCTCAACTGATGAACTTGAAATTCTCTGGTATTGCCTCTGGGAGGAGACAGTTGTGGGTTTTTGCACCAGCCTGTCCATGCTCTGTGAGTATTTTCACTTCTTTCTGCTTTTTATTCTTTCTTCTTGAACAATCATGAGTGTTGGACAAGAAAACACATGTAATCTTGAGAGCTGTCTTGTGCCAGGCTTTCTGCCTCCCTGTCATTCCTTACTATTGCTGCAGGACCTTGTAACACTGTTGCAGGTCTCTGTTCTTCATGCCATGGTATTCACTGGGATTGTGATTCCTAGTGCAAGCTGGAAGATCAAAGCAGATATTGCAAACAAGTCCATTTTCTGTTGCTTCGTTTCTCGTATCATCTATCAATTGGTCATGATTGCTCCTGAATCATTTAAGGTCTTCAAAAAGTGGCATCGCTGTGGTAATTTCCATTATCTTGCCACGTAATCAGACATTGTGATTAAAATATTTTTTTTTACAACTTTTATTTATGAAACAGAAGAAATCCACAGTAATTAGCGAGTTTAGTTCTAGAAGGTTTTGTAAAGTTTCTGTGGTTACCTAAGTGTCTTAGCTGCTGGTTTAGTAGGAGAACAGTGAGTTCTTTTCATCCTTAATTCTTTTTCCTTTTCCTTTTCCTTTTCCTTTTCCTTTTCCTTTTCCTTTTCCTTTTCCTTTTCCTTTTCCTTTTCCTTTTCCTTTTCCTTTTCCTTCTCCTTCTCCTCTTTTTCTTTTTCTTTTTCTTTTTCTTTTTCTTTTTCTTTTTCTTTTTCTTTTTCTTTTTCTTTTTCTTTTTCTTTTTCTTTTTCTTTTTTTTCTTCTTTTTCTTTTTCCTTCTTTCTTTTTTCTTTTTCTTTTTTTTTTAATTTTTTTTTTCCTCCCTGCCTTCTTTCAGCCAACACATTGGAAAATCATCTGAGAAGTTTGAGCTGAAATTTGCCCAGGGAATTTTCAAGGCCATATGTCTGGGCCGTATATCAAAGTCTTTTTCTTTTTTTTTTTTTTTTTTTTTTTTGTCTACAGGCACTTCATGGTTGTTTCTTTTTGTGTCTTCTTGTGCACTGGATATCTGAATGGGCTGGAATTGAATTCTATTCATATTTATTATGAATTTACACCAGTGGTACCTGCTATAGGCTTCACTGTGGACCCACTTTTTACTTGAGCACCCCAGAACCTTTAGAAGAGCAGTGGATAGAAGAGGTGGCATAGATTCAAAAGCAAATTTGCCCCTATCACAGAAGAAAAAGCCTCCTGAGTCTGCCAGAAATAATGGCTGGTGGACAACTGCTGGCCTGAGACAAATGATAGTTTGCTAGATTAGATGGTGTAAATGCAAGAAAAAGCCCTTTGGGATGTTATGCAAAGTTCCCTTTTTTTTTTTTTTTTTTTTTTTTAAATGAGGAATGATCCTCTAGGTNAAGCCTTTTGGGTGTTTTTTAAAATTCCCTTTTTTTTTTTTTTTTTTTTTTTTGATGAGAATCATGAAGTATTCCAGAGCAACACGTTGTACTGCTGTTCCAGTGAGTTAAGTGAGTTTTCTACCATAAAGAAAGTTTTGCCTCTCTATAAGGGCCCATTTACACTTTTGAGGCATCATTAGATTTCTGCGCCAAAGAAGATTCAGAAATCAGAAGATTTCTTCTTCTTTAGATCTGTAATTCTGCAGTAGGTTTGGAGAGCCAGGTTGAGACTGACAATTGACTTCTCACTTGTGCCACAAAGCTTCCTTTTGTATTTCTGTAAAAACTGAGCAAACGACTGCTACTAATGTTTTGCTCATCAAGTAGTAAGTGGAGGCCATTTAAGGCAGCAATGCAGGGTTTAACTCCAGCTGCTGTTCTAATGTTGCAGAAAGCTTTTGCTGCACTTCATTAAATTTGACTTCAGGCAGTCACAAAACTGCCAGCTAATTTTTTATTTTTTTTTTTCTTTCCTCCCCCGAGTGGAGCTTGGTGTCGCCAATTTCCACCTATAAAATGGAGCTACAGAATGTTTCGTTCTTGGAGACTGAGGAAACAAAGATACCGACAAAATCCTTAAAATAGCAGGTAACTCTGAGGCAGCAAAACTTTATTTTCTACCAGAGTATTATCTTAGGAGTCAAACTTTGTATGTGGCATTGGTTCTTCGCTAGTATTTCAGGGGGTTCATGGGTAGCTGGGAGCTTCTGTTTTGGAGACTAGGACCCCAGAGGGATGCCTGTCATGGTTTCAGCTGGGATGGAGTTAACTTTCTTTCTAGCAGCTTATGTGGGGGCTTCATTTTGGACTTACACTGAGAGTAGTGTTGATAATGTATCGATGTTTTTCATCGTTGCTAAGCAGTGAAGGCCCTTTCTGCTCCTCACACCATCCCACCAGCCGGTAAGCTGGGAGTGCACACAACGTTGGGAGGAGACACGGCCAGGACAGCTGACCGAAGGGATATTCCACACTGCAGAAAGGGAAGAGAAATATTATTCTCCAATACTGAGTATGCGGGAGTGTTTTAGTCTCTGCTACGTAGGTTCAAATCAAATTAAGTAATGAAAATTTCTTTTGTGGAATATCAAAACTGAAAACGAGGTCCAAGATGGAAATACACACCCATGGAGGTTGTCCTTCTGGCCTCAAGTATGGAATATCGATCTGAACTCAGCTCTGTGTTATCCTATGTATGATGCTACACATCTCTGATAAATTATTTTAATTATACCTTGATACCAACTGTACTACTGATGATTTTAAGCTGTTAGTGTACCTTAAATCCATGTCTGTTTAGGGCAACCTTCAGAAATAGGAAATATGAATATATAACCTCCTGCTGTGGAGCTGCTCATGGGACTAGGGCTTTTGCTTGAATTCTGTGATTTACTCTTCAGGGGCCTCACAAATTCAGAACATTTTTAAGCTAGTCAGCCAAGCTTTCATACCAGACTTCTTGGAAAAAAAATAATAGATACTGAGGATTTGAGCTTCTGTTAATCATTGTTTATTGGCATATAACAGTCAGGTTTCCAAAGAGGGAGTTCTCCGCTCTGCTATAATTGTACACACAGAGGAGACAGCCCTTACTATGATTTTACAATAAAAAGTAACACAAAATGAATATAGCAAGGGAACAGTAGAGAAAAGTATAAAATAACAGCAATAGAATGGTGTGATTGAACCCGAAAGATGTAGAATCAGGTATTTTCAAGGTTTCCAAATACATAGCTGCAGCTCTGGTTGCATGAAGAGAGGAAAGAAATTATTTCAGCCTCAAAATTCAGATATTAAGTTTGCATATTTTTTCTTCTGATAGCATGGCTTCAAATACCTGCAAGCTGTCAACTGGTAATTACTGTTGTCTAACCATGAGTGAGAAGACACATCAAAAGAGAATTAAGGCTATGACAGCAATCAGTGCAAATCAGAAAAGTTCCAGGTAAGGATGAAATCTGGCATTTGCTTCAAGCACCGAGACACAATGGGGGCAACAAGAAGAAAGTTATTAAGGGAATCAGGTTTAGCTTATGAAAGCAAGAGACAATATGTCACCCTTCCTTTGTTTTTCTGTGACAGTTTTAATGTATTTTTTTTTCCTGTGATACACATTGTGTAAATAAGTTTAGGTTCAGTCTGGGATAGGTTTTTAGTAGAACTCCATCAGATAGCACGTTAAAAACAATATCACTACTAGACAGCCAACTAACTGTGAATGTATTCACAGAACTTAACTAAAGTCTGGTCATAGATTCAAATGATGTTGCTATTTCCAGATATGCATCTCAATGAACCACACTGGGAAGCATTAAAGGTTGAGATTTAAGTCACAGTTTGATGTGTATGGGTAAGAAAAGGCTTTTGTTTTCATAATTGTTAAAGGAAGGAAAAGAATTTAGACTTGCTTTCAAACCCCACACAATTTGTGACAAACCATTTTTTAGCTAAGAAAGCACATCTTAGCTAATGTGATGAACCATTTGTAAGCTAAGAAAGACTGATGTGATATTTATTGAGAAACAAGTAATTGTCTGTCATTTTAAAGAACTATAATGACACTATGAAGGGTATTTTTAAAAATAAACAGAATTCATTCACTTTAAAATTTCAGTTTCAGAATACGATTCTACTAAATTTCAGGGTAGGTTCTGAAATACGTTAAAACATATGTGGGAGCCACCAACTCCTCATCTATAAAGAGACAAGAACCAAATCTTATTTTATATAAAAAGAGAAAGACTTTCTAAATACATAAGTGCCTAGTAATAATGAAACCGGTTCAACCTTGAACTGGTTGAAATGTGATTTCTTTGCATGTGGGAAACAGCAACAGCCAACATCATTGGATTACGATCCTGTGGCTGTTTTAGCTCCACCAGAGTAGCAAACTGAAGGGGACCGCAAATTGGACACAGAGCTTCCAAGAGAGCCCTGTGAGGTCTGGCGGGGGGCAGGAGAGGGGATGGACACTAACCACCTCTTTCAAGCTCTTGCCGGTTCATCATGGCCAAGGTGTTGTCCATCAGGATCCACCCTCTTTTCAGCAGAGCCGTTTCCTAACCACCGACAAGCAGGATTGGGGAACGTCCAACAGTATCAGCTTGTCAAGGTGGGTCAAAATATAATACATCAGGAGTATGTAAATACATACAGTATTACCTCACAGTAAGCCCTGCAACCTTTCAGATCAAGCAGGACTTTGCAAAGATGTTGGTTTTTTTCCAAAAGGATGTAGGAGATGCTTCACCAGCCTGTCACCACCACTCCTCCATGGCCTGGGGCACCACCCAAATGAGGGTAAGCAAAAGGAGTCACAGGCTCCCTCTTATTGAAAAATAAACCATCTGGCAAGTAGATACACCTCTGCCACCCTGAAAAAGTGAAAATAGTTTGTTCATTTTCCTGGAGGTTAGCTGCTTTTGGATTGAGGTTCAGCTTTACCGTGTCCAAAAAAACAACCAGAAGATTCAGAAATAAATAACCTTTCCTGTTGCCCAGTTGTGCTCAGTGACACCAAGCAGATCAGGAATGGCTGCTGAAGCTCACTACCATTTCAGCATTTTCTAGACCGAATATTGTAGATCTTCACATTTCTAGAAAGCTCAAATATTTACAAGGCTCACCTGAGCGTCTGATTTTACCTCTCTATTTATCCCCTTTTATTATAGTTGTATTGGAAAATCAGATTCTCCTTTTTTTTTTTTTTAATAAAGAATATATTTCCCAATCTGTCATCCATTGCCCTCGATGTCTCACAACCAACTGCCAAAGTCCCACCAGAAGTTTTCTTTACGGAACATGAAGACCATACAATCTTCATTACCATACCATTGGTAATTCTCCTCTGCAGCGTTTAAGCAAGAATTTTAATTTCATTCTCTCAAGTATCTTTTTTTAAACTGCTTATAGAATTCTGCCTGTACTGAATTAAATAACTTTAAATGGTCTAAAAGTATTCCTCTATTAAATCATAGGTGAGAAGAGAAATCCAGTGCTTGGTTATTTCACTGTGGAGTCCAGGAGGAGAACTCATAGGTAAGGAGGCACTTTTGAAAATCCTGAAACACATCGTAAAATCAGAGTTGTTTGCTCTCAAAATTGGGTTTAAACCCCATAAGGGTTAGCCTGGAGGGGTTCCTGGGGGGGGAATAGGTACTGAAGTTGGACAAAACCCTATGAACTGATGTGTAACTATGCGCTGCAGAAAAGGCCAGGAGAAAAATAAGTTGTGGGCAGCACAGAGGCAGAACTCACGCCGTTATGAAAAAAAGTGCAGAATGACTGCTTTTTTTTTTCCCTTAGGGAATCAAACCAAATTCTTGATGCTAGAAGAAGTTAGAGTGACTTTGGTGGTGCTTATTCAAAAACAGGGATATAAATGAATGACAGTTTTATTGATTGCGTTGGGCACGTTTGAGTCTGTGGAGGAGGGGGATTTTGCTCCCTGTTGCTTCTCGTCCAGGGACAGGGAAAGATTCAGCTTCACTGAACAAGTGTATTTTAGTGGGATCTCGATCTAAACCTTTATCCTCCAGAAATGGGTTGGCTTTTCTGACCTACAAGTGGCAATTAAGGAAGAAAATGTAAAATACCATTGATGCATGGCATATATTGGATATTTATCAATTAAATACGCCCTGTAAACTTGTATGGAAACAAGGACTGGAGCAACAGACAGTGATAGTCACTATAACATCAGAAAGTAGTTTTATTTCTTTTTAAAGAGAAATGCTGATTTTTAACAAGAATATGTTTGCTAATTTCTTTCCAAAAAAAAAGAGACTGTTTAAAAGGTGGTCATATTTTCGGGATCTGGCTTTTATTGTTACTGTATCCCAGCATAGTAGACTACATCGATTAAAAAAAGACATTAACTGATTTTGTGTTTATATTTATTGTCAGCAATACATCAGTTATGTAAAAATAACCCAGATGAAAATGTAAGGTCTGTTACATTTTCATGTCATCTGTATTAACTGAATAAAGCTTAGTGACAATATACACAAATTTGCAGTAGTTGTACATAAACATTTTGTGCATTAAAAAAGAAATGTACATAATTTAAAAAATAAAAATGCATTACACAATTTACAAATTAACATGAACCAAAAAAAAAAAAAAAGGTAAACATTCCTCAGACAGCTGCCTCCTTGTTCTACAAAATAAATATTCAAGTAAATTAAGTTAGGCAAAATAAACTCTTAACTTTGGGTGAGCACATTTTACAGAAAGGTAAAAAGACAGATTTCCATTTCATCCCAGGTATATTTTACAGTGATTTACACACAGAGCTTTTGAATTGGTCTCTTCGGATTGTAATATTGAAAACCAAACTTTATCACCTTTTGGCAGGAGGAAGGGAGTTTCAAAACCGATGAGTTATACCGAATACAAACGAGCTTGTGCAGTTGCATCAAAGCTTCAAAAAGGAACCTCTCCAGGACTCAAAGCAGACACAGTAATCTAGAAACTACAGATTCAAAAAGGAAAATACAAACCACCACATCGACAGGAAAAGGTCTACCTTGCTATTTTCTGAATGGTTTAGTTGATCACTGGAAACATTACTTTCACAAACTAACAATCTACAGTAGTGGCTGCTTTAGGCACTGGGTTTGTAGAAGCACTCTGATTTTTTAAAGCAAATCACTTTCCGTTCTATACTGATAACTCACCCATTAGTTATTTCTGTTTCAATGCTAAAGGGCTTAATGACCTTTGCAAGTTTTAGCTTGACATAAAATTTCAGCCCTCTTTAGAACTTTTTTTTTTTCTTTTTTTTTCTTTTTTTCCTTTTTCTTAATAACAAGGGAAGCCATTCTGGCTTCGAATTTCTGTGCACTTTGTTCATTTAAAAAAAAAAAAAATAAATGAAAATGCACTCTAGATTTTAAACACAGCACTAGTGTGATGCAGATCTGCACCAGCAAAATTCACTGACTGGGTATAAAATGTAACACATACTAAAATACTTGCATGAATTGCAAAGGCCAAACAGACTTAAAAAACCCCTCCTATCTCTTTCTTCATTTGTCCATTTTCTATTGGGAGAGAAAGGAGATGGCCAACCTTTAATTGAACTCATTAAATTCTTAGATTTAGGACATAAAAGTCTTCAAGGCAACAGCTCCTGCTGTTATTTTACGAGCCAGTACAATAAATAAAGATGAACCATTGCCAATGAAAGAAACCCTGTTCCCTCAATTCCCTATTGGTCCAATACTATTTGACAACACAGAGTCGGACTTTTAAAAGGACAGAAATTGCAATTAAGCTTTATGTCTCCACATGATAGTTACCATTCTTTAAAACTCTATAGCTTTCCCACATTACCCTTTGTACGTCTGACAAAATAGGAATTAACTAGGTTTTCCTTGTTTTTACCCCAGAATGCTGAAGTAATTAAAATCACCAAAATTTGGTTGTTTTGTTTTGTTTTTTTTTTTTTTTTTTTTTGGGTTTTTTTTTTTTTTTTTTTTTGTTTGTNTTTCCTATGGATTTTTACAAAGAAATGTAAGACTGAAGCCCCCAGTCTTGCAATTATATATATATATATATATGAACCAGTGCTGTGGCGGGAGGCCATGGCACTTCACCAGCTGTGGCCAGATCAAGGAATAAAACCAGAGTTTAAACCTGTACAGAAGACTGTGACTGTTGTTCCTCTCTGCTCATCCTTCCCATCTGGGGACTGCTTACATGGAGGGAGGAAGGTCATTTTCTTGATGTAGTAATGCCACACTGGTAATATAAATTAACAAAGTTAAAGTAGGACCATAATCTTTCTTGAACGCTCACAAAATGCACAAGAATTGCTCTACATGGGACAAGAGTAGGTATTTTTAAGAGGCTGATGCCCGTGAGAGTTTTGTCATTGATTTCAGTGGATCTGGGCCAAAGTTTGCAAAACTGGAGTTTCATTCAGAGTGCAAAAAACTGGTGCTTCTAGAGTAAATAGCATGATGAGTAGGCAGAAACGGTTTAGGTTATAAAAAAGACCTGAGAACCTAATACTGAACTTTATCCCACAATTATTTTTGAGAGGTTGCCTGATAAAAGTTTTGTATTGCTTAAGCAGTGGCACAGTCACTTAGGATTTCAGGCTACACACAGAAGCCGTTGGGTGAGGGTAACCCTTCTCAGGCCATGAATCACCTCTGTGACGGGCAGGGAGCCAGAGTCAATGAACAAGTCAACGAGCTTCGTGTCGGGAGCGCAACACTGAAAAGCCACAAGCATGGAAGAGGTTAACGGTGAGTTTTCATACTGCCGGAGTTTTTTTAAAAAAGTCATGAGGGTTAAAACAACAGAACTATCGATCACGTTGTTTACTTGCCGGTACACACAAGAGTTTAACTGAATAATTAAAAGAGTCTAGCCAATTACCCTAATTAGAAAAGACAAAAGGGCTCTGAGTATTGCACTGTCAGCAGCAGCGAAAGTGCTCTCACTAGCGGAAGGGGAAAAAAACAAAAGTAAACCCATATTATTTTAGGTGAACAAACAATCAGAATACCTTTTCAGACAGCAAGTACCTCACTCAGGATTACAGGGCAACCGCTTCTCTTTTTCTTTTCTTTTTTTTTTTTTTTTTTTCCTAGCAAAGTTAACAAATATAAAAAATCTAGCCATAAACAGCCTTCAAAGTACAATTAGAAACCAGCAGGACAATCTATACCGGTACAGGTAGAACGGGGGCAAGAAACTAGACACTTGTATTACTGCCATGAGAGAGACCACAGATGGCTGCAGGGATGGGGAACGGTGTGTACGGCACACGTCGTCAGCCGAGTCCATCCAGCCGCCGTCCGAACCCAACGCTACTCTCTTCAGGATCCAAGACCTGTCTACTCAACACTCCTTGCACAAGATACATCGTCACCCTTTCCGAAAAGAGGCAGTTTCTATGGCAATACTAGTTAAGTGCATATCATGCTGCACTAATATAGTGCAAAAATTTGCCTTACATGTAGCAAAAAAGATGCAGGCAACAGTTTGAGTTAGAGAAAGTAGAAACGTGTCGGAACATTTACAATGGGTATTCTTTTTTTTTTTCCAGAACAGCAACTGCTAGAAAATACTGAATCTGAGGACGCCTCCTTTCTGGATGTACAACGAGAGGCCTTTATACTTTGGAGAGAGAACAGGACAGAATTTTGCAAGTGAGTCATTGCCCTCTGAAATGCAGGTTAACACAAGTTATCATCAACTGGCAAACTGTTGAACTTGCTCAGTGGGTTAATCCCAGTTAAAGGTTAATATTGTATTAAGCACTAAAAATGCTCTTTAACAGGTATATAATCTGATAGAGTAATACATATGGTTCACCCAACTATATACGTTATGCTTGAATGTAAAGAGTCATAGACAGCTTGGTACGAACTCTTCATGCTTACTGATTATACTTGGTTAATGTTGCAGGGGCTTCCAACCGTTAATATCATGTCAGCTACAGTGTCCTGAAGACAGAAGTGGTGCTTATAGTTTGTAAGATTGAGGAAAGACCACGAATCTCCAACTGCAGCGTCTATTAATGTGATTCTGCCAGATTTCTCAGTGCTGATGGTCTAAAGTAAAGCGATAATACCTTGAATGTTGGTAGGCATTATGAAATCCATCCTTCTTTATCTATGGTGCAGTTACAAAAAAGAAAAAGTCAGAACACTTAATCCACTCCATAGAAAATCCCTGTGGCTTTGGATACCTTCTGATTTCAATCCATAAATTTAGACTCCATTTGTCACCATGAGAAGTTACATTTTACATATCTGCATCTCCATCATAAGCCAAGGTTAAAGGTTTCAGTCGGTTGTTCTGCCTTCTCTGGGGCTTCTTTGGCTTTTTGCTGAAACAATAAGATAGTTTGTAAATAGAACAAAGAACTAATAAAAAGATGGATTTCACTCTTAAATGAAAGATGAGCGTGGCCTTTTTTTAAGATAATGAATTTGGACCCTCATTTGTAAAAGCTATAAGCCTAAAACCTTCACTTGGAGCAGTAATTTTCTCTCTATCAACTCAAAACGGCATCTAATTCAAAGCTCAGTTGTTCAGAAATTGGCTGCTATGGTGCCGATGTTACATGATGAAATCCTTGGCAGGTAATCCCGCCAGATCAGTCCGTTTTCAGAAGAACCCAGAGCCTGCAGCACAATATTTGGTCACGTATCAAAGCCGCAATCAGGTTCTTTTAAATTGTATGACTCGAATCTTAAACCTCTTCTGACACATCAAGGGTTTCCACAGGGCACTTCCATCTTTTGATTAGTTTTATCTCATTATACTTGCTGGAATGACTACCATTAATTTTAGATGTTATAATCAAACCAGTCATAAATAGGAGCGATAGGGTTGTTAGCCATAACTGTTCCCTCTCTAGCCTTGAAATGGACTTTAATCCACCAGTATTTCCAAACCATTTGATATAGCATTAAAAAAATTAGCAAGCCAAACAGAAATACATGTTTAGGTATGTCTTCTTACAGAGCGTGACATAAGTGTTTCTTTAAATCAGGCCTGTCCATCCTCAGTCTTGTCCAAAATCTTATCTCAGCTCTGTCAGTTGGGCTTCTCAAACCATTACTACCAAACCAGTTGTTAAGCGGGGCTTGCAGTGACTGCAGATTCCAGTTGGAAGAATCTGCAGTGGGGTTGTACGCTAAGGGATTTTCCCTTCCTCAAAAAAGAAAAGATTTTGGTCTGTACTCAGACACAATGTGAAATTTTTTGGGGAAGGTTTACTGAAAAACAAACAAATCCAGCAGCCCAGCCCAAAATGTTTACTGACACTGTGCCGCTGAGAGACCTGCTGTGTATGATGCCACGTCCCTCACCTCCCACTGCAGGGCCCTTTGGATCAGAAATTCCAAACAGGACCTAGAAAACTTCAGGGAGAGCATTCTCAAAGGTGACATGTTCTTGCAACAAATCTTTGCTTTCACACGCACTAAGATTTTTCAACACAGTGTTAGTCCACAATGAACTACTTGAGAAAGTTTTCAAACCTTTTTTTTCGGTTGTGGCTCTCTATATCCTGCCAAATATAACATCTGAGTCTAAATTTCTAAATTCTGACTTCCTTCTAGCTATTTATCTCTGCATTTTGTGACACAGATGCAATGAAATCACACAGTGAATTCTTAACAGAGCTAAACTGGGCAAAAACTAACTTTGCACAAGCTACCCCATATTGAAGACGTTCTTCTAACCTCAGGAGAGCACGTGCTTGGCCATCCTCTAGACTACAACCACAGTCCACTAACCTGGGCTGGCACGAAAGGACATGGAAAATGAAACACAGAAGTGCCGTGAACGCTTGCATTATGGTCTGTGGGGGACTGCTTGTTTGTAAATAATTAAAGAACTCACCAGGCTAGATAGATCATAGAAACAATAAAGATGAGTAAAACAAATGCACCAGCAGCTACACCATAAACCCAGGTCTTCAGCCTCCCATCTAAAAGGAATGAATGTTAGTCAGTAGTGCTTGAGTTAGTCTCGTTGAGTTATTAGTTCTGATAAAGAAATACTTATACAACCCAGAATAAACATCTTCACTAGCAATTATAGCTTAATAAGAGTAAGTATGATTAACAACAGAGCTTCTCTGTGCGCTTGCGTTCTGATTGTCAACCAAAGTCTGGATAATGCGACTGGAGAAAAGACGTAGGGCAGAGGCAGAGAGACGCCCCCGAAACCCAGCCCCCGGGGCCCGCTTCTAGTGGTTGATCCTTCAGGGCAGTTTATTAGCTCGGGCTTCATTCCTGCTGTTAGCATCACTTTCCATTCTAGCTCCAGTAAATTTTCATTCTTGCTGCTATTTAAATTTATATTTTCAAACGTCTTTAGCCTGTTCCAGCTCATCCATACCTTTGCTGCATGTACACAACTTTCCCTACTGTGTAAGTAATTTTTCAAATTGTTTTTCAAATCCAAGCTTTTATAAAACGACTTCTCCTCTCAGAAAAAGCGAAAATACAGCAAAAAAAAAAAAAAAAAAAAAACACAGAAAAATAACCCACGCTCATAAATAGAGCAATGTCTGTTGTTAATAAGGACTGTATGTATGTGCAGTTTGTATTTTGGACACGATGTCCCAGCAGGCTGAGGTCTACACCCCTCTCTCCTGCTCGCCCCCCGATCTTAGCTGCACCCACTTCTCCCAGGAAAAACCAGTAGGACTTTGCCCTGAACAGGAACACGTCGCAAGCCAAGGTCAGTGCATTCCCCTTGACTCCCTACTTTTGGCTGGCTCATTTTGCAAATTTCTAAAAGGCTTTTGAAAAACCATTCTGTTACAGGAGGTTAGCGAGCCTTGGTGCACCTTCTCGACAGCGCAAGTTACATTAAAAAGCTGAATTATTTAACCTGCACGGGGAATTTTTTTATATAATGAATTCCTGTCTGTTTTGATTGTAATCCAACACAGCAAAAAAAATTTCTGACCAAGTAATTATTGCTTCCTGATAACTCTGTAGGAAAAATAAAAAGGCACTATCAATGCAGTCGATGTTTTTACCACATATTAATGACAAAGATTAATTGGGCTGAATTTGCCCAGGTTCACAGTAGCCCTCTGTATTGCTGGTAAGTTCAGGCTTTCTGTTCTCCAGCAACCCAAAACCTTGGCAGTCACGCGGACAACCTCTTCAAGGCTAATTAATATGGAAACCATTTTAGCTTCATTGCATTAATCGACCTAATGAAACATTATAACTGATAATAAATGATACAACCGAAATAACTGATCCATTAAAGATGGATTGAACAGCAGATTTGACCTGACACATCCAACATTATGATAATACGAATGAGAGGAATTTGGACTTCAATACTGCTAAATTAGTTTTTCCTCTCCTCGGCTTTTTTCCCATTGGTAAATGTAACAAGGTTCGAGCTGGTTTGGGTTTGCTTGTTTTAAAACAGCACTATCTCCTTAAAAAAAAAAAAAAAAAGACTGTCATTACATTGTGTATGGATTCATTTAGTTTTGTCCAAGCAGGGATCTCTGTTAATGGGATCATTCATATTTGGCAACTATAGGCATCTAACTCTGGCTTTCTGAATTCCCCCAGGCAGATCATTTTTACATATTTGAGGGAACCGGTGTCTCAAATGCACCTGGTTTGGGTAATACATCAGCACAGACACCTGGAGAGGATAGTTTAAACGCCTCCCTTTCTGGAATTGCAATAAAATTTTTTGAAGGCAGTGAAAGAACTATTTTAAATCTAGACTCAGAAACTGCATGGAAAGGAATAACCATGCTAAAGTAAATCAAAACTTTCCCAGTAGTTACCTAATCCTAGAATTACAAAAATTGAGCATGAATCTCATCTGGAGTTCAAAATATTTGCTTTCTTCCACATTTGCCTATCCCTTGACTGAATGAATTATTAGTTCTATTGAATCCCATCGTTTTTAGCTGAGCTGAGCTATGTTCCCTTCCTAATTTGAACTACTGGAAAATTGGTGAGCTTTCATGAAATCTCTCAGCTGCTCCTTGCTCCAAAACCCACGTCTGAGCTCATGTGAGCATTTACTTTCCTAAATAGCTGAAGATGACTGACATTGGCTCACTTTCGGCACCCTGGCTGCTACAACCCACCTTCTGCCATTTGGAGGTGTAGTAAAAGATAACATATTTGGCAAGATGCTTTTTTTTTTTTTTTTTTTTAAAGGAGGACCAGAAAAGCATAATTTTCTTTTTTTATTGTGGATTGAAGTATTAACTAATTGGAGTAAAGACCATTTTATTGCAGGTATCAAATATGGAATTACAGTACAAATAACAGTAAATAGGACTAATGGGATCTAACATAAGAATTTCTAACCCAAACATGATTTACTCTGCTTGTTAGAAGTATTGCTCTAGTTCTCAGTTTTCAGCAGTTTATGGATTACGGATGTAAAGATGCTGTTTTCAACTATCAGATTAAAAGCATTCATAAAAAGCGCTAGAAAGAAATAAACACTTTAAAAAACAAGTCTGGTAGAATATTTAGCTCTATGTGATTTAAAAGACACTTAAGAAGATAAGCAATTGCCCTCAATATAACTAATATTTTGGACAAGTATCATATCTCTGTACGTGAAAGTTGTTACTTCAAGTTTTATTTATCTCAGCGCTTAATAGTACCGTGAAATATTTACCAAAATCTGGTTACAGGATGGACTTGATAAAGTATTTTTGATGGGATAACTGTCTTACAATGTATTTCTTGCCACTCATGCACATAAATCCTTGTTAAGCACTAAAGCGCCCATCATAAAAGCAAATATTGCCTATAGAGACTCAGAGCGTGTCAATGCTAAATATCAATGATATGGTTAGCTCTTGTCTAAAGTGAATTAGCTTAAACGTGGATATGGCAGAAAAGCATTAGCATATCTATACTGTTTATTTTCCTACACTTTATGCTACGGCTGCAAATTTTAAGCAGCCCTTGCCCTCTGCAGTCTTTAGTGCTACCTTTTCACTCCTCTGTTGACAGCATTATTGGCCAGGAGAGCATAATCTAATAACCTGCCTTGAAATCTTGCTGCTACCTCCCTCCCTTCTAAAGTTACATTTCTAATCGCTTCTGTGCTTTTTAATAGGTACAAGAGATTAAAAGGAAATCTGCCATATAAGCCTTCATTAAACATATTGCTGGAGGAGCTGTTAAGGCTATGGATTCACTTATCTCTCTTCCACTGCTTTCAGTCAGGGCAGGTGCCCATCTTCTTAAATGAACAGGTAAAGGTTTTTCTTTTTGTTTCTTCCTCAGCATCCCAAAAATGTAAATGCCAGACCCTGCGGCAGCACTTAGCATTAAGAACTGCTCATTGCATGACTTCACCTGGCCCAAAAGGCTGTAGAAACCAAGTCCTTCCTCGTCCTGACTGGTTACTGGAGGGTTGGGTGGGATTCACAGCTCGACTGGTTTTCACATCTCCCTTTTTGTCCTCCATGGTGGGGATCACCACCACCGGGATGAGCGTGCACTGTTCGAGCGTGCCATCGGAGGACATAACTTCAGTGTAGCCATCTTCACAACTGCACGTTCTAGTCTGTGGGGAACAAGTGTTTTACACTGTGTAGCAGAAAAACACCGTTTTCTGTGAGCCATAAAGCATAACAACACGGATGACTGGAAGAGAAGACTGCTTTGACGAGTGCTAGCCTGGAGAGTACCTCTTCATGTATCTCTACGCAGGTTCGTACCAAGCCAACAGAGTCTACTTTGTCAACATTTAATTGAAAGGTAGAAAACTGGTCTGCAGTTGCCTTTAACCAATTAACGCTTAGCAAAAGATCTCCGCGAATACTTTCTGCTGGCACAACCTTTGCACCGCAGAGAGATGGGTGGGAGGCCCTGGCGGGGGTGTTGTACGCCCCAATGCAGTAGCACATACCTCACTGCAGTAAGCGTGGGGTTGGCTGCACGGTGGGATACATGACCTGTCAGCGTCTGGCTGGCGCATCACTAAACAGCCCCCTGTAGGACAGAAAATCATATTTTGACACGGCAATACCTCACCCCTGATGGAGTTACTGACGTCATTACTCGCTACGGTATCTCACGGATTATATAAATTTATAACGAGAATTGAAGAGTCCTTCTCTTATTCTAAGGTGAAGGATAATTGGTATCAAGCATTTTCTTACAGGTACAGTAAGGATACAGCACATGTATTTGCATTCGTGTGCATTTCAGAGAACTAATATTTGGCAAGTGAATCTTTTGTTTTTCCCTTTGGTGGATTGCTCAAAAAAAAACCATTTTACATGTTTTGTTGTACATGAGGGAACATATTCTGGTTCTCTAGGGCCCACCTTATGACTTAAATATTAAAACCGTGGCCACAAAGAAAATAAAAGCTTTTTTTTATTATTTTTTTATTTATATCTTGGACTGTTAAACTGAAGCCAAACTTCTCATCCATTCTATGAACGCATACCTGTTTTCTGCTGCTCCTCAGTAGCCACTTTTACACATGCTATAGCTATGCCTCTTATGAAACCACACTTCATGCTAGTCTAAGACAGAATTTTTGAAAGGAAAGCAGTATTATCAGTAAAGCATGTACTGAATGCTATGATACTGATAATATATAGTGGGTTTCAGTCTTTTTCCTTTTTATACAGTCCTAGTTCTCCTTTCTACAGCTTTAGGTACAGTGCAGTTATTGTTATGGACCAACCCATGCAATCAGGCTTTCGCTATCATTTCAGCCAGAATGACTTCAGAAGACATTTAGAATCAGTTTGAATTTCTCTCGGCTTCATTCTAGCTTACAGAAGAGGGATACGCAGCAGGAAGTTTAAAATTTATACTGCTACGGGCTGACTTCTCTTGCATCTCCCACATGAATAGCATTTCTATACTGGTGTGATATGATGATGAAATCCTGATGGCTGAGGTTGGCCCCGACCGTAGCAGATGCAGTTAGATGCGGTTACGTAGATCCAAGTGTTAGCGGGATGGCCAATGAAAAACAAAGAAAAACCTGCTGGTTGCTGTAACTTCTTCCCCCACCCCCAGAAAAGAAACTTGTCCATCCTAGCATATAAATCACATGCCTGTGGGAATCTATGTAATAAAATATCAGTCATCCCAGGAAGCTGCAGAAGGAAAGAGTTGCCTCATCGCCCATGGGGAACAACACCTTCAAGTAAAAAAGAACTATTCAGCACAATAATATTATGCAAGTAAAGAAATAAAGGCCTTAATACACCAACAGGATTCATAATAAATGTCTGAATTAAAATACATTATGTTAGAGACAAATGTGCAGCAATAAGGCAGCAAAGAAAGACAGTAATCAGAGATACGGGTTGACTCTAGACCAAAACAGGCAATCTCCATTTAAACCAATTGTGTATGTGCATCTCAGCTTGAGCTCTTAAATATTGTAGTTTATACAAACCACTTCAAAAAAAAAAAAGGTTCAAATATAAATTACAATCTGGTTCCTGCCTGTATACTTCATGCAGAGAAGCTCTAGCAGAACATTATACTTGAGTGCTTTGCTTGAAAACTATCAGGAACATAAAAACTTTTGCTTTTTATGCCTTTTTTTTTTTTTTTTTTTTT
>VZRU01000236.1:272661-290391 GCA_013398155.1 Pedionomus torquatus
GGTCTCTGGAATTCTGCATTAGTCCTCACTTCAAATCAGATAGTTACCACGTCTTTAAAACCATGTACTAACAAACATTGAAAAAAAAAGAGAGATACAACTTAGGTCTGAGGTTATTCTGCCTGGCAGGACCCCTCATGAAAAACCTGCCAATGACACATGCTCATACACTAACCTTTCCTGGAATTGATCACACGGCTGTATTCAGTCGCATCAGAACAAACTATTATTCTTATGTGACTGACTGTGATTTGTTAATATATTCTGATTTTAACATCTCAGAGCCCTAATCACCAAGATGTTATTTATTTTTTGAAATCCCGTAGGACCTTTAATAGATAATATCATATATTATTTTCAACAACAATACTTAATTAGAGTTTTACTTACCATAAAAGCATCTTAGCTAAGCAGAAAGCAATCAAGATGCATAACTAATGCCCTGTTGCATTCATTGCGAAGGTGATGCATTTTAATACTCTTATTGCACAAGGTCAGACTTGCAAAAGAGACTTTGGGCTACTTAATATTATTTCAAAAGATTGTAAAAATAACACCGATATTTTGGTTCCACTTTAACGACAGACAGTAGGGGTGGATTCCATCATCAAGCAGCACTGTATCGGCAGTTCATGAATTAGAGCTTTCCCCTGGCACTGAGGGTGTGCTTTGGTTTTCACAAAAAATATCTAACATCCCACAGCTCTTCCCTGAAGTACTCTGCTATAGATTTACATCATTAAAGAAAGAAACTCACATTAGCACAGTTATGAGAATTTGATATTTTTTGGTTTTAAGGAGATAAATATGTGTGATGTTATCAATCCTGCATGTATTAATCACTGCATCCCTTTCTGCCCCTGCATAAGCACTAAAATGAACTTTAATACATACAAGTTCTGTTTGTTGTAGGGCTTGAAACATGCAACCCTAAATGTAGAAGGTAAAGATTGTCTATACACTAAAAAAGTGTCTATTGTACAAAAAAAATACACAATGTAAAACATTCCAGGCTTAGTACAGAAGTACTAAGGTTTAGTTTTTGTACTTAAGTACAAAAGGTTTACTTTTTGCATTACATGCTGCATAATTCTGGAAAAGAAATGGCATGGTGATTCAAGACAACACATTGACTCATGTATAAAGAACAAGTGTTTCTAGCAGATTCTTTTTTTAAAAAAATACATTTCCATTTGTTGGGAAAAGACATTTTCCAGGCTTTTGCGTGTATATAAAAAGAGTAGTTACCTGTGACGTTTAAACCATCTGACCTTTGGCACCACACGGTTCGAGAAGATCCCTTCCATGGACTAGCCATCCACTTGTACTCATAGCACTGCCCATCTACACAGAGAACATTCACTTTTCAAGAAATCTGATTACAAGATTTTAGGCCACCACTGGTGGCAGCCACACTCATCAGTAGGTCATAATCCTTATGTTTAATGGTTTTTATGGTTAAGTGGACTAATGGCAAAACAGATGTTTCCAATAACCTCATAATGGTTGTGGCCCATCTGCTGCACAGAACTCATTTAGGAGTCAGGTTCCTTTCCTGGTAGCGAAGGAAGCTGGTAGCTGACTGGTAGCTTCAGTCAACGCTCCAGTGCTTGGTGTAGTGGCCTGGGTTGCATCTGGCTTCATGTCTCAGCTTTGCTGTACATCTCCCATATGGCCTGAGACAAGTCATGAAGTCCTTCTGCACCTTAACTCCCTTATAAATATTTAATAATATATAATATAATATTCCTTTTTGCCCGATCTGTCTGGCAACTGAATGGACAAGAAATGTCTGCACAATAAATGAAATTTTTAGATACTTCGTCCAATACCATGGTAAGCATGACTGAGATTTTTTTAATGTTAGTGTCATGTGATAACAATATCAAATTCCACGGGAAGACAGAAATCCAAATTTGCTTAGGTATCAAAACTTCAAGACTTCTTTTTATTAATGTTATCAAGCAGAAAAGGCAGCTATTTTTTTCCCATATCATGAAAAGAAATTCCATCATTAAAAAAGGATCATCAATTCTCCAAAGCTTGTGTGGTAACATATGATAGCTAGCACCTGAAAGTTTTTCTGTTTCCAGTTGCTATTTGGAAAACAAAAATTTAAGTGCATTTCTATGTCTATCAAATCCGTATGAACTGAAAGAAAACAAAACTATTGCCATTCTGTACTTTTTTGTGGGTTTTTTTTTGGTACAGGAAGTCATCTTATGTGTATTTTGGTGCTTACCATTGCACGGTCTTGTTTCCAAAGCCTGTTCTGGACAGAGATGTTGATTCTCTAATTCCTGAATGATCACTGCCCGAGATCGGACTTGTATCCCTCCAAAGCCAAGGTCCTCACCGTTCACACAGGTTAACTGACAAAGGCTCCATTCTGACCACTCTCTCAAGTAACAGTCCCCTGTCAAAGAACAATTGTATAAGATGACTGTTCATCACGTGTGAAGGGTTTTTCACACTGAAAAACTGTGCAAACCTGGTTTCTTAATTTCCCCCTTTTTTATAGTTCCTTTCATTCCTCTTTTTAAACAGGGCTTATACTTAAGAGACTGTCATACCTTGACACTCTCAGTGTCGGTGCAGTAGAAAATAGTAATAAAAAGATTATACAGAGGCCTGTTTGTTCAAAAGCAGGGTGGTTTCCTGTAGCGTTCCCATAAGATCAATCATTTTGAATTTCTGAATAACAACACCCAATGTCTGGATTTTTTGGGGGTAAATTTTAGGGCACTGTGCACTGTTATGCCTGATGCTAAATTTATATATCTTTTTCACAATTCTTTGATCTTAGAAAGAGAAAATGTTCTCTAATTTTACAAAGATTAATTGTTGCTTATTCTCAAGCAAAATTTCTCTAACCAGATGGTAGAAGCAACTGCTGGAACATTGTTTGCAAGAAAGGGAAACGGCAAGGTGACTAAAATGTCTGCTCTGGCTATTTCATGATAGCACAATAGAGATTGGCAGAATGTTTCCTTATAGTGTGAAACTGAAAAATAAAATTATAGTAATGAGACTAATTAGCATGATTGGCTAAAGAACATTTAAGGAAGATCCAAGGCACAGCACAAGGAGACCATTTTGTTAAAACTGCAGTAGAAAATGGGATGAGACAGTGCACAGACTCATAAATAAACCTCTTAGTTCTCATTATTTCAGTGAAAGAGCTATTAAAAATTCATGCTACCTTGCATTATACTGATGACAGATATAATCAGTACTGTGTTGACCAGATGCCTGATTAATGAAGGAATTTTATTTGCCAACGTTAGGAAAGCATGCAAAGAAATGAATAATTGAAGAACTGATGTATACATAATAGGAGAACAAGTAGTGATTTTTGGAAACATTAGTTGGAGCGTATCATTAGCACATCCCCACAGGGCAGCTACTCTTGCTGGCTAAATGTGAGATTGTCGGAGAGCAACCTCCTGCTCAGCAAAATGTTAAAAGCGAGCAGTAAGCAACTATGGGTTTTTTATACATATATTTGACTAACAAGAAAAACATAATGACAAATTTTTAATTCTTCTAACTTTAATTTAGTAAGTTTAAATGTTGGGAAAAAAAATAATCACGCAATTGGAAATCTGTGCACAAAGCAGTGATGGAGGCTTCTCCACTTTTTGATTATTTCCTATTAATCGAGGTGACTAAAATGAACTGGCAAAACTTCTGAGAAAGAGAAGAGTTGCAAGAGAATGCAACCAGAGTGCTTGGGTGGAATGATAGCTACATTAGATCTGAGGGAGTTAATCACTGCTTCTGAAGATATATCACTAATGACTCTACTGAACAACAACAATATACTTCAGATTCTACAAACAAGTGTTTGAAATGAACTGGAGGGGTTTTACTGGGAATTACACAGCTGTTATAGGCTCTTAATCCTTCTCACTAAGAGGGTCATGGACCCGATCATTTATAACAGCTCCTTTGGATTAAGTCTACAAGGGCAATGATAGTGCATGTCACATTCTCTGAGAAACACATTTTCTCAGAGACCAAAAGACGACTTTCCTTTGGAATAGCCCCTTTGAACAACAAAATAAGACTTCCTAGCTTAGCCTCCTTAAACACCTGCGAAAGGCATCAAGTCCTCAGCCACTGTTAAAAGAATTAATAAACCCATTAGGTGATCTAAGCACTTAAAGCAAATATTTAGCTGTAAACCAACACTCTTTTTTATAGAGTTAAACACAGGTTTTAGTTTGAAACATTTTGTGAAAAACTATATTCTTATTAGGTGCAATCTGTGACCGAGACATGTCTTTTAGAAAATTTAAAACCTGGTATTTTTTCTAATTGATTTATTGTCACGAAGCCACTACCAGAAAGTGAGTCTGTCAGTCATTTCATGGATTAATCCAATCAGTAAAGCCTGTGAAAAAATTTAATTGCCTGTGGCCAATGCCAGGCACTGATAACTCTAATGATACCCAACCAATCCCGAAATGCAACACTTATTTGAATAGCTTTGTTACCTGGACAAGGGACAGTGCAGGTTTCCTCAAGTATCATCTTCTTATTACCATCTATAACAGGCTCTATTTCTCCACAGAATTCCTCATCCACTACTTTGCCAACATCTTCAGTGGATCCATCGAAAACCACACAGGAAATGTTCCTCACTCGTGTTCCCTCTCCGCATTGAGCATCCTGGGAAAGGAGGACATACATGGATGCTGGACAGAAGAAAGTGCTAAAAAACTAGATCTGACCTACATGTTGCTCTGTTTCCTGTTATTTTTTTGCTTAATGACTTAAGTCATTCCAGTAGGATAAAAATAATTAAAAGAAGGAAAAAAAAACAAAAAAAACAACCAAACCACCCGAAAATTACTTTATTCTTTGCTTCTGAAACAAAGAAACCCCAAAACTCTGCTGGCTGCTATAACTATTTCTCCAGAATGGAACTAATTATGCCCTTGAATTGCAACTACAGCAGTACCTCAAGCGGAGAGCTCTTCTAGGTTGCCCATCTATTTGTATTTGCAAAATACAAATATTGGATATTCTTTTACAATTGAAAGATTTCAATTATTAACAAAGATGCTGCCCGGGTACCAAAGTTTGCATGTATACTTTGAATACCTGCAGGAAGTTGCTGTATCTGTTTGACAAATATAAGCTCTAAGAGTAAATCTTTAGTTTTTGTATAAGAGAGGTTGAGGCAAATTTTTTACACTGCTTTTACACGGGTATCGGAGCACATCACAAATATGAGCAGATCTATAAACTCCATAACTCCAACATCTCAGGTGGCTTTTACCTCTACTCTGCATGCAGACCATTGACCGTACTGCCATCGATAACAGGGTTTTACTGGACAGGGTTTGAATTGCTCCATCTGAGAGGGACAAGGCCTCCCATCACCCTGAAATGGCTGATTTATGGTCCTCCTTCTGATCATTTTCCCTGGAAAGGAGAAACAGCAATATAACTAACAAGAAAGCGGTTAGACCAATTTATTCCTCAAGATATTTCTATTTTGGTAAAAAGCATTGTATTTGAATAAATTATTTTTTTTCCCACATTTGACTAATTAATTTTAAAGGAGATCTGTTGTGTCTCAGAAAATGTAAGTTAATATAGCAGACACTTTATAATCTATCAATTGCACTGCAAGAAGTGCAGGAAGATGCATTGCAGATTGCTCCTGTAAAAGCAAACAAAAGCAATAACCCCTTAGTTCAGAAGCCTGGGGAAAAACAGTCTTCCTGGCTGCGACGATACGTTTGTGGCACCTCAGTGGAGATTTCGGCTCCTCATCTGGAGTTTGCTGCTAGAAGAAACCAACGTTTTCTGTTCTTCCCCGAGCTGATACAGAATCCTGAGTCCCATGACTGACTGATTCCTGCAGCCAGGAACAGCTGGCGACTTCCCTGCACTGTCTGCCTGGTTAACGCACCGTGCAGATTTTGGAGGATTCTTCACTAAAGGCCCAAAGAAAATTAAAATACAATAGGCTTATCCAACATAAATCTTCTCTTCAACCATCAGTAGCACGCTACCCAGGGAAAC
This sequence comes from Pedionomus torquatus, assembly GCA_013398155.1. Lineage (NCBI taxonomy): Eukaryota > Metazoa > Chordata > Aves > Charadriiformes > Pedionomidae > Pedionomus > Pedionomus torquatus. The sequence continues at coordinate 278,701 of VZRU01000236.1, forward strand.
ATATACAGGTTCTGTTCCAAATACTTATATAAAGAGAAAGAAGACAAAATTTTTATCCTTTCCCTAACTCTTGCTTCTTTCATCTCACAAAGAAATTCAGACGGTTACGCTTCATCATGTCATATAACCAAAACAATGTTTGTGTGGCAGGAGCAGTGGTAGAGCAAGTCTAGTTGCTCTAGACTTGGCACCTCACAAAATGTTTCCACAAAACCAAGACAGCTCTGGCATTTTAAAGGACATAGAACTGTTGGAATGGGTCCAGTGGAGGGCCACCAAGATGATCAGAGGGAGGGAGCATCTCTGCTGTGAGGACAGGCTGAGGGAGCTGGGGCTGTTCAGCCTGGAGAAGAGAAGGCTCTGGGGAGACCTCCAAGCAGTCTTCCAGGATCTGAAGGGAGCTCCAGGAGAGCTGGAGAGGGACTCTTTGTCAGGAAGCCTAGTGATAGGACAAGGGGTAATGGTTTTAAACTGGAAGAGGGGAGATTCAAATTGGATATTAGGAAGAAATTCTTTCCTGTGAGGGTGGTGAGGCACTGGAACAGGTTGCCCAGAGAAGCTGTGGCTGCCCCATCCCTGGAAGTATTTAAGGCCAGGCTGGATGGGGCTTGGAGCAACCTGGTGTGGTGGGAGGTGTCCCTGCCCAGGGCAGGGGGGTTGGAACTGGATGATCTTTAAGGTCCCTTCCAACTCTAGCCATTCTATGATTTTGATCTACATATACAGATAAATACATGAACCAAGTCTGAAATAAGACGAGACTATTTCAATTTGTATATGGAGGCATATATTAAACTATGGTGTTAGGTAGTTTTACACACGTAGCACCCAGTGTTCTACATGATCCCCAGACAGCTGTGTTCATCGCAGCTGGTCAGAAAGATGCTTGCCAAATGGAGCCTCATCAGTCTTGGATCCGCAGCTGCTCCAAGTGAGATGTCACAGGAGGAAAAAAAAAAGTTTTTTATTGAAAAGTACCAGAGAAGAAAAACCCCTAAGGTTGGCAACAAGCTGAATCCTTGCATACGGAATTCTTCCTTGAATTCATGGGTATTTGGAAGGGTGCACAGGAGAGATTCAACTTTGTGGTCACTGGGTTTATTAGATCGTTATTACTTATTGAAAAACAGCAGTTACTTCCATCTTCCTACCTAGTAAGAAAGTTACAGCTTCAAGATTTACATGTGAATTTGCCATAATCTGTTAAAAAACACTGAAAATTTGAAAGCTGCTTTATGTTACTATTAAAAACAACATTTCTCACTTCTACAAATAAATCCTATACTTGGAACACACAGGGATTTCAGAGAGTGACCCACCTTCACGTTTTGAAAAAACACAGCAACAATAATTGTCATTCAGAGAAGTATCAGGTCAATTGTTCAGGTCTTGCATATAAACAGAAGCACGTACGGGAAAACCTGGTACCATATTTAAGCCTTTAATTAGTTCATTCTCACTCTATAAGGGCTATTTTGAACATAGAAGTGTAGTATTGGAATGTAGAAGTCATGCTTTGGGAGGCAGTGTCAAGAACTGTAATTTTATTACAGTATTAGATACTGCAGTATTAATTTATTGACTGCTATAATTAAAAAAATATTCACATCAGTGTGTGGGTTTTTTCCTCAATATATCATTCATCATATCTCAACTCTCAGAGTCTGGAACTATTCTGGGCCAAATTCTCCTCATCTTCAGTGAGGACAGCCTGACTAAAACATATTATTTCCATAAATATGGCTCATTTAGATCCTCACCACCCTCCCCAGTTAGTTACATTCACCAGATCTGTCAAAAGAGTTATTATTGCTTTTTCTTAAAACACCAATACAAACAAACAAAAAAAAAAAACTACAGGAAAAAAAAGCTCAGTCTTTAAAATATGGCAAAGGCATATACTGACCTGTAAGGCCACATGTTTGAGAGCACTCAGACCAAGGGGACCAGTCCGAGAGCTGACAGTTCACAGGACATTCCACCACACAGGACACGTTCATCTGCCACGTCTTCTCCAACCCCAGCTGAAAGAAAATATGCAATGGTCAGCATGAAATGTCAGGGTGTGCCCTTGGTGCAGGGTATGCATTTGGACATGGTGAATCTGAGGCAACTAAAGCTTTAAGCAAGCACTAAGTCATTACTAAATAAAAAATAAAGCAATTAGAGCGTTTAAAATAAAAAAGCAAAAGCTGCAGTTCCTGGAGGAGTACAAGAGAAGGTAACACAGAAAATAGCCAAACTCCCATGTTTTCCCCAAAAAATACATTCTGAACTGAGCTCTTTGTGCAGGAGTCTGCCTAACGCTAACAAATGATGGAACCTCCATGGGGAGAGATGGGTTTTATGGCCATGGTTAGAGACAGAACAGTGGCTGTATAGTCCTTTGGTCTGGTCCTGTAAAGTCATTTCTGTGATCTTATAAACTCATGCTCCAGATTTTTCCATCCAAGGAAAAACAAAAAGTTATTTTCAGTAACACACAGGAGATCATATGATGCAAAATTGATTACAACATTAGCACAACAATAATAATCCCTGCATGGCTTCAGAATGAGTCGGAAGGATAGGTCGATTATAGCATGTTTCATATAAAACATGAAAGAAAATCAATCCTGCCAATATGAACAGATCTGCAGCTTCCCAGCATAAAAGACTGTTTTCTTCATTGGCCCTCACCAGTGGACCTTAATCATCATAGAGGACTTCCAGAATCCCAGGAGGCTGCGGATATCTTTAAGTAGACAAAATCCCCAAATATTAGAAGGGAAAAAAAAAAAGAAAGGCAAACTAGACATTTCCAAACCTATTAATTTTAAGGACTGGAAAGGTTAATGACATGGAGCCTGCAGTTAAGGCTTTAAAAAGGAAATACAACCACTATTTCCTACTAAATGGAAGCAGAGAGCAATAATTAGGCACAACTTTAACATGTCCTCCATAAATAAACTACCACAGGTACTGAAAAAGTCTCACCCTGATAGACTCACCAAGTCTTAAATCTGCATCTGCAGTACCATTTACTGAGACAAATGAGGCTTTAGGCCTCTCTTCTCTTTTATACATCAAAGAATGAGTTCTTGGCTTTTCTCTGTAGTATAGTATATCCTTGATTATCCTGCCATTGCACACAGGCAACTCCTGAAACCTTTGGATAATGTGGAATTGGGATAATTAGAAAACTAGAGAACTGTCTTTGAAGACTATGTTTGGGGCAAATCTTCTGAGCAAAGGCTTTAAAGCCTGATGAACTGACTCCTGCCAATTATAGAAACATGACTGCTCTCGCTCAAGACTGGCCTTCTCAGCTGGACTTTGGCACTAGAGAAGGAAAATCCCAAGAGAGGTATTGCAGGTGTGGAGGAGAAAAGCTGAAGGCCAGATCACCCACAGCCATGTGCCGTTTGCACACCGGTACTGAAGTGTTGCTGAAATAGATTTGGGAAAAAACTGGCAGGCTGCAACCTAATATTAATCACATTTTCTTTTCTCGTCCATCTCCTTCCTTTAGTTGAACCAAAATTCACCTCAGAAAGGCTTAGAAAACATTTGGAAAGATGTTCAGTAGTTTCCTGGATGAGTTATGGTTTCTGGTTCAAGGATGGCACGTACTGGAGGAGTTGCACTGGACGCTACCAGTGAGTGCCCTGTACTTCTGGTCATCATGCCAGGGGCAGCGCGCTCTACCAAAAGTATCTCTGCGGAGGGCCACCAAGATGCTCACAGGAATGGAGCACCTCTCCTATGAGAACAGGCTGAGGGATCTGGGGCTGTTCAGCCTGGAAAAGAGAAGGCTCTGGGGAGACCTTAGGGCAGCCTTCCAGGATCTGAAGGGGCTCCAGGAGAGCAGGAGAGGGACTCTTGGTCAGGAAGCCTAGTGATAGGACAAGGGGTAATGTTTTTTAACTGGAAGAGGGGGGATTTAGATTGGATATTAGGAATAAATTCTTTATTGTGAGGGTGGTGAGGCACTGGAAGAGGTTGCCCAGAGAAGCTGTGGCTGCCCCATCCCTGGAGGGGTTCAAGGCCAGGCTGGGTGGGGCTTGGAGCAACCTGGTGTGGTGGAAGGTGTCCCTGCCCATGGCAGGTGGTTGCAACTCGATGATCTTTAAGGTCCCTTCCAACTCTAACCATTCTATGATTCTATTTGTCTACAAGAATGTTTGGCACCCCAGATTAACCTCTACTGGAGGTTAGTCATGTAATCTGACCATCAGACTATTTGCCAATAAAACAGAAAAAACTTTGCTTTCTAATGTAGACAAACCTGCTGGTTTCTAGGTTTTTCTGATCTTCAGTTGAAGGTAAATGAATCAATCCATAAATACAAGCTAGGACCATCTTGCTTTAGGTGATTTGATTTTCAAATACTCAAGGAAAAGCCAAACCAAGATCTTGTGATGTGCTAAATTTGTTGAGTTAGAGACTAAGTAATCCAGTATTACTGTGCCTTGAGAGTTTGAAGGGAACTACGCTAACATAATGAGGACTTGGAAATAAGCTCTAGAAATTGATTTATCCTGGCAGTAATCAGGATGACCGTCTTGCTTCTTTAGCTGATTGACCGAAACAAGCACAAGATCATATGGACACATTAGGAAACCAGAACACAAAGTCTTGGAAGAAATTTCAGTATTTAACTATGCTGGTGATCGTACATGGAGATGGTGGTAGTCAAAAGGCAGCGTGAAGGGTATTTTTATATCTGGCTTTTATTAGCTTCTTGAGTCACATATTATATACAGGAATTCAGACATTGCAACTAGACATGTTCTTTTCTTAGGGCTTGGGACAGGTTTAACTGCTCTGATCTCTTTTTTTTTTTGCATATAACAAGAATCATAATTCTGTAAATGTATAAACACAAAAATTAAGGAGAACTTTTGCATTAATCATACACCTAGTATAAAGTTTTATGGTAGCCCAGGGCAAATCCCATTAGCTAAGTCACTACAAAATTATTTCATGTTTCTCTTACCATTAACTTTTCTAACCACCATTTTGAATTTTACTTAATCTTTCTGCCCTGCCCTTATAATGCAAAAACACAGCAAAAAAATCCCACTCCGAAGGATGATCTGTAATTAGAGTAGCGAGAAGTGCACAGCGTGTATTCACATTTTGATAATTTCTTGAATACTCTCCTCTCATGACCTGGAAAGTCGCAGAGTTGGCTTTCACATTTTTAGAGTGAAGGGTCTGGCAAGATCCGAATAGCTCGGCTTTCTTGTTAATCAGGTTAACAGGTTTTACTTCTCACAGTTATTGGATCAGCCTTTGACCTCGCTGTACCACTGCTTATACATCCATAATTCAAGAAATAGCCTTAATGGTATGACCAGGGAGTGGATCAAGGCTTTCTACAGGAAGATGTACCTCTGTATCGTTTTGCAAATCAAAACAGCAAATAAGACACTATCACAGTGGTTGCTGATAAAGCCCAGACCCCACTGCAGTGATGTCTCTTGGCCTGTCATTTAGGGCAAGCAGCTTTTGAGATATTATCTTGTTGCCCTAATTATTTCTCAGGGTCATAAACTTTCATTTCCTAACTGCAGAAAAGCTCCAGTGCTTTTCTTCCACTAGATTTCAGTGTAAAATGTAATCATTTGTTCTAAACATTGCTCTAAATCTTTGGTTAACAACGTGAATAATTTTTTGGCTTTATGTTAAAAAATATATATTTCCCCTTAAAATCTAATAAAGCATATTTTTTTTTTCTATTGAAATATTCATGTGGATAGATGTTTTATATCATGTCTTGGTATGAATTAATCAATATTGCAGTCTCTTACAAATAAGCCAAGAGCCTTTTTTTTTTGGTTGTTTTAATGCATTACAACATTAACAGAATGCATTAATTAATTCCCCTATTAACATCAGAGAAACTTGCTGGTAGGTAGCCAGATCCTGACTTTTTTTTTTTCCTGAGACATAAATGATCAAATTATTAGATTTGATTATAAACCCAAGAGGGGTGAAGGAGGAACATGGGAGGGTGCTGGCTTCAGCTGAAATCACCTGCCTTTGCTAAAAGCTTATACATTCATGAATCCAAGATGTTGGAGGGGGTTGGAGAAGCCTAAACGGGTCTGATACACCATTGAAAAACTATAGTCCAGGGTACGTGGTGGTTTCCTGACTCCCTCCACTTCTGATTAGAGCCTTCTCTATGGGCACATCCTGCAGAGCAGCTACTAGCCAGGAAGGTCCAACAGAAAAGGTGTTGGTACCAAAGCTGCTGTGGAAGCCACTCATTGCAAGTGGTTTTGTTTCTGATGTCGAGGTGGTGGGGGAATGGCAGGTGAAACAAGTTCAGTTCCTTTCCATCAGAAATGCATGCAGGAATGCCCTTAAAGGCCACACTTGTGTCGCTTTTCCATTTTCCCTCACATTCCTATCTCCGTGCAACTGAACACATTAAGAGCAACACACACAATGCCAGAAGACCACTGCTTTCAAATCTGAAGTCACAGAATCACAGAATCACCTCGGTTGGAAGGGACCTGTTAAGATCATCTAGCCCAACCAATGGAGGAAAAAAAAAAAAATCCAAAAAATCCAACAACCATAAACAACACATCACACCACCCAACACTAAGCCATATCCTTGAGCACCAAGTCAACTTCTCTCCTGAATACCTCCAGGGTTGGTGCCTCAACCACCTCCCTGAAAAGTCAGTTTGAACATTTGCAGAACAGCTGTTGCAAAACTGAAGGGCTCCCGCCTGCTGGTTAGTTCTCCATGTACGCTTCTATTTAATCTTTCATTCATGCTGCACTTTTTTTTCCCCACTAGCTTGGGTTACCTATTGCATTGCACAGCTGGAGACGAGAAGCCAGCGTTCAGCCCAGCTGCTGAACGGCACGTGAGACACATTTTCCAGCACATTGAGTAAACGATTGGTATTGGCAGCTGCCCAAGGCTCCGTGCAGGAATTGTATCAAATTAGAATGATGATTAGTGTTGTGATTAAGATTTATTACCTTTATTCTACTTTATTAATTATTGTTTCTAAGCCATTTCCTTCAGGACGTAATAATTAGCATGCACTCACGGTGGCACTTGAAAGTAACCAAATGAAATTGTATAAAAGTCACTGTTGATGGCGCAGGTTATTTCAGAGGTACTTAACAATCCATGAATAATGTTGCAAAACATCTGGCGAAGATGATTTACGTGCCGCCCGGCTCAGCTGGCTTGGCGTTAATTAGCGGCGCGTGAAGGGAGCTTACTCACAGGTACCCACTCACCTCCTCACAGTACTTCAGGTCAACCGATTTGCCGTCGCTGCGAACGCAGTCGAGCATCCGTGTTTTGATCCCGTTGCCACAGACAGCCTTCTCGCTGAGCTGACACGTGCTCCAGTCTGGAAATGAGGAACTCATTAGCGTAGCAGATAGTCTCGATAAAACTCATAACGATCCAATCTCCCACCTAATTCTGATGGCCTGAAATAACCTTCATGAAGAGCTTTTCCACGTGCAAAGGCTCCTGGAAGCCCACTGCTACACGGTTTTGCAAATAATCGGTGTTCCTGCAAAGAGCAGTGCCATGAAAAGTTCACATTGGGTCTCATTTGCAGGGATTTTGAGCAAACCACAAAACTGTCATAGAAATAATTTTTCTGGAGTTACAGTGTGCGCACAACCCAAGCCACAAAGTCTCCTCTTCTACTTCTTCTTCCTCTTCTTCTTCTTATAATCATCATCATTATTATTATTATTATTATTACTATTATCATATTGTATTATATGTATTATTCTATAAAAATATTATTTTTCTGGATCAAATAGCCTGGACCAGTTTTCAGTAGGAGCCCATCAGATGCCCCCCATATAAGAACAGAAAGTTGAAAAATCCATCCTTTAAGATGAACAGAACTAAACCATCACCGACCCATCCCGCCACAAATACCTGTCACGTTGTAGTCATAGTGGTAGCAGTTTTTGTTCAAAGTGCAGGCTTCTGTCTCGGTGGCAGCGGGACAAGACTTCCCATCGTCGGGCTGTCTCAGGGATTCTGCAGACCGTTCACGGACACTGCTTCCATTGCATGGCTTGAAAGGGAGAGGGGAAACAGCTTGGGTATTGCGCCACCCTGATGCCTTTTCATGCAACATTATGACACTCTGTCAAGTAACCTCTTCCCAGAACACACATGTAAAACAACAGGCTCACCATTTCTCTTCATTTTCATTTACTCTGCTGTTTGACCTTGGTACCACTGAAAGTGAAACACCCTCTAATGTAGTAAAACCTTGATGCTTCCCTGACTGGTTCATATTTCAGCTGTAGCGCTTTGAACCCGCTTCCTTCAAAAACTGGATATTCGGATGCTCACTTTCCAAATTCCATGCTGTAGTGCACCAGACCCCAAACACTCAGAGGTCCTGAAACCTCTTTTTTATGCGTGGCTTGGTTTGCTTGACATTTCTTTTCGAAATTGCTGGCAGGAAGGGGAGAGGAGACACACAAATACCTTTCAGTCTTGATCTACTGGCTTTGATCTTTACAAGGCAGTGACGTTTTTAGTGCAATCACAGCACTGCTATGGAGAGGCTCACAGCTAAGTCTCAAGATGGACTCACAAACCACTGCCAAATGCTATTCCACCACAAAGAAGCCATCCCGCGCTGAAGAATGACCCCCTGGTGACAATATTTTCTGGTTTGGAACAATTTCACTTAATGGATAGTACTGGCACACTTCATTTTTGCAACCAACTATCAACAACCCTGAAGATGACAGTAAATATAGATATTTACATGCATCACCACTGCTCAGCATCCTTGCCCAACATGTCGTACATACGTTTTTAAAGTGTGCTCTTAAAATGATCAACATTACACTCCAGTGAACTTCTTACCAAGGAACATCGAGACCAGGGACCCCACTCGGACATCACACAGTCCTCGGGACACGGCAACGTGCATTTTCGAGCCCCAAGAGGCATCTCTTCGGGATCACACAGATAGTCTTCTACGGTGTCAGAAGGACCATCCACAGTGTTCAACATGCACCTGGAAAAAACAACTACACCTATACTTCATCTGCCCCGGATTTTGTAAAGCAGCTGCCATCCATGGTGTTCCAAAGCATTTTAATATTTTGTCAGCAAATAACAATCACGAAAGTAATTGAAGCAACGGAACTAAGTACTGATCCATGAACATCCAAGAAAAGCCGAGGAGCCAAAAATAATCCTCACTTTTTTGCAGATGACAGCCATGTAATGAAATGCACAGAATTCAGAAGTTCCCTATCAGTGATTTTCTGAGAGTTTCTGGGCAGGTGATTTATTTGATGTTAGCTTACCAGTAAGCCAGAATAATGTGAATCAGCTATCATTTAAAGATATTTCGTGCCTGTTTCAAGTGATAATTATAAGTGTAGAAATACTAGAACTTTAAAAATTTGATATGCCTAGTATTACACCCTAATTTACACAGATGCTTTTAAATTACTGGTATATTAAATTAGCAGCTGGAGGCCCAGTTAAAATGAGAAATGAATATGCTCTGTTTTGCAGAGCTGAAGACAAATGGAAGCTGGAGGCTTCATTCCACAACATTTCCCGTGCTGCGGAATCTGCTGCTAACTTATCCCTTCTGCCCGTCAACACAAGACCAACTAATACCTGACTAGGGTCATTCAAATTAAGAGGCCTGAGCTCGTTTTCCAGAATGGCAAGAGAAAAGCTCATATCAATGTGAGGCCTTTCACACTCAGGGAAATATTCTGAGCTTCTTTCATTAGACCTCATTATTTTCTCACAATTATCTTATCAGACTAAGCAAATTTTTGAAACAATTTTTTTTTCTGAGATAAACACAAGAGATGTAGCAGGAGCATATTTGCTTTGTGGAATTGGTGCCCTATATGATGATAAACAAAAGATTTATTTTTTTTTTAGTCTGAAAGGTCTTACTTTGATGGCAGGGTTAAAATTTTATTTTTCAACATAAACACTGGTTACTTCCTCTTTTCATGTTGGGATTTTTTAGAGAGTTCTTATGGAAATATGTTTAGATGCTACGGTGTGAGTACAATTGTGCACAGGCTTTCTAACTTTGATGAAGCAAAGAGAAATACTACAACTTTCTTGAAGCTACACTGAAGAAAAAGCACCATTGAGAACAAACCCTTGTAAATGTGCCTGTTTCTAGATACTTGTGGCAGGGGTACCTTTAGCATTTCACTGCATGCAACTCCCATTTTGGTCCTGCACACCAATTTCATATTATGTTTTCTTATTCAAATTTATAATCTCACATGTGGGTTGCTTTGCAGTCAGCCATTTATCAAATAAAAAACAGGACACCCAAAAAAACCCCCTCCAACCAACTCCAAACCCAGCCTTTGCTGTGTACTACACCATGTGAGGCTAATTTTAATTAACCTTTGATTAGAGCTCTAGGATAATGAAGATGCTTAGATCAGGTTCAATAAACAACAGCATATTTCTGAACTCTTCTATTTCACTTTATTCACTTTTGACGCTTTTTCTCTGTAATAGGTGTAACTATTATTCCCAAGTGTATATATACTTAGAAGGGCTTTTATAAAATCCTAGTTTCATAGTCTACCTGGTCTGGTGGGAGGTGTCTCTACCCAGAGCAGGGGGTTGGAACTAGATGACCTGTAATGTCCCTCCCAACCCAAACCATTCTATGTTTCTATATAGAAAAATGACCACTTTACCTTTCAGAAAAGTGCTAAAGTCATATGTTGCAGTGTTTAAAGTAGTATGAGAAGTACAATATACATTAGTTTAAAAACTAGGATAGAGTAGTGGTAGGTACCACTCTACTTTACACAAAATTACATCAAATTAAACACAGCTATGACTGAAAGTGAAGGTTCTCTGAAGGAGGAGCAATACTGTTTTACCTGACTTTCCTCGTTTGAACACCTTCTCCACAGTTCTCTTTTAAGTCCACGTTGGTCACCTTGCAGATGCTCCAGGGCTCAGTGACCCACACATACTGGCTGCAGTCACTGTGGCAGGGAACTACCTCGTACACCTGGAATCCACATCCAGCATCATTTTTTTTTGTTATACTGCCAATAAAACACTTGATAGAAAACTATAGCAGTGACAAAAAGTCAGAAGCTAAAACATCTAATGACCAGTTTATGTCAATGACCAGATGTTTATGTCAACATCTAATGATCCCTGGTTTTCTCTGCCACACAGCCCATACTATGCCATTTCCACCAATACCATCAACACAACTAAAATCCGTAACTGGATTCATAACTAGATCATGAGTATGCTTTTTAGAAAAACACTGCTAGAACTCTGCTAAAAACTTTACTCTGTTCACATCTCTCCTCAGCCTTTCTGTCCCACTGTTAGTAGCTGTGGGGTCCTTGTATTTCTAAAGAGAGGTGAACTCAAGGTAAATTATACCAATACATATAAGTTCATTTTATTTTCATTGCTAATACTTAACATCATTCCAACGTTCCAGTATTATGTTTAGATTTGAATGCACATTTGAAATAATATCTTTTATAGTACCTTATGCAGCATCCCATACATGTTCTCAAGCATATGTTACAAAAAAGGGCAGATAACGAAAAAATTGGAGCAAAATCAGGAAGCAAACGTTAAGGTTATATCTCTATTTTATAAACTCTTACCTGAGCCTGAAGTAAGTATTTTCATGAATCAAAAGCAAGAAC
>VZRU01000236.1:290405-312699 GCA_013398155.1 Pedionomus torquatus
AAAAAAGAAAGAATTATTAGAGTGAAGCACAGTTATTTAAATACCATTAATTTAGCTTTTATAACAAACAATATTCTACAACTTCTGCCAAGCAAAATGCATCCAGATTGTCCTCTGGCATTTCACTCACTGTCAAGAGCCATTTTTACCCTTGGAAGAAAATAAAGTTTTATAAATAACAACTAGTGGGAAGAGACAGTAAATTAGTCTCTTTTTCAGTCTCTAACACATGATAAAACTCTTTTCCCTTTTTCCCTATAATGAGCATTAACTCTTCACAGAGGAAGGAATCCAGTATCCCTAAGATGAGAAAATCCTCGATGTTTTAGGAGAGGATACTGGACTTCTCTATTAATTGAAATTGTGCTGTCAGTATTAATGAAATAGATTCAGGGGAATAAAAGGAACTGGCAGTTCTCACCCTTCCAAAGTTCCTAAGTTCTCCATTGAGTATTTTAATTATGCATAGGTTACTTAAAGCCCATTGCCTCAAAATTATCTTATATCAGCTAACTTCACATATCATTCTGGGTATCAAGACAGCATGAGTAATATTTGTAGACAATCTAAGCCATTGTCTTACAAAAGTCCTTGATTTCTTTTCAGCAACAGTGCTTGGGTAGAAAAAGAGGGCTGGTGGTTTGATAGTTTAGCAGTTAACCTGCAACAAATTCCCATGAGTCACCCGCCAAAATTATGACGTTAACAATGGATGGGCAGAAAGTCTGATATATCACTATGCAGCTGATCAGTCCCTGAAAAAGAGGACCAGCACAGTCAGCGTAGTTGGGTCTTCTTTGGACTCCATCAGATTTAACTCATGGGGAAAGATGGGTAGTGTAAATGCATATTAAGGAAGGTACTGGACCCTGTGCACAATTTATAGTCAGGTGGGAAGCAGCATTTTATTTATTCTTCTCCAGGATTTCCAAAAAGAGAATAGCGAAGCCTTAATTTATGGAAATGTTTCCATCTGTCTGACCCTGGCTGGCCTAAGAAGAAATACATAAACCCTGAATATTCAACAACTTTTCCAGTAACATAAAAATTGGGTATCTTGCCAGAAAGTCAAGGGAGAACTCTATATTATGTTCCATTTTTTAAGTGGTGTTCTGTCCCTACTGGCATTTTTGTAACTATACCTGCAAGGCCATCACAGTTCAAGGATTGCCTGCCCGCCTGCTGGATAAGGGGGAAAATAATGCTTGGAGCCAATGAAAAGAGGGTGGTCCTTAATGTATCAGTCTCAGATTGGGCCTCTTCCTTTGAAATCATCTGAAGGCCACTGATGTGATTTTATAATAGAGCAGACTTGGTTATTATTGTTAATTATGAAGAGTTTTGGCCTAGTGAAGTGAGTACTGAACAAGGTTCCTTCAGTTGGAACGTGGTTTGGGAGTCTCCCTGGTATGCTTGGCCCATGAGGAAGGATGCTCAATGAGACACGTGGCATTCACTGTGTTCTGTCCCCCTCCAAAACACAGTCAGACACATCAGCCCTGAGAGACGTTGAGCAACTTAGTCTTAAAACTTGACAGATGTCTTAAGCACTTTCTTTTAATGTTTCACTCACTGTACCATTAGAAAGTTTCCCCAAGGCTTAACCCAAATCTGCTTGCAGTAGTCTAAGCCTACTGCTTTTTTATCCTACCCATGATGGCCATGGAAAATGGATTATTTCCTCCTCCTTTGCAACAGCCTTTTATGCACACGCTAGCAGGCTGCCAGCACCCTCCCGCTCATCTGCTCTTCCACTGGCTACACGTTGCAGTTTTTCCTCAAAGTTCATAATTCCTAGATCTCAGCTTACAGCGTAGCCCCTTTATACATCACCTTCTACATAACTGGGGGCATCAGAGTCAGTCTGATTGTTATGCTTTGTATGTATGCAAATAAACAGGTTATATATATAAGTACCCAATGCATAAATTAAAAAAAAAATTACATTTAATTGTTGAAATAAATATTCTGAAGTGTCAGTTTTCCAGCTGAATGAGTGGCGCATCACATTTAGATTAAATAATTAACTCAAAATTAGAATGTTCCTTCCACGTTTCTGAACCGGCAGCGAATGTATTTAAAATCTAAAGACAAGCCCCTTATATTATTCGACATTCCCATCCTATCTGTAGAGCCCCCTTTCCAGGAAAGTACCAGATTTCAATTTTATTTTTGCACCAATTACATTTTGCATCAATTACCGTTATTTGGCAAGTACCATGTAACATGGCAACAAATCAAATTGGATTAAAACTACCAGTAGAGGGCAATGGTGTTACACGTAAGTGGCCAACAGCCCTCCCGCAAAATCACCTTTGATGCAGAAAAGTACCAGCCTATTATGTACTGCATGAATATTAAAGAAGGGAAAAGACTTCTGCATAGACTATAATTTGCTCCTATTGAAAACCATTCCTCCTCATTTAAAGCATATTTACCGGCTGACCCAAATCCAGCAACCCTCAGTCTAGTTTGTATTTTGTTAAAGTAGAGCACAAACTCCGTTTATTAACTGCAGTTTAACACTTATTATTCTCTAAATTAGAACTAATTACATTCCCTAAAGTAGAAAATTAGATCAACAAGCCATTTCACTGTGTGCTAGCAAAATGTCAACAGGATAATATTAAGTACGTGCATTTTTATTCAAATGTAAATTGACACTACTCTTTTTTTTTAATCTTTGAATATTTACAGAGAAGACCATGTGGCTGCTTAACATGCCTCTGCAGACTAAATTAAATTCAACAGTAATATGAATGTAAATCAACGCCGAAGAGCATAAGTTAATTGACAAGCAAGGTTTTCCTTTCTAAAATTCTCCAAATAGGAGCAAACAAGCTCCTGGGGGTTTACCATGGACTATGCTAAACCTGGTCCCAAAGACTAAACGTTCATCAGTGGCCAAAGCCCTCCCAGTGTGCTCTTGGATCATGTTTTCTGGCCTAGTTGGCACCTCAAGAGGATCCAGACTGTGCAGCCAGACTGCTCTGTACTGGAAAATCAAGTGTGGTTAGTGGGACGACTGGGGATGGACTTCAGAAGCGCACTCCTGAATGGAGGGGTCAAGCTCCAGCTTGACTAAAAGCCACCAAGGGAGACTGAGATGATATCGTGTGAGTGCTTGAGTAATTTTAATTTCTGATCTGAGACGGTCGGGGAATGACACTAAGAATCCTGCCAGTTTAAAACATTTTATCAATATTAAGAAAGGATCTTCAGAAATGTATTTTACTTTCTGTGGTTCAGGTAATGTGCTAAGTTCTTGCAAACGAGGAATTAAGGAAGGCAGATCCTATGTTGACTAAGGAAATATAAGTCGTCACATATCCTTCCTTCCACCTGCATCTTCCCCTTATGTTGTATAGATTTTCTACGTTAACAATACAGCTAAAAGGGTCATCAGAGGTACAGGAAAAGCTACATCAACAAAACAAACAAAAAAAAAATGTAAATTACCTGATTGACATGATCTAGTTTTGGACACGGTCTTCCACCATTGTAGGGCTTTTCACGGAGCCATTTAGAGCGAACTTTTACCCCACTGCCACAGGATTTACTACAACGAGACCAGTTGGACCACTCGCTGAGCTTGCAGTCTGAGGGACAGGGAATAATACAGGCTTCCTCAATATAACCTGTGGGAATGGGAAAGAAAGTGAAATCTCTTCAGCATGTCACTCTGGCACTTCTCCCTGAAGCCCTCGTCTACTTCATTTAGGCTGTCCAAAGTTTGACTTGACAGGACTGTGTGAATAGAGAGATTTCTTCATCATTAGGGCTAAATTAAATTCTGCAGACAATTGACACATAGAGCTGGAGAGCGCCTTGGAGGAGCAGCTGAGCATCCTCGCTGCTATCTGATTAGGATTCATACTCACTGGATTTCAGCATTCAAACTTTCTGACAGCTACACTGTAATTGACACCAACCCATCTCTTGGTCACATCATTCTTATGTTGTAAAAACAGTGGGGTTTTTAAGGAAAAAAAAAAAAAAAGGTTTAATTAAGAGCTCCTCCGTAATTGTATCAAGTAATTCAATGGCTGTTCTACCTCAAAAATCCAAGTGAATCAAAAGATATGCATTGTACCAGCCTGGAGCAAGGGAACTTAACACCTTGTGACCCTTCTATGGCTAGAAAGAGAGAGTGGCCTGCCACATTAATGATCTGTCGATTAACAACCATCTGCCCCCAGCAGCACGCTGAATAATTGCTCTGAATGGGAAAGCAGATGTTTGGACTGGATAAGTCATGGGTCCTGAGAGGTTGGGAAGGGTTATGACATGGTCTGCAGGGAGTAATACGAGGCCTCAACTCACTGAATAAGTGAAAATGTCTTTCTTTCTAAAGCAACATATGCCACAGCTCTACAATATGTGTCATTTACGCCAATATTTACGGCAGAAGCTATAAAAACTCAAATATAAAGCTGGCCTTTACTGCATTTTTACTACAGCTATACCCTAAGCCTCTATGAACTCTCTTCTCCCCTTTCCCGTGTCAGATCCTGTTAACAAACGTTCACTTTAAAGAAACCCTAGTGCATCTAAAAGTGAACTAAAATATTTGATGAACGCAGTTGCCAAATTAACACACACCGGGGTGAGCCCTTTTGCGAACGACTGGCACGGTTTGGTGGGCACGGTTTCAATGGTTCCTGAAATATCTTCCTTTTTCTTTTTCAGTTTGAAAGCAATCACTGTCATTTTCACCGGAGCCGAAGTTGGCAGCTTTATCTTTTTAACCTGTGCCTGTAAATAAAGCTAATCTGTCTCTTCTAAAAGCAACCAATACCAAATAATCTCAAGTTGTGTAAAGAATAAAAACACTTAAAAAGACTTCAATTCTACGTACTTATCTCTAGTTGCTTCCATCAATTTGTTTCAGATATAAAGAACAGAAGGGTGAGGCTTTTTTAAACACATACTAAGGTTCAGAATATTTTCTGGTCAAATTCAGGTGATGATTATCCCCTATAGCACTTTCCTCTGGAAGTGTTAAATAAATAAATATAGAGAGCGCATCCTCAACTTCAGCACTGTGGAATTACTGTTCACCAAATGTATCTTCCTTAAAAGGGCTAGAATGTAATTATCTTGAATTACAGGCATGTTTATTAAATATCTCTCGCCATTTGATTGATCAGCTCAGTAATATTGTATGAAAGGTACACTGTGTTAGACAAAACATATATTTGAAGATCATATCACTGCACATCAGAGGTGCTGACATAGATTGCCCTGCAGTAGTAAATGCTAAATTGATTACATTTCACCTTACCTGACATCTCTGAGTCTTAGAAATCAGATGCACCCTGTCTCAGAGCCCCATCCTACACTGAACTTTGACTGCATAAACATCAAACTCTTATCTTCACCAGAACTGAGCTTTTAACAAGCCCTCTGAGCTGCTAGACAAAACCGCGCGCTCATACCATTAAGAAACTACGAAGGAAAGTGGACAATATTAAAAGCCTTAAAAGAAACAATTCCCTCCAAACAATAAAAGAAGAGTTTGGCGATATTCACCGCCTGATAGAACTAAGTGAGGATTTCACTGCTCTTTATACATTTTTGTAGAGCTTCTGAAATGCTGCCTTTACATTCAATTTTATGCAGAAAGCCACTAGAACAAAATTATGCCATTTAGCATTTGTTGAATCTCTGCCTTTTTTAATTAGTGTCTGGAACAAAAAAATTTCAAGTTGCTTTAAATACACTGTACATCCTTAACTTTAAACAGTACAGGCTGCTTTAGGAAGACTTTATTCTAAGGAGTTCCATAAACCTCTGAGCTATTTTAAATTTGTTTTAATTAAACTCAAAGGGATCTTCTCAATCTGCCCCAATCATAGAAAAAGATCTTTTCCCGGATATCACGATATTTTGGGACACAGATAACTATAGCATGTGAATAATTCATAGCCTACCAAAAGGAGCCTGGGTGGAACTAAACTAAACTAATTAACGAATTAGAAACTATTTTGCTTGATTTCCCTTAAGCTCGTCCAAATGAGGGCAACGGAGATTTTTTTGAGATAATGAGAAAGTTAGGCAAGAAGTTTAACAAGATTTTTAGAATCTTGCAGACAGACACGGTTTGAAATATGTTATTATATACATATATATGCATATATATGCATATATATGTATATATATATATTATATACGCAAGTCCCAGGTAACATTACATGAAGCTGTAGTTCAGCTGATTCCATGAAATATCAAATGAAACAACAAATGAAACCATACCATACAGCAACCTTTTTTTCACACTCTATGACATATCTACATTGAAGTCAGGCACTAAAACTGCTTTAGCATAGAAGGCAGTAAGGCCAGAACAGAATTGTATTACACATATAGTGTCTTAGTAAGATATATAAGTTATTTAAGTAAGTTATAACATGGCAAATTGCAAGCTTGCTTATAAGTTAACACATTTTTGAAAGGATGCAGTGAGCCAGCTGACATTTCCCACCTACTTTATGGTGAAAAAATACTGATCTGCCATCTTATACCGAGTCCTTATTCCTACAAGCTTCATGGAAGAGCTTCTGCTCTCCACAGAGCTCCTTCCTACACCGTCTTTAGGATATCTGGTCTATGATGCTCTCCTCTCCCTCCTTCCTATTTCCCCAGAAAAGGGGGCATCGAGACTCAAACTCCACATGCAAAAATTAACCAGCGGAAGAAGAACGGAAAAAACACATGAAGAAGAGAACAAGAATGGAGTTAATCATTGAAGGCACAAAAAGAATGTCTACAAGGTGTGAAGGCTTGGAGCTGCTGGAACTGTGGAGTGTTATTGGAGAGCAGAGAGAAAAAACAATTATTATGCAAGAAGCATAAAAAACTCCTACCCACTGGTACACTGAAACACGGGATACAAAATCAGGCAAGGACATGGACAAAATAAAGTGGTCCTGAAACAACAAATAAAACCAAGGAGTTACTCAGCTTCCAAGCCTCTTCCAGACAGAAGGAAAAGAAAATAAATGAGTGAAGTTAATTTTCATGGCAAAGAGTCAGAAGTCACAACAACAGAGGAGACACCAGAGAGACTGAGGGGGAACAGAGGAAAGGGTAAGAAAGGACAAAGGGAGGGAAAAAGGAAAATGAATGGCTCAGAACACAGAGTCAAGAGAATAGCAAAGATGCACTGCATAGGGGTAGAAAACAAAGGAGGAGGAGAAAAGAAATAAACAGTCTGCCAAAAGTAATATCTTAGAGTAGCACAAACAGAACATGATGCCCTCAAAAGAGCCTACTCTGATATCTCCTGACCAGCCAGCGAAAATATAATGAAGAATGTCCCCACAAATAAAAAGGGAAGACATAAAAAGGACTCCCTTAGAACTCAGGCAGAAGCAGTCTTCAAATGGCTTGACGATATTTCTCCTTCTCGAGAAAGAAGACTAAATTAAAAAAAAAAAATAAATTACTTGTTCAAATGACTTGTTCCACTCCATTAAACGCATTTAATGGTACTTTTCATAAAGAGCTTCTCTGAAGGATGTTAGCACCTCAGATACCTTTCTGCATGTATGATGTCAACATGTCAACATATCTTTTAGGGTGATTAAGGATGATAATCTCCAGAAGTTCACAGCAATCACCCCTGAAATCCAAGAAAGCAGAAGTTCAGGAACTTCAATAAGTTTATACTCTTTTTTGGGGTTGGTTTTGTTTGTTTTGGTTTTTTTTGTTAAATTTCAGGTGCTTGTATTTGTAAGCTTTGGTCATGCTGTGACAACTTCAGCAAGTGAGAAAGGAGAATATTGAGATCTAGAAAAAATCCACAGAAAACACAGAATCACAAAACCCAGAAATACTGCATGCAATTGGGACTGGTGATGAAGACACATAGCTTCTGACAGGCAAAGGATGTGAATAAGGCATTTTTTCACTTGCTTCATTCTTGTTTCCACTCTGATCTAATCGCCCTTGAAAGGGTGCCCCTTGTGTTAGCGTAAAAGCTTATGAAAGAAAAAGTCCTCTGATGTGTGTGGGTGGAATATCACACAGTTATATGACACAGACAAGTTGTGGAATGTCATTGCCTGAGCCTTGAGGTTTAAAGAAGAAGAAAGAAATTACCAAGGAAGAAATACAATAGATTCAGAGAGAAGGAAATAACGAGAGCAGAGAAGTGGCTCCAAAGAAGAGCTGAGGAAAAGAGCGTGAAGGTGGGCAAGAGACAGTGAAATAGAAGGTTGAAAATACGTTCTCTGGACACCAGCCTGCTTGTTTTGTCTGCCCTTCCTCCCTCCTCCTGCCTGACTAAAGTCTTGCCCTGCAGAATTCCTGCAGCTCTTCTCTCTACAACATCTGAGGGTCATGAAGGTGAGATCTTGGGATACCGTGGTACAGAGCATTGGCCCTGCATGGTCTGGAAGGGCATTGGAAAGAAGCAGCCATCTCTTAAAGCCTATTCCTTTTCCCAGTGCAGTAGCTTCTTGATTATTTTGGCTCTTATCAGTTGAACTTCGCAAGGCTGTGAAATGGGCAGTTGTCTATTACGAGCAAGAACATGGCTATTCTATCATTGAAGATTTACTGCTGACCCACGGTTTAACAAATGCCTTTGAACCACTAGGAGTATCAACAGAACTCATTATTAAAAGGGAAAGGTTTACTGTCCCATTGCTAATTGGCTATAAAATCTGGACTCCTAGAACAAAGTCATTAAGAGATGTAATGGGTAATTTATAACGGAGGACTTTAATGGACTTCACACTTTGTCTACTGACAAAGCAGGTTAAGTAGGTGGATATAAGATTTCTCCCCACAAACTACACCTGCTACGTGTTAAGAACAGTCTGACTATTTGAGTTGAAGGCTGCAGACATAATGAACATCGTAGAAAGTGTTCACATGAATTCTTTTGTCCTTAGGACTGACAGTTATGCTCTTGCTTTCATGACTAAAATGTCATGCTGTATTTCCAAGAAAAAAACTGCGATGTCAGAATGGCTTCTGATCTATAACACACATTTTTTAATTATTTTTTTTTCCCCAGGGAAATACGAAGTTCTTGGCTCTCACATTCCAGGGCAAAGAAAAATACAATTATTCCCATTTCACTCATAACAGAATGTATGTAGTTCTTGAGACTCTTCGTATTTCTGCCCAGCCACAGAAAGACAGGTTGAACAAAGCCTCAAAAACCTGAGAGCAATTGTTAATGCTTAACTATCTTCTGCATCAGCGGTTCTGTCTCCGGTGAACTAACTACAGGTCTTCAGGTTGATGGATGGATGACTGCTCCCTGACTCATGTCCTGTTGACAGGCAGATACGGTGCCACCATCGTGCAGGTGCCTAAGCTCGTATTTCTAGTGCCGGGCAATAGGTAGCATATTCCTCGAGAACACACAAAAGGACAAATATGGCACCTCTTATTTATTTAAACAAACAACCATCCAAACAAAACTATTAGAAAAGATAAAAGCTAGGAAAGAGCAAAGTAGCCTAATAACAATTTGAGAACCTGAGAACTACCGTGCTGTATGAGAATCTCCTGTGGGAAATGTACTTCTTTTAGAATAAAGACGTGGCAGCAAATCTCAATTAAATTTTAACACTGTTATTTCTGGTGGGTACATTTGCGTTGCTTGAAGTCAGAGTACTGAAAGTGAAAAAAAAAAAGATTTTCAAAATTTCTAATGCAAGTGGATACAGCAAGATCTAACTGACTTCTTGACCTCTTTAGACTCTGTTATAATATATGAGGTTTTACTATCGCATACATAAAGAATTAAATACAAAATTCCTCGATCCACATTGCTGCTCCTAGCAGCTGTTGTAAAAGTATTCACTGATACGCAGATATTCCTCTCTAATCCCCTGCATAAGCCTTGTAGCCATGGAGGGCTTTGTGGAGTCAGCACAAATCAATGCATCTCATTTAATTAATGCTAAAGGGGGAAATAATCTCACACTAATAAGGCAGCAGACAAACTATCCCGGACTGGTTGACTGTGCCTAAGGTCTTAACAGTAAACTGACATGAATTAAGAAGGGTAATACGACCTATATAAAAATGCTGCATCTGTCTGCCATGCTACTCTGCTTGCCTTCGTATCGCGCACATAAACACCACCACGGCTCAGCGTATGTGGGTCATGATTCACCAGTGACATACGATGGAGGAAAACTAAATATTGAAGAGTAAATAGCGCATTTCAGAAGCACCACAGGGACCTGCTGTGGATGTTTTTGCGATGAAAATTCTGAGGTACAGTTTAAAGGGACCACGAAGAAACTCCTCTTTCAATATTTTTATTTTTTCTTCACAAACACACCAAAACAGATTGGCAGCAGACACATGCCATTATCCACAGAGCTCTGTGTACTAGTGATGACAGGGGCAAAGCTATGAAAAACAACTGCTGCCTTTCTAATGGAAAAAAAAAAACCAACCCAACCCTCTTACACTTGACTATCAAATGAACTATATGTTGTTGTACTTCTCCAGTATAATTTAACTGAAACAAAGCAGGAACCAAAAAAAAAAAAAAAGGGGGTAATTTATGTGTCCTCCCTTAANTCCTCCCTTAAGGAAAACTGGTAAACAACAGCTCAGTTACCACTTTTAGCTGACATTGCCACATCTGCTGACCACTGCCAGCTGTTTGCTCTTGCTGATGGTGTGGCTGAAACACAACAGCGCCAGAATATTTCAAATGGCTGCTGAAGGGTGCTAACTCTTCCATCAACAAATTTAGCTCAAATCTGACACAAAATACTTTGAAAAGTGAAAATAGGCGTATCTAATACTGAAAAACAATCACAGATGAAAAAGGAAATTACGAAGAAAACCACCTTGTCCCTCTGCAGCTGAAACTTAGGTCTATTTTCAGCTGTTTGGGATTTCTTTTGAAGTACCTGTTAAGCTACAGAAAACCAAGAACTCTCTCAAAGGACTCTGCCCTCTGCTTCACCAGCATTCTCACCTAGCAGTAACAAGATATTTATTTAAATTTATTTTGCCTTTCCTTTTTTTCAGAGTTATGGTCATGCCCGTCTTTCTGAGAATCTTGTTCGTACTGGGAACTTGACACCTGCACCCAAAATTTCAGAGATTATTGCAGCTTAATAGACCCATCTTCTTAAGGGTCTATTAATTTAGGTACCTGCCTTAATTTAGGTGCCTTGCATCATTCCTTTAGCTCCTCAGTGTCTGTGAAACTGTTAAGTATTCTCAAATCTTTAGAAAACGAGATGTGTCAAGTAGCAAAAAGAGCTCTGCAGAATTTATTCTTCTGCTCCTGTTTGCCTTCTGGTTCTTGAGTAAGTCAACAGAATTACGACTATAAACACCCAACATTTTGCCCAACAAGCAGCTTACAAATTTTTTGGCACTGCAGAGCAGGACTGTCTTCTGATTCCCTCCCACTCAAAACATGCAACGCTGACATGTGAAGAAGTACAATTATCCCTATTTCCCACCCCATGGTTTCACAGCATCAGGAGATAACAAAAGTCCAAGACACGAGACACATCTTCCCTTAACAGTCTGGATTTCTCTCCTAGTCCAAGCACCTTTGCCAAATCATATCCCATAAAAACTGCAATTACATATTGTGCTCCTTGGAAAAGAAATAACAGTCTCACAGGAACTAAGGGTAAAACAGATTTCCGAATAAAGCGGGTAACAGAGCAGACAAACATGGCTCTTCCTTGGGTCTGTTCCAAAATTAGGGGAAAATGCAGTGTTATCATTTCCGTAGGGAAATAAGCAACTCTGGTAGAATTTTAAAAAAATAAAAATAAAAATAACCCAAGCAGGCTTGAATGATGTGTCCTGTCAAGTTTAGCTTGAAAAAGTGAAAGCAGATTGATGAGAAGCTAGAACACACTTTTATTTGCTTGCGGGTGGGGTAACTATTGTGGTAACACAGAAGTCCCTTGTTGATTTGGCATAATATAGCTTTTATGCTTGTTCTTAAAGACAGAAACAAACAGCACACTGAAAGCCAGAGAAGATGCCAAACTGAAGAACTGTCATATGCCAAGGGCATGAAAATAACAAGAAAAACATCATAAATACTGGCAAGATATAAAATAAGATTTAACTGGCAAAACAGCAGCTTATACACGGTGAGAAAAATAAAACAAATCATCAGAATCCATGAATACAAAGCAGAGATTCAGAAAAGGCAGCAAACATATACTGAAATGAGATTGAAACATCTACATCATCTGTTCTAGCCCCCTTGTGCTAAACCTGGAGAAATGCTGAAACCAGTCAATAAATTAGGTAAGCCTTAGAAATATTCTGTGCACTGCCTGTGTACAACACTCATCAATAATAGATTTTTCTTCCAGAAGAGCTACTAGGAAGGAACCCATAATTTTAGTGACATATTCCTTAGCACCAGTTTAGTTCCTTACCATCCCAGTCAGTTTGGATAGCTCTTGCCAAAGAATTTTAGGAAGTGCAAGGAATGCAGGCTTATTCCAGCAGCAATTCCAAGCTTCATCTCACCATGAACCAAGATAAAGGCCCTCTCTCCCTCAAATGGAACCAAAGAGAAAACACACACAGAATCAGAGAACCAGACACCTTAATAAACTGATCTAGAGGAGAGGAAGGATTCAAAATGAAACAACTCCAAAACCACAAAGCAAACAGGCTTCTCGATGTACAGTAAATCTAGTAACGACTCACAAACTTTTCCATTTACAGAGAGGGCTAATAGAGGCTTTGAATCTACAGTGAGAAGAGCAGGATGGAACAGCAGGAAGAAAAAATAAACCAAACCCCAAAGCAAAGCTGTATTGTGTTTTGGGAAGGTTGTCTCTGGAGCTTGCTAGTGTCAACAGCGTGTAAACGGCCATCCTGGGTATAGTAGGTGTAATAACAATATACTGGTAGTAGCTTTTCTGCTGGGTTATTACTCATTGTGGTCACTCTGAGTGTAGGTGACATCCACCGATAAAATCCACTGCGTTAGAAATTGCTATCATGAAGAGTTAGAACAGGGTAATCAAAGAAGGTTGAGAATACCCTTTCTCCCATCCCATATGGGTCTCCCGTCCCATAAGAGTTGAGGATTTAAACTTTGTCATTCTGACATATGTATACAAACTCATCTTTCAGTATGAGTTAACTACAGCAAAAGGTGATTCTGAATAAAAATAAGCACTGGAGAAGATTCTTCACAAAAAAACCCCAAAGCTTTGCTTTGAGGTATTAAGCTGAATGCTCACTTTGCCATTGAATTTAGATGTGGTCTTGGGGGATATGGTGTAGGGGAGAACTTTGTAGAGTGGGGCTGATGGTTGAACTCAACGATCCCAAGGGTCTTTTCCAACCTGAATAATTCTATGATTCTACAAATCACAAAGATATGCTGCAGCTTGGCTTGAGACATTCGGTTCTTAATTTATCATAGCTCTAAAGAGGAATTAATAGAGCTACTTAAAATCCCCTTAAGTCATTCAATGCCTTTGACTCGCCATTTTAACTTTATCCAAGTAATAAATGAAATTTCTGTTATCTTAATTTAACCTTATAAAGCAGAATACACATACAAATTAAACTTATATTGACCTTTTAATGGCACTGAGACTAACATCCCACTTTTCATAGCAATAGCTCCCATGAAATTTCGCACTGCAAGCAGGAAGGAAAAAGAAAAAAAAAAAAAAAAGACTGAAAAATCTCCAGTGGTGTAAATTCACACAGTTTCGGCTCACTGAAAATCAGAAAGTGCCAGTTTCAATCCTAACACAACAGATGCATCCACTTTAGGAAGGCTTCCCCGAGGAGCAATGTGAGCACAAAGAATGTAAAGTCTTTAAACATCTTAGTTTTACACGTGACAGAATTACATAGAGAAAGTGTTGTGTGTTGTAGCACACGGGTCAATGCCTGCCTATTGAGGTGCTGAAGAGCAAATGGTAGAGATAAGGCTATTTAAGAAGATTAAAGCTATCTAAAGAATCTGTGGAAAGCATTTCAGCCTTTCCAAAATAGTCCCGTGCTGTCCCTGTTTATTTTTTGAGGATCTGACACTTCTAAATGGCTTTAATCTCAAATGTGTTGTCAGGAAAAACAACAAGATTTGTCTTTTATCTATTAAAACACTTAGCAATTAACCAGGATTTTACTTTTAAATATTCCACTGTAGTAAATAGTAAAAATTAAGTTTACTACTTTGCGAGTCCTCAAAAACGTGTGCTGGGTTTGAAGGTATCTCGGCAGCCTAATCAATAAACACAATTCGTTTAATTCTACCTGTATAGATATTATGTGAAATGAAATAAAGCAGGTAAGTAAATACGTGGGGAAAAAAAAAAAAAGAGGTTTCTTAGTACCGTGACTGTTGCATCGCGACGTTTCCACGAGTCGATTGTTTTGGTCGTAGCACGCCATGGCCTGGTAACGATAGCCTTGTCCACATTCCTTAACGTCTCCTTGGACCTTCATTCCCAGCAAGACTTCCAGCTTACCCTCCGGCAAAATACAGTCTGACCAGTTTCCCACAGGCTGAGCACTGTACTTGTCACACGGACAAAACTGGTTCTCAATCAGCGGATACAACTGGGAATTTTTGCATTTATCTCTTTTCTTACTTTTTCCTAGAAAGAGGAAATAATTGTTTCAGGAAGTTAGTATCAACTTACATGGCCCCCAAAATTTCGTTTAGACTTTTGTAACAAGCGCTTGCAGTCAAACAGGCATGCCTAAAGCTAGTTCCATTAATCTTTATTCATTTAGGTTAATAACTTGAATGACTTCAATAACGAATGCCTATAGTTTGCACAAAGGATAAAGTGCTTGGGAAAGTTTCAAAAAGTTAGCAAGTAAACAAATATACATATTTTTTTCCTTCCATTACACCAGCAGTGTACAGCCCGACACAAACATTATCTCCAGATAAAACTTTCTCGAGTTGAAGGAAATCGCAGAAGGAAGCAACATGCACCTTTACTACAGTAGAGCCTTCTTTCAAAATGTCACAATCCTTTCATTTCATCACCTATTATTGTATCTTTGTTATTATTTACCATTCTTCCCCTCTAATAGAATAAGCTCCTTCTGTGAATTTGTTTCTTTTCAAATCTCTTGTCATTTTCCTTCCTGAATTAGAGTATCACCATCCACTCACACTTCCCATTAAACCTATATTTAATCTTGTCTTGGCTAAAATTTGCTTAGTTTTCCTTCCCATACTAGACAGATCATACATATTAATGTAGAATTCTTTGCAAAATGAATTTCAAAAATGATTGTTACTTAGATATTACTGGAATATAATATTCTGTAGCATTTTCCTTGCTATTCAAAACAAGGCACTGGACACAACTTTGCAGCACCTCTAGAGTTTGTATTTACTACTGCCTTCATTTAGAATGGAAAAAGGTACCAGTAGAAAAGTTTATCTTTTAGCGACACAACCTCACACTAAAAAGGCACTTCCCCTCTTCATTTTCACCATCAATAATTATGAATTCACTCCAAGTGAGCTTCACGTCTTAGCCTGGGCACCACACTGCCACACACAACTCAGCACCGCACACATCACAGTCTTCCTGAGTTTGAAGAGGTAACTTAACTCAGGACAGGGAAGTATCTCAAACTCTTCATAGTGCAGTAGGAGAATCTGTTCTCTCTTGCTTTGTTTTTAAAATAATAGCAATAAAAAAGACGTTAGTCAGGGTTTTTTTTCCCTTGTGGAAGCAACTCTGGCATAAAGTTCGCTGGAGTTATAAGAGAGTCGCTGTAAGCATTCTTGAAGATCATGATTTATTCGCTGCCCATGGGTTTTCTGATTTCCAGGGGTATGGAGAAGGGGACAGGGTTTGGATCCCATCGCAATCTTTCTGAGGCTGCTAATGGGTACCCCCCTCTTAGTTAGCTTTCCTCCACCACAGGCCATACAGACTAATTGGCAAATAGTGCTGCCACAGAGGCCACGTCTCACTCTTGAGGTTTCAGCTTCAAGAGGAGAGCATGGGTTTTTTTTCTCTTCATTTTGCACAGAAGAAATTGAAAAGGAAAAAAAAATAATTAAAAAGAAGCTGAAGAAAAAAAGTTTCAAAGTGGAAGGGTGTCTGGGAACATGGAAAAGTTTGTGGCAAAGGGTTGGATGTCCCCGGAAAAACGTTATATTCTGTTAACTAAAAACTCAAGAGTTTTCAAGGGATGCAGGTTAACGGAGTGTCACAAGACAAAGAAAGCCTCCACCTAATGAAGAGGAAAACCACCCACAAAGGAGAGTTCTTAGTTGTGTCAAGAAATAAGGCAGAAAATTAAGCAACATATTGCCTCATATGATCTGAGCGGCTGGGTGAAGGCAATGCAAGAGCAGAGAGCACAAAGAACTCGGAGAGCAAACCCTCAGCTAGGGAAAGGGCTGGCTTCATGGTGGATCTGACATTCAAGACCACGGCTAAGAAGTTCAAAAGAGGTAAACCAAGGCTTAAGGCTGGAAAGCACTCAGCTGCTGCACCGATTCCAAATGCACTGAAGTGCCACCCAAGAGGGACGTGAGCGGGTTAACACCTGAACCTCTTAAGACGAGATGATTGTTGGTTTGTCTGTCACCAACTTCTTTAAAAAATAAACATAAAATCCACTTTCACTAGATTTTTCTATTAAAAGGTTTTCTATTAGAAGCTCCTGGGGAATTTCAACAAAGATATTTTTTTTTTCTCTATTACAGTTCAGTGTAAAAATAAATTAAAAAAACCCTAAACATAAAGAAAACAGACCTAGTTCAGTCTGGTAAGAATTCAGTCTGGTTAGACAATGCCGGAGCTTCGGCATGGAATCACGCTTGAGGAGGAATCAAAACAAATTGCAGACCTGGTCCCTAAACTCTTAGCCAAAAAAGTACACATAAATCAAGAAAACAAAAACTATTACTGGGGTTTGCAGCCACTCTAGTTTTCATTACCAGTTTTCCAAATCTAGCTTCTTGTCTTAGTAAAATTAATCTTGCTTAACCTCGTTGAAGACTTAAAAGTGATTTGAGAGTGATGTGAAGAGAAGAATTTTCCTTCCCCAGAGCAAAGCAAAGTTGTTCTGGACTTCTCTCAGTGCCTCACACCTACAGCATGTACACATGTGTCTGTGTTTCTGAGGTATATCCTTTTGGACATCCACTAAATTGTCCAACACCTGCCTGAAAACTCTCAGTCAAATAAATTTTAAGGAGAAAAGAGAAAAAAAAAAAAGCTCTTAAAAATATTCTCATATTTTAAGCGGAAACTCCGAGAAACTGCGTGAGAGAGGGTAACCATAAAGGTCTGTCTCTCACATTTGCTAAATCTGCACAGACAGATAATCTCAAGGATGTAATTCTGTCCAGAAGATAAACCAGCAACCTTCCTGACCTCTCTGTGCACAGAAGCAGGCTGCTGTACTAGGATTTGGAATAAATACAATTGTGCCCCTTTTGCTGAAAAGATAACATGGGGTTCAATAAAAATGCAGGTAAAGGTTTGGGTTTTCTTGGAAAACCAACAAAGGTTTTGATTTTCTTTTATTTCCTTGAACTGGGGCAGATTGTGGGTTAATTATGCTGCTTTACATTTTTTTCACCTCCCTGAAACTGCAGCCAACGCTGACTTACCTGTCAGAAAAAGAAACGGTCTGCTTTGTGCTTTACTGCATGTGCTCTGCTTAGAAGAAAGCCTCACCTCCTGTGTCCTCCTCCCTGGCCAAGAATCTGACATTTTTGGCAGGAGTTTGTTCTCCTGAGGTTTTTTTTTTTCCTCACCTACAATATCCAGAGCTTGACAGTAACACCGGGTCTGCCTTCTGCCAAGAGGACAAACGTGGCTTGCTTTTCACGGGAGGACCTCAGAACAAGGCAGGTTTTAATCCAATCAGTAGCAATAATTAACAGAAGGTGTGTTCTTCCTCTTGTTACTCTTACCGACAAGAGTGCGCTTTCTTGTCCTGACTCCTCCACAGTCCCCGTTACAGGAAGAAAACTTTGACCAGTTTGTAAACTGGCAATCCTCTTGGCAGGGAATCTGGCACGTCTGTGTCAAGGGTGGTAACGGGCCAGAGTATTTAAGGCACTCGCTGATGTCAGCCTGTCCTCCGTCTTGTCTGCGACAGGTAATTGCTGGAACAAAAAGGGATGGAGTTTAATTCAGCATTTTTGTCTCTATACAGTTTAGTAAGCCTGCAATGTTCTACCACAAAATCACACTGAAAGCCCAGAACAGCTACAGAACAACCTGACTTCTGCAATCAGTTATTGACTATATTGAATATTCTTGAATGAACACAGTTGATAGTTCTGCCATTTTTTGAGATTCTGTTTAAATATCTGTTTACCAGAACTCCCTAGGAAAATTATAACACCAAACTTACAGACAACAGCAAATATTATGTCAGGGGGCTTGGAACTTGAAGCGGTTCCTTCCAACCTGAACCATTCCATGATTGTAAAGGCTACACCATGTTACCCACACCCGTTGTACCACTTCGCACGTTATCATTTAGAGAGGTGATTCTGCCACTTTGCTCTGGTGAGACCCCACCTGGAGACCAGTGTGCAGGGCTGGAGCCCTCAATGTAGGAAGGATATGGACCTGATGGAGCAGGTCCAGAGGAGGGCCACCAAGATGATCAGGGGGCTGGAGCACCTCTGCTACAAGGACAGGCTGAGGAAACTGGGGCTGTTCAGCCTGGAGAAGAGGAGGCTCCAGGGAGACCTAATTGCAGCCTTTCAGTACCTAAAGGGGGCTACAGGAAGGCTGGGGAGGGGCTGTTCACAAAGGCCTGCTGCGATAGGATGAGGGGTAATGCACTTAAATTGGAGAAGAGTAGATTTAAGTTGAATATTAGAAAAAATTTCTTAACTCTGAGGTGGTAGAGCACTGGACCAGGTTGCCCAGGGAGGTGGTTGAGGCCCCTTCCCTGGAGATATTCAAGGCGAGGCTGGATGAAGCCCTGGGCAACCTGGGCTAGTTGGGGGTGTCCCTGTGACTGCGGGGAGGTGGGACTAGATGGCCTTTCAAGGTCCCTTCTGACATGGATGATTCTATGATTTATCCTACAGACATAACCTATAATAATACTAACTTGCAGTGCCATTTTAAGTAGCTGAATATTGTATAAGCTAAAAAGTTGCCTCGGCAGCATGCATTTTAGAAAAAGGGACAGACATAAAATTTAGAAGCCTATTTGAGTTCTGGATACCGCTTAACCACCCACAACAGTATCGCTGCCTGGTGTTCTTCAGCAATTTTTAGTCTTGCAGAAGGGCTGAAGGACAGCCTGTTTGCTAGGGGTGGAGTAGCAGCCAAGAGAGGTACAATGTTTTATAACAGCGTAGCCATACCCTGAATAAAAGCTCCTTACTTTTAGGAAAAAAACAATTTTCTTAAGAAAACTTCAGGAAGAAGTCGGAATGTAACAATTAAGAAAGAATAAGGCTGCATCATTAATATAGTCTTTAACAATGCTCCATTATTGTTCCTCATGGAACATGGTTGCTTATTATTCTAACCTAAGCCACAGTAAATCTTATTTTATGTCCTTGCCCAAAACAACATAAAACTTATTATGCAGTAACAAGATTGGAAACTTCTAGCTGTTTGCTTACACACAATAGAATCATATTTTTGCCTCTTGGCACCTGACAGCACCGCGGTCTGCGCGGTAGCTCATCGTGACTGCGAAAGTGATTTGGGTCACCCATTGTCACAGCAACATTGCATTCACACGCAATACATCACTCCGTACACATGTGAGGAAGCATCGGGTTTTATTATCCCACTCCGCTCCATAATTCAAGCACAGCACTACAGTTGTACCGACGTTAATTGTTTTACTGGCACGCAAACTGAAAAGAAATATGAAAATTTTACCAAGCAAAGTGTTAAGGCATAAACAAGATGAACCGTTGGAGAAAAAATGGGGTTTGAACGCAGAGTTTCAAAATAAAACAAAAAACTGGCTATGAGTGACTATTTCTTCCTGGAGGAAGAAGACCTGAGGAAATGTTCTTCTTTTTTAGATTATTGAAAGGTAACTGCAAAGGTTTAGTGACCTACGATTTGTGAAAAAAGCTGTTGCCTCTGAGAGTTCTAAACCAAATATCTGCCTCACGATGACTGTAGGCAGCTGAAGATCCATACGGTCCGTTTCAAGCCTTCTAAAACGCATCCAAAGATCCCAAGCAAATTGTTCTTGCCACGCTGTGTCTGTGATAAAACACTTAGAAGGGGAGCGGGGGGGTTGTTTTTTCCAGAGATGCTAAGCAAACAACATCCCTGATCCTTGACTGCCCTTTGGAGCAGGGCTGCCAGTGCTGTCTGTAATAGGCTCAGTACTGCATTAAGTCGTGCTTACTGGGGAACAGACCAGCTGTACACTGCCTAAGACAATTATTCTGTCAAAGCTTATTATTATTAGTGGAGTTTACACGAGGTTCACACCCCTTTTTCTTCAGATGTAATTGTCGTGATTCAATGAGCAAAGCCAAATCTAACACATCCCAAAGCAAACCCCAACCTAAAAATTGAAAACCCGTGCAACAAATATTTTAAGGAGGTTGTTAAGTATGCTTATTATAGGGTTTCTAAAATTAGACAAATATTTTGGAAAACATGAGTCAAACCTTCCAATACAAGCCTAGGTTGCAGTTTTGGGTTCTTGTGAGGTACTCTTGTCTGCAAATAACAGGCATTGATTTCCCCAAGGTAAAAACACGGTTCAGACTAGTTCTGCCACATGGAAACTCACAGAGGCCAAACCTAAATCCTCTATCTTGAGTTTGACCTTGGCATGTTCCTGCATCAGCAAAACTAACTGCATTATCTTTGCTGTGTTCTCAGGAGCGCACAGGCCCCCATTTTTAGCAATTAAAACTCGGCCTAGCCAAGGGCTAGAAGACAATCCACTCATTAACTCCAAAACTTTTCGTAAACTTCTTTGAAAGTTTAATACCCATTTTAGGCACTGCCTCTCCATCTAGTTCTTTGTTCTGCCATAAACACTGTCCATTGAAGAACATTCTCCCTTTCTAGATAAACTGAGTTTTTCTAAAGCCAATATTCATTCCTTCATCTTTCTTGGTTATTAAACATTACTCGGTGGGCAGATATCCACTCTGTCATGAATATTTTCAGACTCATATTAGTGCATCTATTTTACATCAAGCACACCCAAGTGAGAAGCTCCCCTAAGGATTAGCATTGTGGTTATTTTTTCCAGATTAACTGTCAGTTGTACTGTAGCAATCAAAGCAGGAAAACTCTTTATTCTTGAGACCTAAATATTTCACCTTAATAACAGCACAAATTAGAGGACAGCTTGGCATGCTAAATCAATCCCTGAATCTTAATTTTCACAGTGCCTGTCCATAACTATTTATGCTACTTACAGTTGACAAGACCTGGATGAGTCACTCTATATTCCATTTTCCTTCTGCAGATTCAAGTATCAATCTGAAAGGTTTAAACAACTTATGACTGTTGAAGAGTGGTCTTTTTTCCACTACTTACAGCAGGGATTTTGACAATGGTGTGCATCCCATTAATACATTATTTTGGCCAGGTAAATGACTGACTGACTTGATATCTGAAATGCTTTTACTCTTAGTGGAGTCACTTTTTCCACTCCTGACCTAATTTGGGCAAATTCTTCACTGACTCTCTGACCAAACTCATGGTAATTAACTTAAATTCTGAAAAAGTCACTGGGATCGAGGATTAATGCACTATGCAGAGAAGTGTCTTCAACTAGTATATAGCTATGCAGCACCAGAGTAATTATTTTGCCTATACAACCAAGTTATATTTATTACAGACATTAGCAGTAAGTGGAAAGAGCCTGGTTCTTCTATCGCTGGATTAAGCCCAAGCAATTGTTAAGTGAAAACATAAAACAGGAGTATGGTTAACAGAAAAATCAAATCTAACACGGAAACCATTCACTTACAAAATTGTGTTGGTATTTAACTATTATTATCTCCTAGAAGGAAGGTGTGAAATAAACGGCAACCTAAATTTTCTAGACAAGGGACTTTGATGTAATTAAACTTTATCTGATAGCACTGTTCCCACCAAGCCACTGGGGACTACAGGCTGATATATTTGTTGTTGGCACAACGAAACGCTAAGACTATTTTAACAAGGCTTCTTACGTGTGGGCTTATGTTAAAACCTTGCCAGTGTTACCACCGCTAGGACATTCCATAAAGATTTCACTGAGATGCGAGATTCAGTGTCCCCTACACCTAAAAATTATTTTATAAATGAGGGTGCTCTACGTCCTTTACAACACACTTTGTGATAACTTTTTTTTTTTTTTT
>VZRU01000236.1:314245-345834 GCA_013398155.1 Pedionomus torquatus
GTTCCAGGAAGGAGCAGCACTCCTTTCCGATTTTGTCTCCTCCCCCCTGCTTTCAAATGAAGGCACGAACCCCCACACAAGAGCAAATCCCCCCCCACTCCCATCGGCAACGCCCGGAGAGGGAGGCTGTTCTCCCTGCTTAGCCACAGCGGGAGGAAAGGGCTTTTGACCACGAGTTCTGCCTCCAAACCTCCCCGCGGCTCCGACGAGCCTCCAAGGCCTCCCCCCGAGCTCACGGCCATCCCGGGAAGCTTCCTCCCATTCCCCCGCTCCACTGTCTTTCAAATAACTCCACAAACACCCTGTGAATGAAGAACGGCAGGAGCTCGGGACCAGCTCTTTAATAATTGCCAGTTCCCAGTGACATCAAGTGCAGCTATTCGGGTATTTTCTCTGACAGCCAGGTTACTTAAGCTTCTGCTTAAATTTTATAAATAGCCTTCCTCTTGCCATTACAGAACACGCTGACAGATTTCACAATTTTTCATCCCATTCCTCCTAGAAAAACTCTGAGAAAGATTTATGGTGGCAAGGACTGCAGGCTGTGCATCCTTTCGCAAATCTTTTCGGTCACTGGGATAGCCCTCCCCCTGTGCATCCATCCATATACATCATGATGTGATCAGGCTGTTGCAGCTCAGGCACCCGAGCTTCTCAGCTGCTCCACATCCCCTCCACTAGCATCGGGATGCAGTCCAACAGGCTCTACTTAAATCTGCAGAAGCTACTGGCAAAAGAAGCCTTTTTAGTAAGTTTCTCAGGCTTTCCTGTACAATTCTAAAAGGATTTGAACTGCGTTTCTAAGTTCCTTCAGGAGCCACTGGAGCTGAGGCTGACCAACGAGGATTTTTTAAGTTATGAGCATAAGGTAGCACAAAACCTACCTAAGTTGTTCACGGATTCAGACTTCATACATTGATTTAGCTGACTCAGCAGGCCACTACCTCGAAGTTATCTATGCGCTAATAAATGTCAGCCTTAAGAATACCAAGTAGTATCTCAGCACACCCTTGCTGGAGCTGGTTCCTCCCATGGTGAGTTTCATAGCCCACATCTCCATCAAATAATGGTAGCCTGGCTTTATCAAGCATTTACTCTTTTATTCTAGGTTGGGTTTTTTTGTTTATTTGTTTGTTTGTTTTTTATTTTTTTGGTATTTTGCATTTGCCAAGCCTCTGTGCCCTGTGCCTCTTCCTCCTGGGTTTCAGGTGACTCATTAAGATGTCTGGTCAATTTAATCTTGTTAATTGAGAAACATCTTATGAAAATAAACACAGCACAAATGTTGTCTTTCTCTACACTTCCTTCACCTACATTTCCTACATTGGAGAAGAAGTCAAAAGGAAACTGCAAACTTCTTGCTGATGCACCCATATCCTCTCTTGAGGCTTTTGAACAAAAGACAGAAGTCTTGTTACTGAAATTCTACAACAAGTTCCTGCTTATCAGCTAAAAGGCAGTTTTACCAGTGACACAATAGCAAATTTTCATTCATCACAGTCATGACTTGCGTTGAATTTCTATCTGCCTTGTTCAAATAAGGTTCATGACTACAGCAGTGAATTTGCTGCTCAGGTATTGAATGCTATGCTAAATGCTTAGATTTAGATATAAATTCCTGTCTATCATTTACATGAATAATTAGCAAACTTTTTTATTTAAAAAATTCTTTTTAAAAATCTCTTCTTAAAAGCCACCCACCCCTTCCATTCTCTGTCCTCTGCATTCACCCAAGTCCTAATTTCGCAACTTGTTCATTCAAACTGACACAATTTGGAAGAAAACCTTAACCATACAAGGCAGCCAGAAACACAGCTGTCTTTAACAATGCATCACAGTTCTAAACCTTATGATTCACCCAAGTATCTCCTCTGCCAAGGAAAGACCAATGTGATAAAAAAGCTAAAACATGGAAATGTAAATAATAAATCTGAGATGTAAAGCAAGGCATGAATATGCTCCAGTTACTCATAGACTCTTGAGATCAGACACCTCACCAGTCATATTTAACGATTTCTAACTTCTAGTTTTTCCTTCAGATTTAATTGTCTCCCTAACTATGAATGGCACAGACTGTTGTGTTCAAAATAAACCGCTAACGAATGCACAGTCAGCTGTGCCTTTTCCCTGGTGTACGTTCCTATTCTATCTTATTCAACACATTTGCTGGTACGGTACGTGTTGCGGTGTGTGTAGGCAACCAGATCAGAAATAGGACAAACTAATAGCCTTGGCAACCCAGGAAAAGAGGAACTGAGAACTGTTCTCACATACAAGAATTTATAGAATTAATTAATTATTAATAGAGCAAGTAATTACTTGCTCTACTGAGTATTGACACAAAGCAAAAGGACAAGCCACAGGAAACTAAAGGGCCGAGATTACATCCATAAGATGTTTTTTTCCAGTCCCTGGTAGTATTTAAGGCCAGGTTTGATAGGGCTTTGAGCAACCTGGTCTAGTGGAAGGTGTCCCTGCCCATGGCAGGGGGGTTGGAACACGATGATCTTCAAGGTCCTTTCCAACTCTAACCATTCTATGATTCTACGATTCCATGTTTTCACTTTTCCATGAAAAGTAAATCATGACCAAGGAATGAATGTGTGATTTCTGCACTTGTGAGCATCAGAAACTTGAGAGCTAACTCCTTTTCAACTGAAAAAGATATCCTGCTATGTCCACATTTTCACAGTATGAGAAACGTTGGTACAGAAATCACCAACAGTTCAGTGATCTGCTGAAGATATCTTTAGTATCTTTAGATATCTTTAATCCAGGATCACATCATAAATGCAGTATCAGATTGTTATACCAAACGGGTTTCATACTTCAGTGCTTAGCATTTCCTGATTTGGGGGTGATTAAAAGGACTTGCACCATCTTTCCTGTATCTACGTCACAAAATAATCTTTAAATCAATGATCTATAGGCAGAACTTTTAACAACATATTGCCATGCTAAGTTTTCTAGAGCCTGTAGAAACTCGATTCATGACAAACCAAGTATGCTGGAGGGAGACAAGAATTAGCAGGGAGAGCGGAAAGGGAACACACCAATGCCTATTAGCATTAGTGTGATACCCTGTATAAAAGAAATAAAAGGCACTATCTGTGTTCAGAATAAATTTTCCGATTGAAACAGCAACCAAAAATCTCTTGAATTGCAGAATTTTGCTTTTCCAAAGTGAAAGTTGTTTTTTTGAAAAAATTCAACTTTTGCTTCCAAGTCATACCCATTGTAAAATGGATAAGTCGGAAAATATTTAACTTTTTCTTAATCTAAACAAAAATTGTCCTATTTTATTTAGCTCCTACAGAATATCAGTTTATAATACTGAGCACAAAAAATATCAGTTTATAATACTGATTCAACGTGTTGTCAGGTATTAAAACACTGAGACATGATACATAATATAACTGTTTGAAACTTCTGTTCTATATTAATTCACATAATTTACATTAATGGGGAAAATACTGGGCCAGAAAAAGACTCTCTTTAATGCCTGTGTCCTTCACCACTGCAACAGGCTAGACAATACTCAGATTGATATTTAGATACCTGGACTGAGGCACGAATAATCTTGTGCCTAAACCATGACAGTTACCCAACTTTAATAATTTTCTCTGTGAGCATTTTATATGTTGGATAGATGTAATCAAAAGCAAGAACAAACAAAACCCTCCCTTTTCTAACAGTGGAGCTCAGAAACATTTACAGAATTCTCCCAAAACCACCCGTTTCTTCAGGCTTAGCTGTTCCCAGGGTTCTTAATTAAGAATTGCTCATGCTACCACTTGACTACGCTACACTAGAGAGCTACTTCCATTATATCTGCTTGTTGGAACAAGGCTACTGCTTGAATACATTGTCCTTTGCAAGATCAAACTCCATGTAGAACAAGAGGGAATTTCTGACAGTCTGTTTCCCTAGATTTGAAAACCGTATGCCCAGGAACTCCAAACTAATATATGACACTCTGCGTGTGCGTGTACCGCACGTGATTGAAATTATGGCTTAAAAAAAGGGACGTCTCCCGGCGCACAAGAATAATAAGAAACAATTTGCATGCAGTAGTTAGCTATCTATCAACTGACTTTGAGGCAAAGTCAAGAGATTTGGGCACTAGCGTGCAAGCACAGAAGACAGCATTTTATACTGTCTCAACTCCTACCGTCGAAGACAGAAATCTTATTTTCTCAGCGTGTAATCTGAATGTATCCTCCAGAGCTGCTAGAAATAGAATGCATTAGTGATAGACCTTCCAAAGAATTACCACAGTCAGAAGCCTTTTGTATTAGGAGGCAATACCTTCAGGTTTCATTTTGCGGTAAGCCTTAAATTGATCTCCTGTAACACTTTCTGAGTAATCAGTAGGAGTTACTAGCTTAATATTTACTCTATGACTTTTTAAAGTATTCCATTACCTCCTCTAATACTTCAAGGAAGTTAATGACCAGAACATTTCACTTCTGCAGTTAGTTAGAGGTGTCCTTGCTCAGGAATTCCACAATCTGCTGAGCTAATATTGTTTTAATGTATAGAAGCTTGCACTCAGAAAAGGCAAAAGGAAAAAAAAAATAGCCTTCTTGGCATTCAGGGTTGACCAGCAGTTCAAAGCAATCCAATTACTGTAACAAAGAAAGTAGGAACTGCAATTATTTTCATACTGAATTTATTTGTTGTACCTAAAAAACCATCTCCTGACTGTATGTTCACAGTTCTGTTGAATCCACACAACTCTCTGTGAAGACAGGTGGAGAGTAAAGCTGGACGGGGATGCTAAAATTATTTGTTATCAATTGGAAATGGCAGAAAAATGTCTGAAGGACTGGGTTGGAAGTGTCAATGGTTTTAAAGTCCAACCAACAACCAGTTAAAAGCGCTGCAGCTCAGTGGTTAACCCCAGGGCCAATTGTTATTAACAACCTGTACAGAAAGCATCGTCAGCAAGTTCGGGGACACCACCGGTTTGAGAGAAGCCTTGAGAGGAGCCGTCACTGCCTACCTGGAAGGTAGGGCTGTCATTCAGAGGACCTTGATAGCCCAGAGAAACAGGCTGGCCCTGAATTTTAACACTGTAAATGCACACTCCTGAAGCTCTCATGCTCCCACTGCTCTCTACAACTACCTCATTTGAAGGTATAGAGAAGGGAGAGCCAGACTGTTCTCAGAAACATATAGTGAAAGGATTAGGGGCCACTAACACAAATTGCAGCAAGGGAAATTTCAGCTTAGATAGAAGGAAAATAAAAAAATAAGCATTGCTAGGCTGGAGTTGTCAGATCTCCATCCTGGGAGATGCTCCAAACATGTTGAGACATGGCCATGAACGACCTGCTCTACTATGGGTGGGAGCTCGCTTTGAGACTGGCCCTGCTCTGTGTGGAAGGTTGGATCAAGGGACCCCCAGAGCATCCTTCCCACTCAAAATTACTATACAGTTCTCCAATTCTAAATTTTCAAACAAACACAGGCAGCAAAAAGCTTCGTTTTCAGACAAAGAGATACACCAATAAATACGTCTTCACATCCTCACCACATGAAAAATGTCACGTTTTCACGTGAATTTATACAAACTTTTTCACAAAATTTAAAGTCACCCATCCTTTTTTGTTTGTTTGTTTGTTTGTTTTGTTTTGTTTTTGTACTTTCCACATACTTTCCACAAGCATCTTTGCAAACTTGCTTCAGGTAAGGATGCTGAAATAAACTCAAGAAACAACACCATAACATTAGTCACTAATATGATATCTATACGTAAAATAAATTAATACTGATATTTTATTAATAAAAAACCTGCCAGATACCCGTTAGGATGCACCCTACCCAACTGAGATTCAGTGTTTGCCTTTGCCCACTCACATAAAGATAGATAAAATGAATGTTAGGTTATAATGACTAAAAATTTAGGCATTTCCTGCACCAGTGCAGCTAAAGATTTCTGCGAAATAAATAATACATTAAAAAAGGGTCTAACCTCTTGCTTGTAGCCCAGGTCCACACGTCTCATGGGCTCCTGGGCTGTCTTGGCGCACGTACCACGGGACGAGCTGGCACCTGCGCCACTTGTGGGTCTTCCACCTGAAACGAGGGGGGGAAGCAACCAGCTTCAGACAATCCATTCTAAACTTGTAGCCATCAAAACAGAGGCAGCACAAGTGTGAGACAGTATTAGAAACCACCTCAAGCTATTGCTTAACGGGTCACAACCAATTCACAACAAACAATAATGATACCATAAACCTTTCCCTCTTTCCTGTCAACGTTTTTCCTCCTTTTAGGATTAGGCCACTGAGAACAAAGGGAAGGAAGGATGAGGCAGAGGAAGGAGGAGAAAGCAAACCAGACATATTTTCAAGGACCAAGGTACATTAACACTACCTAGCAAATACACAAATGGTACAAACCACAGTATGAGGATTATACATTAAAAATGTAAGAAACAAAAAAAAAAAAAAAAAAAGAATACCCCAACTGGAGTGCTGGGTCCAGTTCTGGGCTCTCCAGCTCAAGAAGGACAGGGAACTGCTGGAGAGGGTACAGCAGAGGGCTATGAAGGGGATGAGGGGCCTGGAGCATCTCTCTTGGGAGAAAAGGCTGAGGGACCTGTGTTTTTTTAGTCTGGAGAAGAGAAGGCTGAGGGGGAATCTGATCAATGCCTATAATACTTAAGAGGGATGGGTGTCAAGATGATGGGGTCAGGCTCTTCTCAGAGGTGCCCAGTGACAGAAAAAGAGGAAATGGGCACGCACTTGAACATAGGAAGTTCCATCCAAACATGAGGAGGCACTTTCCTTTGAGGGTAGCAGAGCCCTGGAAGAGGCTNGAGAGGGTACAGCAGAGGGCTATGAAGGGGATGAGGGGCCTGGAGCATCTCTCTTGGGAGAAAAGGCTGAGGGACCTGCATTTTTTTAGTCTGGAGAAGAGAAGGCTGAGGGGGAATCTGATCAATGCCTATAATACTTAAGAGGGATGGGTGTCAAGATGATGGGGTCAGGCTCTTCTCAGAGGTGCCCAGTGACAGAAAAAGAGGAAATGGGCACGCACTTGAACATAGGAAGTTCCATCCAAACATGAGGAGGCACTTTCCTTTGAGGGTAGCAGAGCCCTTGGAAGAGGCTGCCCAAAGAGGTGGTGGAGCCTCCGTCTCTGGAGACATTCAAACCCTGCCTGAACACTTTCCTGTGGGACCTGCACAGGATGAGTTTTAAATATTAAATAAGGATGAGTTTTAAATATTAGTACACTCTAATAAACCTCCTCTCTTTTTCTCGCTTTCAACAAGCTTTTTGAGGAAGTACAAGTTGAAAAATCTTGTTGGAGATGTCTCTGGTTGACACAGACTACCTGTAGCTATAGCAGACAGGAGAAGCTTCGCATTCTTTTTCCTCAAACAAGGAGTCTGGGCACTCCCGACCCCCATTGGAGGGGAGCTGGATGATGACTCGATGACGGGACTGCTTCTTCACCGTGACACCTCCTGCAAAGAGTAGAAGAGCTCGTTTCTCCTACTGCTACATAGGGATTAAAGTAATGAGGGGAAAAATAAGATTTAACATAACAGGTATTTGGTTTTGCTATAATTTGCTATAATACTGACATGCTATTTTGTCCACAAGCAGGAAATTAAGCCTAATAGATAAAATGAAAAAAACCCAAAACAAAACAAAAAACCGAAACAAACCAGAAAGAAGCAGTAGCGATTCTGTACAAATGAATATACACCTGAAGTGAACACACCATTCAAGTGGAAAAAAATTAAACCAGCTCAGTTTGCTGCTACACTTTACAGCTTCAAAGTGTAAATTTGCCCTAATCATTTGCAAGCAAAACCAGAAAGAGAAATTAATGGGGTGAAATTATTATATTTCACCATTTTTCCATTCCATAAACGACTCAATCAGCAAATGTGCTTGCCTTTTGCTTATCTCCACAGCCAGGAATATAACAAATTTAATTTACAGTCTTGGTTCTCTCCAGGCCAGGCTTTAATTCTGCTCCCTATACCCTCATTTCCCACCTGGGACTAGCATTACCCTATCTAGATACACAACAAATATTTCCAAAAGAGGATGCCTTACATCTAAATGTGGAGTTTTATTTCCCACTGTGGAATTAATTTACAGTTTACAGTTTTTAATTATGATAGTCATTCATTATTAATGATAAACAGTAAGTAGTTCCTGTAGGAATTTGGATTCCAGTCATCTTCAGATATCAGTTCTTGTTCTTCAGGCAGAAAAT
The DNA here is from genome assembly GCA_013398155.1 of Pedionomus torquatus. Lineage (NCBI taxonomy): Eukaryota > Metazoa > Chordata > Aves > Charadriiformes > Pedionomidae > Pedionomus > Pedionomus torquatus. Next base: position 322,490 of record VZRU01000236.1, read on the forward strand.
GAAGAGAAAAGCCACAAACCCATATTAATTCCGTAGCAATGCCTACTGCACAAATACTGTTAGGTAAAAATCTTGGGTGTTAGGGTTTTTCTGGTTGGTTTTGGTCTAAGGCTGGGGTTGGGTTTTTTGGATTGGATTTTTTTTTGTTTGGTTTGGGTTTTTTTTTGTTGTGTTTTTTTTCCAAAGCGCTGTAGCACTGACATTTGGCTGACTGGGTGGGTATCAGCTTTGGGTGGGTTATTACAGCAGCTGCAGCTTGTCTGAACCCAGAAGCGTGCTGGACCACGGCCAAACAATTGTAATTAGGAGCAAGCAGTCGGAGAATCCCGGCGGTGGCTCTCTACCACCTGGCTGCTTTTCAAGGAGGAGGAAACCTCTCCGCTCCCCGAGTCCATCAGCTCCAGGAGATGCCAGGAGCTGGCACGAGGGGCAAGACAGACGGGCAGCCCAGAAAAGCTGCTGACCAGTTTGCTGACACAAATGGGTAAAAACCATGAAATAAAAAATCAGTTGTCTAGTATAAAAAGACTTTGACTCACTCATTAGACAAAAGGCCTGTATTGCTTCACAAATATATTGCATTTTTAGCAGCATACGTGCTAATACAGAGCAAATATTTGTGAAAATATGCTCATTGCCTCGAGACCTTTCTTAAAACCAAGCAGAAACAAGAACAGAAGAGAATGACATTTTTGTCCAAGATGATCTGCCTCAACAAAAATATTTACAAAGAACCATTAATACTGCTGTAAAATATCACAGTATTTAATAATGAATAACTATTTCATAGATTCAGATTCAATGGTCTTATTTCACTGTTCTTTTTCAAAGGTTTTAAATTTAATCTTCCTAACCCCTCTTTCATTTGTTAGAATACACTAAGCATGAACAGGAATTACTGAAAAAAAAGAAAAAAAAAAGACTTTCTGTTGGTGTTCTTTATAAAGCATGAAGAATTGGCCATGACATTCAAAGTGCATATATTTGATGTAACAGTATCCTGCATTCTGATAATATGGTAGCTGTGAGTAATCACCACATCCTACACGGGGATTAGCACCCCATGGAACTTGGGGTATTACAGAGTCTGGCTGCAATAGTAACATATAATAAAAATACCTCCTGTTAGGCTTAAAAGAGAGAAAGAGACAGTGTCGAAAAATGTGTGCAATATTAAGCCAGTCAACACTTTATGTACGATTTTGATGTACTAAGAACTCAAGCGAGACCTGCACTGTTTTTAAGACCTTTGCTAATAAGTGGTATTATTATGTATATGTTTAAGTCAGGCCATTAATGTAATTTCATTAATTTTTCTTGTGTTTTCATTGAGGTGGGATAAACCAGCACAGGTAAAAAGTGAAAGAGATTTGCCATAATTCTATACCTACGTACATTTCCCTCTTTGTCCCTTCGAACCCAATTTCTGTAATTGCACAAGTGTGTGTCTGTTCGTGACCAGTTATTTCTTTATCAATGGAAGAGGTAAAAGGGAGTTTGTAACATAAAAGTGGGCAAAATGGGAAGAAGAAAAAAAATAACCCCAAAGATGCTTATAGAAAATGTATAGAAAAAACCCATAGAATGTTAGAGTTGGAAGGGACCTCAAAGATCATCCAGTTCCAACCCCCCTGCCCTGGGCAGGGACACCTCCCACCACACCAGGTTTCTCCAAGCCCCATCCAGCCTGGCCTTGAACCCCTCCAGGGATGGGGCAGCCACAGCTTCTCTGGGTGACCTGTTCCAGTGCCTCACCACCCTCACAGCAAAGAATTTCTTCCTAATATCCAATCTAAATCTCCCTTATTCTAGTTTAAAACCATTACCCTTAATAATAATTCTATTCAGCAAAAACACATTGTCCTCCTTGCATATGCTCTATCAGCTCTTACATGTCCTCTGACAAAAAGAGAGGTGAATAAGTATTCAGCAAAACTGACTGCTGTTCTGACTCCTCTGTGTTACTTCTTGTTGGTTTCTTTTCTTTTTTCTTAAAAATCTGTCTACTAACACACATTTGACAAAATTACCTTCTTGGCATGAAAATGGACACGGTGTCCAGTCACTGAATGGAGTCACAATACAGTCCTTCCTACAGGGGAGCAGACAAGGTCTCACTGTTTCTGGTCGGAGGCTTTCAGGGCACCTGCAACAACAACAAAAAAAACACCAAAAAATCAATCCTAAAAGAGAAGCATTATCAAATAAACAACCATCCTGCAGTGAACTGGTGAATCACGAGAGGTACCGAATGCCCGCAGGCAGACGAGGGGAGAGCCAGTTGCCCAGAATTCACCAGGATTGAGCTCAGAAATAAAAACTGTTAGAATTTAAATACAGCTGGTGGAAGCAAGCCCAAACCAGTGCATGCTACACCTGGGGATTTAACTCAAAAACAACAAAAAAAAATCATGATTCCTCACTCACCACTCCAGACTCTGCCTTTCCAGTGTTATTTTCATGTTTCAAAATGATTTTGAAGGAAAGCCACCTAGTATACCTTAGCAAAATACGTTTTTAGCGCTTCATAAATTTCCCAGTAACATAAACTCTGGAAGGAGGTGCGTTTAAACTAAATAACATGGTGAACCCAGGAACAAATAAGCTGGCCATGGTCATGCCAGAAACCAGGGAAGGGATTGAAACTGCCAGATCAATGAGACTGTAAAAGACTGTCAGAAAGGACGGAAAACCCTTCTTGTTTTAGGAACAGGCTTTATCAGCATATAAAAGGGATTTTCGGACCGCCGCATATGGGACTCATTAACCCAGGTCATTTTGCCCCATTCTGTGTTCCATGTTTTTTCACCAAGGACAAAGGGCTCTCTACGCTGCAATGCTTGTTTTCAGAAGGACACAATAACTCGTGCAGAAGCACTGCAAATCCTTAAAATAATTCCAAAATTACTAATGTAATGTAAAGAGGTACGAAAAACATCACTTCTACATTTTGGAGCTTCTGGCTCATAGCAGGAAAAATGTGACTGTCTAGCTTTTCCTCTCATTGCTGCTGGTCTTGGACCAGAGAGGTGACACCAGTCTTATGTTTGGATTGGATCAGCTGGGGAAGCTTGGTTTGTGTTAGGCATCTTTCTTGCCCAGCTGAAGGGAGCACAGGTAAGTCTAACCACGAACTACCAAAAAAACGTGGTCTCCTTGGTCAGTGGAGAACTAGGTCTGTGTTGCTGTGGGAAGGAAATGCTGGGGGAAAGGAGGAGAAAATGTGAGTTGCAGCTTTACAGGATCACGTTTGTCAACGATAACTTGCTAATTCACAATTTCTGTCCATTTTCTCTGCATTTTCCTATCCATTCGCATAAACTTCTCAGAGTATGACCCATTACTAAGAACCAGCACCAATTTCTCGGTGCTCTCTTCTAATGAGATCTCTACCTTTTCTCTTTTCTCCCCTAAAATATCATCATGAAAGGCCATGAAATAGTATAACTATAGCAACATAAATCTCCATCAGCTCTCTAAATTTTCAAGTCAAATTGTGCCTTGTTTCTACTTGGCTCGTAATATCACAGGTGTGTTATATCTGCTCAGCTACACTTTAAAAACCCATCTGCCACCAATCACACACATTGACTATGTTTGCAGAAATTTTCTCTAAAGTTAAAATGCAAAATGCTTCTGAAAAGTATTGAAGATCGGGGTACTAATGGGTTTTTTTTTTCATCAAGAACAACAGAATTATAAGCGTACAAAACAGTCTGAATTATACACATTCAACTGTTTCACCAAGAACTTCATCTTTTAGGAGCACCAAACATTATAATTCCTCTTCAGATCCTTGGGTAAGTCAATTAGTTCAATTAGAACAGCATTTTTATCTTTTATATTGTTTGTATTCAGTATATGTGGCTTAAAGCGAAGTATTGATTTTTTTTTGCAGTCCTTACTCAAGGTCAAATTAAAGAGACGAGATACAAGCTGAAGTCTGTAACTTGTGAGGTAGATAAGGCCAATAATATTGATTGTATCATGCCAGAGTAATCCCTTTTATTATGGGGAGTTTAAAACAAGGTTCCTATTTACATTTTCCAGTCTGGCTCTTTAAAAGCGGTTCCGTGATTTTAATGTGACAATTTGGAGGATCAACCAAGACTTTTTCTCTCATATCACAGGAATCACTGATGAAAGAGCCCTCCTGCCAAAAATTTAAGATCAAATCAAAGGCAGACACATTAACAGCATATTTTAAAAGGGAGATAAATCATTAGAGGATTTTTATAAATATAAGATGAATACCAAATTAAAGATATAATGGTAGTGCGACCAAATAGAACAGCTACTTAATGCAGATACACAACAATTTAGATTACTGAATATGCTGGCATTATTTCCCATATTTCCATTTAAAGTAAATTATGAATAATTCTACCATTGAATAAAGCAACAAATGGCAGGCACCTCACAAATACTTAGTGCAAGAATAACTGCCTCATGACCTTTCTAAATGATCTCTGCCGTTAGCTCTTCCAGCTCTGAATCTGTCCTGAGTGGGCTATTTCCAGACTGCCAAACTGTATGAAGATATTATCGAATACATTTTACTAGCAGCTAATCTGTATTTAACCCTGGTAATATATTACATTGCAAAATTAAATCATTGGGCCAAAGAGATCTCTTAAAAAAAACCCATATACATGGGAAAAAAACCCTCACAAAGGCTGTCAAACTGATGTTCAAACTAATGCCCCATCAAAGCCACACTACTCTTGACCTCCTTGGTCTACATAATGCCCTGTTTGCTTGGAGGTACCACAAAGGTACTACTTGGAAACAGAGCTGCACCGCCCATCACACACAAGCCTCAAGAATTTTAACTCAACCTGATGATGGCCGTGGGACATGAGACATTAGGGACATGGTTGAGTGGTGGTTTCGGTAGTGTTAAGTTGATGGTTGGACTCAATGATTTTAAAGATCTCTCCAAACCTAGACAATTCTATGATTGTGTTGCAAGGAGCCAACTAGATTTGGCAGTCAGCCAGCCGTCAGCAAAATCACTACTGCAAGTATCACCCATAAAAAATCCATAAAATAGTGAGAAAGGTATTCTGTAATCCTTCTGCAGCTTCGGTTTTGTAATTTTAAAAGATTAATTGTTCCCCAATGAGAACACAAAGATGGGAGTCTTTTTGTCTTTGCGCGTAGTCATTGGTGATGCAAATACAGAGCAATAGAATCCAAAAATATTTACGGCATGAAGGTATTTTTTTAAGATCTTTACTTTTTTGGTCCCACTTGTCCCACGTTGACTCTCACACAGATGACCTTTCTTGTCTGCATCCCCACAGAGCAGGTGGCCTCCCCGTTCCAGCTGGCCGAGGAGTTGAAGGCAGAGACAGAGGTATCCTCTATGCACTGTCCCCAGGGGCCAGTCTGCCAATGATACACAGTGCAAGAGTGTTCGTTACAGCTGCGTGTTTCCTGCAGGGCACTACTATTTGGGCACTGTATTCCTCCTGGAACAATAAAACAGGGCAAGAGTTCATGCAGCGGAAGGACATAAAGCATTTTATTTAAAAAAAAAAAAGACCAAAAAAAAAAACCCCAACCAAACCCCAATGCTTTGAAATGTTGATAATGATATATTATCTCTTTGATTACGTGAAAGAAGCATTCCTTTTTCCTCTTCTTCATGTGCCCAATATATGGTCTTGGACAAATTTCAGACAATTTCAGAATGTATACGGGCAATAAATGTAAACACATACATAAAAGATGCCGAAATAACCATAAATTAGATAACCCACTACTCTGATGTGCTTGGAGCAACCTACAGGCTTTTTATTTTGGGGTTCTTGACAGGAGACTAAGAGATCACATAAGGAAGCGTGATGGCTTCGGGCAGAAGAAATGGTTAAATGTTCTAGTTATGAATGTGTAGAGACTGCTGTTTATGTCTAAATCACAGATCAATTAAAGATTTTTGGAGCTCTTGTCCTCACTCCCAGCGGATATTTATCCGCATTACGCAATTACCAAAGAGGATGGCACAGCTGGCAATTTCAAGTCCAGATTGAGATAACAAAGGCTGTGGCAGGTTAAAGATTAAAATGCATTCACGTGTCAATAACTGTGAAGTGAAGCTCAGACAATGCTATCTTTGTTGTGTCCCGTTTCAGATCGTATGTTCAGTTTCTTATATTCAAGCACTTCAAAGTTAATCTGGCCTCCCGGTCCTCCACGAATAATGAGGAGGTCTTTCCTACCAGACCCGATCAAAGGCTGCTGGGTGTCCAACCCTGTGAGAGAACATGTTTGCTCCCATCTCTGGTGCTAACAGACATTACAAAAAAAAAAAAGAAATAATCTAGCTTTAAGAATCAATTTAACCATTCATGGCCTACATGGGAAAAACATGAACTCCTATCTCCAGGTAAGGGAAAGCCAAGGAAAATGGAAATAGTCAGTCTTTCCTAAAAGACAAGAGCAGTAATAAAGACAACTGAAAGAGGAGCTTTTTATTAGTCACCGCAGATAAGCCATGCAATATTTTTCACTAAAAAAAAAAAAAATATGTATGCTCATAGCAAGCACGTCAGAGAGGGTATTAGCTGTTACATCCCACTGCTGAACTTTAGGGTGACTTCCTGCTCCCCAGATATGCGAGAGGGAAGGAGTTTTAAGCACTCATTGCTGAGAGAAATTAAACCAACAGCTAAATTTAATCAAAGAAACAATGGATATCCCTCTACTCCGCTCTTGTGAGACCCCACTTGGAGTACTGTGTCCAGCTTTGGAGTCCTCAGCCCAGGAAGGACATGGACCTGTTGGAATGGGTCCAGCAGAGGGTCACAAGGATGATCAGGGGGCAGGAGCACCTCTCCTGTGAGGACAGGCTGAGGGAGCTGGGACTGTTCAGCCTGGAAAAGAGAAGGCTGCAGGGAAACTTTTAGAGAAGCCTTCCAGGATCTGAAGAGAGCTTCAGGAGAGCAGGAGAGGGGCTCTTCGTCAGGAAGTGGAGCGATAGGACAAGGGGTAATGGTTTTAAAATGAAAGAGAGGATATTTAGATTGGATATTAGGAAGAAATTCTTTGCTGTGAGGGTCGTGAGGCACTGGAACTGGTGGTTGCCCAGAGAAGCTGTGGCTGCCCCATCCCTGGAGGGGTTCAAGGCCAGGCTGGATGGGGCTTGGAGCAACCTGGTGTGGCGGGAGGTGTCCCTGCCCATGGCAGGGGGGTTGGAACTGGGTGATCTTTGAGGTCCCTTCCAACTCTAACCATTCTATGATTCCATGATACTTCAAGTACTCCAACACAATTTGGTTAATTTTCACAAGTGTGAAAATACTTTACATGCCAAGGTGCTGTTATGGGATGTCTAGACCTATAGCAAACATGAGGAAAGAGCCAGTCCCACAAAAACATAGGACAAAATCCAAATTCTCAAATTATTTCCATAGATACTTTTAACTTCTGACTTTAGGCTAAAAATATTGATGCAACCAAGCAATAGTAACATCATACGAACTGGGATATCATGCCAAAGACTAGCTAATCTTAAATTTTGCGAAGGGGCATTAGAAAAACTTAAGAATGTGTGAATATAATTAAATGTCTGGAATCAAATTGGTTTTTGGCTCAGAATGGATGCAACTCAAGTCTATCAGACGTGCTTAAAATACACATCATGATGCAAAGCATCATGGCAAAATATGTCATATGCATACTCCTAAAACGGGAATTAAAAAAAATAAATTAAAAAAAAACCAAAATTATGGTTATGTGATAAGTTTCAAAAAGTTATTCAAGCACCTTCCTTCAGAAAATAAAAAATCTTCCAGCTAACACCAGCAGATAGGAATATAAGGAAGAAAATTAGGAAAGGAAAATTTGAAAATTTAAAAAAAAAAATAAAGAAGACGGTAAAGTTACAAATAATGTGACATGGGAGGGGCGGAAATCAATTCACATCAGCAGCTGAGATGTGTTCCCCCAGTACAAGGGTTTAAAAAAAAGGAGAATTTAGAAGAGATAAGCAAGGTTACTAGAATAATTATTTCCATCTGATGTTAGCTAAAGAAGAAACAGACAGGAAATACTTAAACAAATTCATAAATTAAGGGGGGTTGTGCAGAAAGCAACGTTTCCTCAGGAATGGAAAGCCACAACCACCAGTTCCTAAGGCATTTGAGAATAAAGTGACAACTTAGACTCGGTTTTGACAGCTATGCAAGAACCTATATTCAGGGAAAAAATGAGAGTGACATTGACTTCTAAATGAAAAACACTGGGGCATGAACGTCTGCAGCTCAGTGGGAATCCGCTTCCATTCAGATTAAACCAGTAGTTAAATACTACATAAAGAATGAACAAATTGTGGAAATAATATTACTGAAATATAAACCAACTCTCACTTGTACCAAATCTTTGAAATATTATAAAAAATACACTACTGACTTATAGCATGCTATTCTCTCCATTCCCTTGTGCTCCTTCAAATTCAAATAGGTACAGAAAAAGAAGAAGGGGTGGGGAAACTGGCAGTGAGAGATGCCCTCTATCACATCTGCATGGGGTTAACAAGATCGGTGCTGCTCAACTTTGAAAGCATTTCACCACATGAGGACAGGTTTGACAGGAATATATAAATTAATGAGCATCACAGAAAAAAAGTAATAGACATGTAATTTTATCAGAATACATGAAAAAGGGACACACGATACTAAATTCATTTTATAGAATACATCATCAGATGACTGTAAATAACTGCTTGGCCGTACTAAAAATAATCATTTCGAGGTACCAAAATCAGTTGGAGCTGAAGTGTTTCTTTTTGGGTTTGGATACTTAAGCAAAGCACAGGTGGAAACGAAAGGCTGGCTTTACAGAGGGACTTGCAAAATAACAGTGCTATGAGGGTAATCTTCTTGAATGCTTCAAGAGAATTGCCTGTTAGACTGCTTTTCTGCCCAGTTTGGAGCTGGTAATGGGTAAGACACCATGCTCTAGGAGACTTGCAAATTGGGTTTTATAAGTCTTTTTTTTTTTGTGAGACGGTCTTGTTAACTTGCAAATTTCAAAATTTTTTGACATTTTTAAAGGTTTTAGGATTGTTTGAATTAGTTTTTTTTATATATATATTAGATTTAGATTGGATATTAGGAGGAAATTCTTTGCTGTGAGGGTGGTGAGGCACTGGAAGAGGTTGCCCAGAGAAGCTGTGGCTGCCCCATCCCTGGAGGGGTTCAAGGCCAGGCTGGATGGGGCTTGGAGCAACCTGGTGTGGTGGGAGGTGTCCCTGCCCAGGGCAGGGGGGTTGGAACTGGATGATCTTTGAGGTCCCTTCCAACTCTAACCATTCTATGGTTCTATGATTCTATATCACTCATTTTACAAAAAGCATATAATTTACCCAGGCATTTCAAAACAGCCGGAATAAGCTTGAAGTTTGAGAAAACAGGTACAACTGAAGTGTCTTTTGTGATCTAGAGAGTGAGGTGTTACTCATTTCTTTGCCTTGGGAATGAGGCAGGTGCTGCACCTCCCGAAGGCAGAGGGGGTCAGTACATGTTGACAGGTACCAAAAGATCTAAGACTGCCCTTTAGGTGCAATTCTCCTTTTCCAGTTCTGCAAACGTTCACGCTTCCTCACCTGGTGCAAGCCTGTCCTAGAATACCCAACAGGACAGGAGTCTGGCTGCACCCCTGGGAGATGAGAGGTCTCCTCATCTCCTCAAATCCCTTCTCAGAGAGGAGCTGGACCCCAGACCCCACGCTCTGGGCAGGACTCTCAGCTGAGGGGTTCTGGAGCAAAAAGAAAAGGACAGGAATGTCCTCTCCCTCAGCTCATCCTCACACATGTGGGGCAAGTAACTTTGTAAGTCTAGCCTGAAAATCCATGTTCCCCAGTTGCTCAACTAGGTGGGATTTCATTCCTGTTTCAGTTGAAACAAGTTCAAACTCATGAAAACCCCCACCTTCTCCAAAACTGATCCACAACTTGCTGTGAAAACAAATACTCAATTCCATGCTTTCCGATTTAATTACCAAGCACTGTTATTTTAAGCCAGGAAAATGAAAAATTTAAAAACAAGCTAAGCAAGTGTAAGAAGAGTGAACACATTAAAGAGCCCTAAGTCTAACTCCGCTTTTGCAACTGAGAAGTCAAAGTGCACTGGAATTTTAACAGGAATAAAACTTTATGGCACAACCACCATGATTCGCCCAGAGTTGAGAAGAAACTCCTCTGATCCAGTTATTCCTCACATGTTCAGCAAATCAATCTTGCAGATACTGGAGAAGTATGAACTATTGGCCCCTGTCAAACAGAACACCTAATGAGATGGACAACTGATATTCTACTCTATCTCACTCAGTGATGTTTAATAGTCTGTGATATATGAGGTCACACTAAATAGTCCTTCTGGCATTAAACTTTGCAAATCCATGAACATACAGTAGCCACAGTCAGACATTGCCACGCATATGCATCCTTGCCCTAAGAGAATATTTCAAACAAAATTGTGCTTCACTCTCATTTTATTAAATTTTATTAAATTATTTTCTTCTTAGCATTTGACTTGTCTGGTGGGTTTTTTTTTAATCTTAACTTTTCCAAAATTTTTAAATCTTTACTTTTTTTTTAAAGATTTAAAAAGTCTTTACTTTTCCAAAATCAGTATCAGTCATTTACTACTGATAGAGCATTGTGGAATGTATCCACAGGATTAGTGTTATGCTGTGTGACACTCATTTATACAATCAATAGAGAATCTACCTGTGTATTTAGTATTTACTAAAAAATTAAGACTCATTTAGTATTTTTTAGTCTCGGGTCATGGCCTACGTAGATTACTGCTTATTGCTAATTAAATGAGATTTATTGTAAGCAGGAAATGAAAAAATAACAGAAATATTAAGGAGGAATTAAAAATAGACAAGCCCTCCGTTCAATAGAGACAGGCTGAGCTGTGTATGATCCCTTTACTAGACTTATGCAGAACAACTCTATGATGTATCAGGTAACATCATCATGTCCTCTGCTGTCATTTCAAATTTTGACACAATGGCTTTCCCCACTTTCTTACTGTACCATGAAGATGTATTTGACAGTGACACAAATGAGCTACCACTACAGGCAGGCTCACAAGACAGGCAAATTTATAAATCACTTCACCTTTCAAACATTCAAGCTGAGGACGATGATCTCAGAAAAGAGAACAAAAATGGTTACGGTGACACCAGTTTCTACACGGAGTCATCTCGCAAATCTACAGAAAGTCTTTATCTTGAGGAAAGAGACTCTCTCTCTCCCCATTGATTTAATTTACATCTGGCTTCCATTTTTCCTGTGAAGCTATTCTTGTTACCGAGGAAATATTATAATACTACTGAATTATTCCTAGTCTAAATCATCCAAGAAAATCAATTACACTGTGGCTCTTTCCTGGTGGCCAGTTATGGTAACTTGAGGGTTTCTTTAAACCATTTAAGCAGCATATATAGCTGGGAAGTAAAAAGAAATATAAGGTCTTAAGTGTGAAATGAAATAGCTCTGTCACAGACAATCATCTGCCAACTTTAACAAGCAAAATGAGAGAATATAGTATTTTTTTATTTCAAAGAGGAGAGAAACTGAACAATCACAGACAATACTTTGATAGGAAGCCACCTGAGATCCAGATAAAAACCCCTATTTCACATGTATTTACAGATCCTCAGCAATTTCAATGGGGTGTTCACGTTTAAACACCCTAATGAGCAGGAATTAAGCATTTCAGACACTTTGAGGGGTTGTGCTATTCCTTGTGTATGTAATGCCTGCAACACTTTGATCTTGCCAGGCTTCTAGATGGAATTCTCCATGGCTAGCAGGGTGATGCATGTGATTACAAACTCACAGTGAAAAACCTGGACTCCTGTCATCTTAGAATTTTAGTCTTCTTCATAGATTGGCAACAGACTTGCACATTCTTTCATTAATTAATGTCCAGTCCTGATATCATAGGGATTGTATATATTTATGTACAATATATTTGACCTGTATTCTGAATAAAAACTCTGACATTATCATGGCTATGTTATATAAGAATTACTATGAAATGGCTTACTTAACCCGGCCTGTCTCTCATAGATACAGTTCAAGGAAAGGTTCAAAATTCCAAAAGGGACTGCCCGTGGGACCGCTCAGCTGTACAGAACTGACAGCTAGTTTCAGAACTCAGTTTTAATTTGTAAATGGAATTATTGTTCTTACATTTATGAGTGGTGAAATTTTTCGTTACACATGAGGTCTACAGAGCTGTCATCAACAGCCATTTGTATTTTTGTAAGCTTTAAAGAGAACTGAGAACTGCGTGTTTCTCCAAAAAGGTTCAAGAGGGGCTTCCTTTTTATATCAGCGGAGTATAGACTTTCAGACACACGAATATATTCTGTGCCCCCAGAGCACAAAATGACCTCTCAGCACCAACTACACAATCAGTCTTTCGTGTTTTGGGAACACTGTTGGTCCCTGTCACGCAATTCTGGAGGTAAAGAGTCAGTCAGCTATTTGTCACACAGCAAATGACTAAAAGGCATCAGAGACGTACGAGGGGAAAGATGACAATAACCCTAATTTCAGCAAAGCATCAAATATAAAAGCCAAACTGACATGTTTTGAAAATGAGACAAGCAAAGGTGAAAACTACCTTCCAGCTAGAGTAGTAACGACAGGCTAAGCCTTGGAAGGGTCTTTTGTTTATTCATATATTTTTATTCTCTGGAGTGCAAAGGAGATCTGACCAAGATGTGAAGGAATAGCTGTAAGTCAGGTAGACGTGCCAGCTTGTACACTTAAAAAACCCCATAGGGTCACCTCACCTCAGAAAAGTGATAGAGAGGCCAGGGTTCAAGCAAAGCTGAAGCGTTACAACACCTAGGCAGTGAGTCGGCTTCTCAGCAGTAATTTAGGGTTCTCTTCGCTACTACCTGTGTGGTTTGAGACCTGCCTCGGTGATCACTCAGTGCTGCTTCTGATTGTGGTGCAAGAGACATAAATGACATTCACACACGTAAAATCCAGCCTGTGCTGAACTGCTTTGCTCCATCTGCAGCCCTGCAAATCGCCCCAACGTGTTAAATACCAGAGTCAAGATAAAATGGGACTTTTTAAAAAGAGGCATAATAAAGTGGAATAAATTTTCTGAAGTAATTTAGATTTCCACTTCTGTGGTATGTTTGTCAGAATGCTTAATTTCTGTCTCCAGTAAAACTACATAAGCATATGGAAAATCCATTATCCTGACCTACATGAAAATCAAGCAGCACATGAATAAATGTTTATTTGAGTTATCATCTGGAAACGTGACTCTGTCTTTCCCTCAAAATTAGTCTATTTGACACATAATAAAACAGGAACAGCATAAATCCAATTCTGTTTCCTAATCTTGAAAGCATTTCTAATTTGTTACACAGATCCACCTAATTTTTTATTATTTGCATCACTGAGTAAAATGAGTAAAGTTCTCTTACACTTTCGGCAACGGTCCCTTTCAGGGAAAAGGCTGAAAATGTCTGCTTTGTTCTGTATTTTTTTTTGCTAGTACCCAAACTAGGCATGCTTTAGCAATGAAATTAACTGTTTAGAAACAGAGAAGTGTTTTGGCACCAAGATGTGTGGCATGGTCAACACCCTGGAAGGAAGAGATGCCATCTACATGGACCTGGACAGGTTTGAGAGGTGGGCCCACATAAACCTCACAAAGTTCAGCCAGGACAGCTGCAAGGTCCTAGACGTGGGTCAGGGGAATCCCAAGCACAAATCTAGGCTGGGCGGAGAATTGATTGAGACCAGCCCTGGGGAGATGGACTTGAGGGTGTTGGTCGACAAGAAGCTCAACATGAGCTGGCAATGTGCACTGGCAGCCCAGAAAGCCAGCTGTATCCTGGGCTGCATCAACAGTGTGACCAGCAGGTCAAGGGAGGTGATTCTGCCCCTCTACTCTACTCTACTCTACTCTACTCTACTCTACTCTACTCTACTCTACTCTACTCTACTCTACTCTACTCTACTCTAGTGAGACCCCACTTGGAGTGCTGTGTCCAGCTCTGGGTGCCCCCAACATGAGTTACTGACATGATCTAAAAAGCTACAAAAGCTATTTGTCAGCATTTGAACCCATTAAAACACTCACCTTTTCAGCTTGCTTTCTTATATCCTTCCAAATTACGTCTAAGTTATAGCTAGAATTACTAAAAATCCTCTATAAATATTCTTCATCGAGCTCTGCAGAGGATAAATGACTTGCCTTGTTTAATTTTAATAGAAAGGAGGAAAACCATATATTCGAAATCAAAATGCTAACCTTATGCAGAAAAAAGAGCAACACTAACCGAAATAAGCAAAATCAAATCTCTTTAAAACAGCTTGAGGTGCCTTGGGTAATTGTAGGGCAGACATTTGAATATTTTTTCTATATTAGAAAAAAAAAAAAAAACAAAAAACCCCACCTCACCATTTCCTTCCGCTGACCAAGAAATGGCTTTGATGTTGCAAAGACAGTTGAGAATTCAAAGAGCGCGGGGCCTCACCTTTGCCTGCGTAGGCCAGAATGGAGCGGGCGCGCAGCTGCTTCCCTTCTGTGGTTTTGCCGGAGCAGGTGTGGGAGCAGGAGGACCAGGCGGACCAGGCGCTGAGCACGCAGTCCTTCGGGCACGGAGCTTCGCAGACAACCGGGATGGGGTAGATGGCATCTCTGCACAGCTGCCTGTCAACCTCTTCTCCTGGGAAAGAAAAGGCCAGTAGCAGTCTATCATTTGTTAAATTAAGTTAAAATGAGCAATCTAGTCCAGATGGGCACACAAAGAAATTAGATTCTGTTCTTCTATACACACAAGGTAAATAGATTTTTTTTTATTAAAATGACTTCTTTCCTCTGCCTCGATTCTAGAAGAACACGCCTAAACCTAGTTTAATTTGATATTCCACTGAAGTGAATGCCAGCCTGGGTGGTCTTTAAGCTTTCATTTTTTTAATACGTATTTGATGCCACAGAAAATCCTAATGTGAATAACAGAGTACATGATACAGCTAAGGAAAACTGTATACATGGAAACGCATGTACATTAATCACCCAGTCTTCATCCATCATCATGTTTGTGGGAGAAGGGGAAAAGGATCCTAACTTCCAGCTCAGCCAATTTTGCAGCCTACGACTCCTCCTCCGACATGCAGCTATGCATCAAAATATGAAGAGTGTTGTAGTAAGCTGCAGAGTGTCTCATTTGGTTAGAAAGATCTTCATTTGTGAGCCAAGCCAGCAACACATCACTCTTTGTGTCACGGAAGCATAAAAAGATCTATGTGTTTTTATTCTGTCACATCAATGTATACACTTCGTTATAATAAAGAGACATCCAGGCTGGTATAAATTGCTTGATGAAATACAAGCTAGTGGTAAAGCAGCAGGGCTGCTTTTGTTTTTGGTAAGGAAATTGTGGAAGCACCGTGTCCAGGCTTTGTCTGAACAGCACCCTAATCACAAAGTGATTAGTTTTGTAAGGTGACATACGATTTCCTGATGAAACCAGTTACTATCCATTAAGTGAGGAGCGAACAAATGACCACATACTCAGGGGTCAATAGGTCTCACTGACGGCGGTGAAAGCCTCGAGATAAATCTTCACTTTGGAGCAGAGGAGGGAAAAGAACCGAGGAGGGTGAAATGTCACACGAAATGTCACCTCGATTGGACTGAACAGGAGTGTCTACAGCATTTCCCTTGCTGCGACCCATCGAGGCAACCATTTTGTGTTAATAACTGAAGTCAACAAAACAGTGTCTCATGAAGATTTGCCATGAGCATAAGTCTTCGATACAACAAAGCATTTGCTAGAAATCATCATTAAATACTCTATAATTTAATGACAAAGACATCAGCCAGTGTTAATAATCACCACCTGGATTCTGAAAAGCTAATTTGGTGAGCACTGTGAATGCTGCAAATGAAGCCAAAGATCTATAAACACTGCTTTACTCAAGCCTCAAATTAGGCTTTTATTGCTTAATAGAATAATAATAAAATGAATCAAACACTAATCTAAACAGAAATTACATTTTTGTCATTCAAGCTTTACAGGGTCTTAAAATCTCTCAAATAAGAATCTCTGAGACACTGAGTTTCTGAAAATAGGAGGTTCTTTGGTACTAGTGACATATCATGAGTCCCAGAATTATTAACGACCAAATTCTACATAAAAAGAGGAAAAGATGAGGGCCATCCATCCAGTATTATATCCCTTTAACCAACATCAAATATTTTATTCATACAGAATCTTTAGGCACAGCAGAACTGCAAACATCAATCTTCCTTGCTTCTCTTAACCAGGGGAAGTCCTGCAGCTCACGCTTTTAAAACAGCCTAAAGTAGTCACAATCATCTGCATTAAAAAGACCTTGAGATGAAGTCAGTCTCTCAAGAGCTGTATTTTCCTATATTAAAAACAGAAATTTAAGCCCTGTCAAAGGCTTCATAGGTCCCCCACATCAAGTTCTGCTTCCCTCGTTGGACTAAGTCTTTGCATCCATTGTTCCTTCTCTTGTGCGGGAGGTCACCTCATCCCCACACCAGTGCAGGAGGGATTTCTGCCCACTTCATCAGAATGCCATGAGTCTGGGTCGAGGGACAAGGTGGAGGAGCAGGCTGCAAACTTCTTTTCCAAAGAAGGGGGTGGGAAGGGGGTGGAATTGAAAAAGCGGTGAACCTTATTCTCCAATTGTTCCACTGCCAGGGAAGACTCAACGAGATAAACTGCTAGCATACTTTCACACTTTGCAAGAAATACTACTATTACAATAAAGTAGATCACAGTGTAAAGGTATGATACTATATAGTGCTTATTCACCTCCTGCCAACCAAGGTGGTGTTAACTTGAAACTCAAGGTACATTTGGAGTTGCAATGAGTAACTGTGTTAAATTTAGTTTCAGTCTGAGTTTATATTTCTAACAAAAAAAAACCCCTTCACTCTCTCCCAAAATCAAAAGCCTCTTTTACCCTTTGCTTTTACAGAGAAAATATTCTTGAAATATTGCTCCAGAATAGCATTTAGTTTTTGTCAACTGTCCAATACTTATCTGATGAATTCAACAGCATAGATGTGCAGTTGGAAGGAATCTGTTATAATGGGTACTTCTTATCTTCAGGGAGATATTTCATTTCGACTAAACTGTTTCTGACATTTCACTAATGATTTTACGAACAACTTGACCTTTGTTGTCTTCCTCTTTTAAAGTGCACAGTATAGTCAACTACCAGGAACCACTCAACCATGCACTGGGAACAACGCCAACGTAAAGGCTAAACCCACTTTGAAAAATTCCCATTTGAAAAAGTTTGGCATGTGTAGTCTAATATTTCACTTGAACTTTTTATAGACCCATTTATGATGCACTAGAATCAAAGACCAAACTCCAAGAAAACAATGCAGGTCCCTGCCCTGCATTATTTATACACTAAGCAACAGAATGACAAAAAGTAAAAAAACACCAAGAAGATCTTTTTATATATGATATTTCCATCAAGAAAACTCTTCAGCCTTTATCGATTGATTTGTTCATTAAGATCTGGAATACAGCAATAATTCCCACTCAGAAACAGTGCCTATGTGGTTGAATAATATTCCTCTTATGCAACAGATGCACATTTTGAGCTAAATTACCCTAATTGCACTAAAGGCAGTGACTGCCAGTAGAAACGATGGGAGGCAAAAGAAGTTTTCTTTTACAAGGACTTAAAATGTCAAAAACTATTTAAATGTTTGCTGGGATTTTTACAGGCGTGTATCACCAGCAGAGACTGCCAAGGAGAGAGTCTTTCAGATCCACATCTCCTCCTTGAATGGGATCCAGAAAGAAAATGAGCAAAGTGAGCCACTACTAAAAACTCCTTGTGGCTGCCTTCTTGGTGTGAAGAACTTCTTGGTGCACACACCAGAGCCGCTAGTGAGCTACTGAACTATTTAATTACTTTAAAACAAATAAACAAACAAAAAATCCCAAACCAACCAAGCCAACAAATAATCCCAATCTCCCGAATAGGCAAATTTTTAGGGATTAAAGTGAGGTAGCTTGTGAACAGAATGCAGGAGGAACTGGCTAACTGTTCACAAACATCAGCCTGCATTCACATCACCATTTTTGGTTTTTTATATTCACAAAGCAGACATGGTGTCCAGGAAAATCTGGTCTAGACGCTAAAGGGTTGGGGCTAGACTGCAGAAGACCTATGTTCTGTGTTTAATGTTGTTGCATCGTGTCACTCCTGTGTGGTTTTGTTTACCCATCTGTAAAATGTGTCTGATCCTTAAGTTCCTTGTAAAATGCTTTAAGATCTTTCCAACGGGAAGCATTCCCAGAGCTGGTATCACTAGAGAGAGACGTGGCAAGGAAACCCTCTTGCTTATTGTGCATCTTTTAACACGATGCATGCTTCGGCGCACACTGAAAAATTGCCGTCAAATTCTGACCTGTAGTAAATGAAAAGGCAAGTGCTTAACAGAGGGCAAAATTTTTTTTAAAGCCTTAAATTGAACAGTAAAATCACTGCAAGATTCAATGAGGCATAGAGAACAACTGGAAAAAAAAAAGCCAACATGAAATAAAAATGCTGCTGGGGTCCTGTGCAATAAGGCAATGAACTTGGTCTCAGTTCTGTACCTGGAAACCAGCTACGGCCTATTAAGGATTGAACTATAACCTGACACAAACAAAGTAAAAAATTGACAATAAAATCACAATAAATGAGAATGTATCAAGAGAGTGCTTTGAACATTAATACTGGATATTTTTTTTTATTTTTAAAAAAATGCCTCCGTAATCAGTAAAGGACAGGAATGTCACAGAGCGGTAAAACAAATCATGCGTTTATATTTCCAAGTTCTTAAAAGAGATAATCATAGCAACTAAGCCTAAATCCTAAAACTGCAGACTTCAGACTTTGGAATACATTCAACTTAGTAGTACAATTTACTAGTATGTCTGCAATTCTAAGGAAAAAAAAAAAAAAGGCTCAGTTATGCCAATAACCTTCTTCTTGTGTCTCCTGGTAGCCACATACGAAAGTCTGCTTTTCAATACAACAGACCACAGGAATCTACAAGTGCATCCTTCAAGCCTTAAGCCTGCACATTTAAAACGACAACGTGAAAAATACAAAAGGATGGAAAAGGCTGACAGTACAAAGCACTGCACGATCTGGATGTCCTGGTTATCCGTACTGGGGTATATACTATGTTGTATGTATGTGACTCTATCGGCTATAGGCATCACTTGCTCGGCGATGACACAGAACATGTCATCTGATGGTCAGGCACCTGAAATACTTGCTGTATTTCCCTTTTTAGTGCTCTGTGTTTGTGGGTGAAGGCGGCTTTGCCTTCAATTACCTTTGATAAAGTCTCTAAGCATGGAGGCTGCCAGAAAAAACAAATACAGCTCGTTCACACGATGTTAAAATCTGTGAGCTGTTCTGGTTGCCATTTACCGCTTCCTTCCTTCCCCGTGTAGAAAAATAATCAACAGGAAAGCATCGTGCTGCCTCCTGTATGGTTGTAAAGGCTGAAATTGCCAAAGAGACTTCTCTTATCTTCAATTCCCACGCTGTTTCCTATAGGCATTCCTCCCACATGAGGACCTACACTTGTCCTCATGCTGACCCCCTTTTCAGCCTTGGAATGTGGTGAACGACCTTCTCAGACTGGCTCAGGAGTCAAAACTGCTGTCTGGACTCTGCCCGTCAAGAGCAAAATATGCTTGTCCATATTTAAAACCCAGTAGAACCACGTCTGTGGTACGTGCTTAGTCCTGTTCCTCATATGAAACATCTTTAACCACTCTCCATACCCAAAGTTCATAAAGCATACGCTTCTCCACAAAAACAGTTACTGCATGCTCCAATTTTATAATTTTTGTGTTACTCCTGTAGGTACACAAAGGTGGTTTGACTAGAAGAGGGGAAAACATTTTGGGTTTTTTGTTCTTCTGTTTTGCTTTTTTTTTTTAAGTTTTCTTACAATTCTGAAGTGCCTAAATGTCTGTTTTAATTGTAAGCCAGGGCAGAAATAAGCAAGAAAATATCAGTCTAAAGTGTGACTGCCTCAAAGTGACAAGAAGGTCATAACTAGACTGTGACAGCACAGAAAAAACATTTGTGAGTTTACTATTCTAAATGAAATTTTAAAAATAAAAGTTCAAGAAGACCTCTGAAATAAGAGAAAACTTACCCAAATGTGGATGGATACTAGACTTTCATTTGTAATAATCTCATCTACACATTGGCTGATAAGTCCCAGTGCAAAATGGGTAGTTCTTCCCGTTATAGAAAAGCTATTGAAATTATCACAGACCCATACATTTTTCTGATGCTAAGCCACCTCACATCTGCTAATAAGCAGATAGTAATCAATCACCAGGATAAACTAACACTATCGTTTTAATTTCTAATGCTATCGCGCGTCTTTCAAACCACTGAGCAATTACCAGTCCCCAAAGTTCACTACAGGAGAAATCCCGACAACCGAGCATGAACTGTCACAGCAAATTAACTTTTCCTTCCAAACCACGGTGCTGCAGCAGCAGTGGGGATTTGGCATTTTTCAGTCACCAGAAGAGGTAGCAAACTATGTCGTGGAGGCCCGTAATACTTCCATACAACTTCTGCCCTTTTGCTTAATCGGCCACTTGAGATCCTTCTTCCTCCAACCTCCTTCCCTTACCCCAACTTTATCAGAACTGCTGATCAGAAATTCAGTCTCACACCACCACTGAATATTATTTGATTTTTTTTCCTGGAAATTCTATTTGTTTTGTTCTTTAGTCATGTGCTTTGGTTTTTTTTTTTTTGTTTGTTTGTTTGTTTTTGTTAGTTTTTTCTTATTCAAAAGGAAGTCTCCAAGGAAAGCTGCCTTTCTCGTAGCACATGTCTCTAATTAAAATACATATGCGATCGCGAAAGGCTGACCCAGATTTTTCAGTCGGGAGAATTTAGAAGTTAATCTCAGAAAACCTAATCAAATAAGCCACAGAAAGGAGAAACAATAATATTTACATGCAGTTTGTCGTTTGTCATCTTGTTTAACCCAACAATCTTAAGAGTATTTGGAGGGGAAAAAAGCAGCAGTATCTGACAGACCAATTTCTTCTCTTGAATCAGTTCAGCATTTGTATATAACAAATAATTTGATAGACATTAGGAAACTTGAAATGTTTTATTAATTCCAGCAGCCTTCATAACATCTTGACAGTGTTTATTCCTATCTGCTCCAAAGATAAAAGCTGTCAGCGTTAAGCTTTAATGTTCATAAAATAGCAGTGTCCTTGAAAACAGTGGCAACACCATGTCGTTACCTTGTGTGTAATTATTTTTTGTTCTAATTCCTGAATGACCAGCTGTCAAAAAAATCTCTCTGCATGAGGTAGGTTGATAAATTTTCAACATTTTGAATGATTTCTAACCTCTTCAATTACTGAACATAAAGCAATGTTAACCTACAATTTATATTCTCAATATATTCTCCTTCACTGGCTCTGGAGTTTTTCAAGAATGTGAAAAGATGCACAAAAGAATGTGAAAAGGTGCATTTTCTCCTTGTATTATTCTTATCAAGTGAAGTTTCTGCATCCATTTCTATTGCTTAGATGCCTTGCTGGTAGCTCCAAGTGTTAAATCAGTTGCTGATTCCCTAATCACATGCCTTTCTCTCAATTGCTTTTGCTAAGTAGCATCTGCATTTAATTAAGTACATCTTAATTAGTTGATGGTTAATATTCGTGAAGTCATTTTCTTTTAAGAAGCCTAAGCAGAAATGGCACTCATTGCAATGAAGAAAAATACACCAATTTCTCACATCTGCTCATTATGCAAAAATGAAAGACGGTTGGTCTAATGGTTTGATGATATGAAAACATCATAGGACTGTGAACTGTTTGATTTGGAGATTTGTCTGTGAAAATTTACTGTGGTTTTGGATTCAGTGTAGACTTTCAAGTAGCATCATACAGCCCGTTCCTTACTAAAAGGAAGGAAGATGATAAACATGATACCTTGGCCACTTATTCAAAAAACCCTCATGAATCTTAAACATGGATGGATTTTCTTCTTTTTTTTTTTTTTAAATGAGAAACTGGCTAGCACAAACACATCTACCTTCATCTTATTTACATGTTTCCCATGACTGCACACACAAAACACTGACATACAGAAAAGGCCACTGACACTACTCCCCTTTCTCTATGCAAATACTGGAAGATATGAACAGCTTTTAAAATATAACCCTAAATTTTAAAATGTGGATTTGGCTTTTTTTTTTTTTTTTAAGCAAACATCTGCAAAGAAAAATGGCTGGTGATGGCAGGAACAAACATTATACACAAGAAAAACAGCTGGAGCTTAGCAACCCACCATATCCAGTGCTTCTCAAATCAAAGATAATAGCATGTCAACATACTGGAGCAAAAATCATAATCTTTTTAAGATTTTCTATTGCTTAAGGAGAGGAAACACCATGTTTTACAACTTGTAAACCATCTTGTTGATGACTACGTGCAATTTTCCTCCTGTATTGACTTTAGGGGGAAGGAAATTTTGTTGAGTGGGAAGTTAGTGGCTTTGAGAACTCCCGCATTCATGCAGAAATCTAATTCCAACCATAGTACCTGAGGGCTTCTGCTCCTTCTCTTCAACCAACCCAGAAAGAAATCCAGTTCAGTACTCCCTAATGCGACAGGTAAGAGTAGGGCTTCGCACCACATACCGAGCAGTTACAGGAAGTATCAAAGCCAAAATAATGCTCCTTACTTTGAAACGACAGCAGTAAAGGGACAACATTGAAACAAAAATGAAGAACATATTTGTAAGATGTATATTGCCTCCTAAAGCTGCTTCAGATGGGAAATGTCTTTGGATGTTCTTTGGATGCAACCGGTTAAAATTAATGAACTCACACCTTCAGATATCATATTAATGCTTCCAGGAATTTCATTTTGATGTCTGGTAATAGAAGAACATATGTACCTCCATTTATATTAGAGCCATCTATCAGGATTACAGAGGTAGACACAGTCTAAATTTGACAGGGGAAAATAAAAACAGGGAAAGGAATAGTATTTCTTTACTCAAATAATATTTTTTCAATGTAAAATGCAGTGTAATCTGTCACATGCGTAGGAAGGCCAAATGAAACAGTATGAAAAAATAATATTGCATAACTATGTTAACTCAGAAATATATAGCAACATGAGGCATTTGGCTGGGGAAAAAAAAAAAACAAAAAACACACCACAAACAAAACCACCTTATTTTTTTTCTATTAAAGTGAGAACTTATTTATGCTTGAATACTCTGTGGA
>VZRU01000237.1:0-11359 GCA_013398155.1 Pedionomus torquatus
ACAGCTATGGAAGCTAACCAAAATACCCTAATAATTTGTGGGTATTTTGACTGTAGCTATGAAAGCTAGCCAGAAAACCCTAAAAATCAACAGGACTCAACTGTAGATAGGAAAGCTGACCAGAAAACCCTAAATGTCAATGGAACTGTTGACTACAGCTATGGAAGCGAACCAAAATACCCTAAAAATCTGTGGGACTCTTGACTATGGATAGGAAAGCTGACCAAAATAACCCCTAAAAATAAATGGGACTCTCGACTATGGGTATGAAACCTAGCCAGAAAAACCTAAAACCCAATAGGACTCTTTGTTCTCTCTCTGCAGTTTTGTTATCTGTCATCACCAAAACCTAAAGCAAAGGCTGCAAAGCGGGTGTGCGAGCGTAACGGCCTTAGCAACAGATAGGGTCATCAGCTGTTGTGACAACGGGGGAAGGCAGCGCTGGTGTGGGATTTAGCAGTAGCAGAGTGACAGTTTGAAAAAGAAGAGCAGATTTTTTTTTTTTTTTTATAATTGACAGAATGAACTGGTGGACCATGCACTCATCGTCGTATTTACTCTGTAGATATCGGCAGTGACGGTGACATGGAAGACTTCTCAAGAGACTGGGGCTGGACCCGCTTTTCATGAGTCTGAAGGGCATTCTACACTCCCCTTACTTCAGTACTCTATCCCGTAAATCTTAATTAGAATGGCCCCTTTCTCATATTGAGTCTTCACCAACAGATAATTTCAATTCTGAAACCTGCAGTTCTGCTTTCCTGTCTAGCTACAGTAAATATACTGATCAGCTTAATTCTGAAAGGTTACGTTGCCACTTAATCTCCGTTACTCATAGAGATCCTGGTGGTGTATTTCTCAGAAATAAAGTCTATACAAAGGTGGGAAGCTTCTTACTGCTCTGTGTAAAAGCAGGGCAGAAGTAGTGTAGCTGCGTGATAGTCCATGGTGCTATCTTTGCCATAAAGGAAAAGAGCAATGTTGTTTACTGTCACGTTGGAAAAATAAGTATTTCTGTGTCATGAGCTACTTGTAACAGGCTTCATTTCCCAAAGAACAGAATTCTACACAATAACACAGAATTCCCCTGAGTCATAGTTGGCTTTCATACCAGTGTGTTTACATGTGTTTTTTTCACCTAGCTACTGTTCTTGCATATGTCTCACACATAGAAGTTGCATTTGGTGGGACTGATGACTCATTGTTTCTGTCTAACAGTCCTGAAATGGAGAAATTGGGTGGCTGGAACACCAGAAGGCTGTGCCACCATCCAGCGAGACCTGGACAGGCTGAAGAGTTGGGCAGAGAGGAACCTGGTGAAATTCAACAAGGGCAAGTGTAGGGAGCTGCACCTGGGGAGGAATAACCCCCAGCACTAGTACAGGTTGGGAGGTGACCTGTAGGAGAGCTCTGAGGAAAAAGACCTGGGAATCCTGGTGGACAACAGGATAATCATGAGCCAGCAATGTGCCCATGTGGCCAAGAAGGCCAGTGGCATCCTGGGATGCATCAAGAAGAAGGTGACCAGCAGATCAAGGGAGGTCATCCTGCCCCTCTACTCTGTGCTGGTGAGGCCCCATCTGGAGTACTGTGTCCAGTTCTGGACTCCCCAGTTGCAGAAGGACAGGGAACTGCTGGAGAGAGTTCAGGAGGACCTGAGAAAGACCACAGCAGAGGACCACAAAGATGACTAGAGGCCTGGAGCATCTCTCTGATGAGGACAGGCTGAGGTACTTGGGTCTTTTTAGCCTGGAGAAGAGAAAGGGGCTGAAGAGGGGATCTAATCTTAAATAAATACTTAAAGGGTGGATGTCAAGAGAAAAGGACCAGTCTTTTTTCATTGGTAACCAGTGACAGAACAAGAGGAAATGGGCACAAACCTCAACATAAGAAAGTCCACCTAAACTTCTTCACTTTGAACGTGGCAGAGCACGGGAACAGGCTGCCCAGAGAGGTGGTGGAGTCTCCATCTCTGGAGACATTCAAAACTCACTTGGACACGTTCCTGTGCAACCTGCTCTGGGTGGACCTGCTTTGGCAGGGCGGTTTGACTAGATGATCTCCAAAGGTCCATTCCAACCCCATTAAAGTCCAGTTCTATGATTCTGTGAAAGTGGACCAAATTTAATACTGGCAAAAGCAAGAGGAAGCCCGTGGGTTTCGGTGAAGCTATGCCCTCTTGTGCTGGCTCACCCTACAGCCAGATTTGGTAACGTGTTTGCAGATGACTGTTTCATGGGAGCAGCCAGCTCAGTGCTGGAAACCTTGGAAATTACATTGAAGGGTTGGAATCACCTACTTCATGCTTGGGTCCTTGTATAGCCATGCTGCAGGGCCAGCTCTCCTGTTGGAGGTCCGAGATGCCTGTGCCACGTGGTGCAACAAGCTTCATTAACTCGCTTGATGGGTTTGAGCTACGACAGGGAGAAAGTAAGTCCCAGGGCCCTCGATTAGTTCACCGCGTTAGGTGTACATTACTTGCCTAATGGTCTGCTATTTCCAGCTGTTCAGCGTGTGGTAACCTTTAGCAGATGAAGAGCTGTGGCAGATATTAAGCTGAGGTGTTACGTTTCTAGGCTGAGATGCCCGTAATGTTTCAGCCTGTGTTCTGTAGCACTTGCTGCGCCCAAAGCACTGTGGCTGACTGCCGCGGTGGGCACGAGGTACTTTGCCTTGTCAGGCTTCTGGGGCACGCACTAAAACCAAAGTACACACAGCTAGCAGCCACTTGTGAAAAAAAACAGTTGTAAGTAACATTTTCATCATGGGCACTGCTAGAATCTTGGGCTTTAGACAGAAATTAGTTGCTTTAATCAGTCAGTTCAGCCCCAGACCTGTACTGGTGCAGGGGGTTATTCTTCCCAAGTACAGCACCCTATACTTGCCCATGTATAGCTTCATTAAGTTCCTCTCCTCCCAACTCTCTAGCCTGTCCAGGTCTCACTGAATGGTGGCACTTTTGATGTGTCAACTACTCTTCCAAGTTTGGTGTCATCAGCAAACTTGCTGAAGTGCCCTCTCTTTCTCTTTGGCCATCTGCTTTAGTTATTTTCCTCTCTTTTGTCATTTGTTCCTCTCTCCATTCTCTGTGTGTTTCTTTCCCATTTCCCCCTTTGCTGTTGCTTCTTTCCTCTGCTTCCCTCTAATATCTTCTCCGTTGTCACATGCCTTCTTCCTCCCACATTCTTTGGCTTGTTTCTCCCCGTCTTTTCCTTTGTTAATTAGTACGTGGTTGGACTTTGAAGGAAACTGTTTCATGCAACAGGGCATCAAAGAACAGCAGGTGCAGGAGTAACCTTGTTCTTTGAACTCCTACCACCACTTGACAGCAAAGCAAAGCTGGCAGGAACAACTACTCTTTTTCCCTGATTAATTAAGAGAGATAGGAAGAAAGGAAGCAAGGATGAGTGGTGATAGCAAGGGAGGATAGGAGGGTAGAGAAGCCAGAGATAGGAAGATAGAAGTAGTGCACTATGACTTATATTCGCTGACACCACAGAGGGAGTTTAGCAAAGCCACAGGACTGTAACAAACCTCCTGCACGTTCTTTGCTTCTTCTGCCCCAAGATCTCCTCTCACATCAGTTCCTTCCAGTGCCACAGAGCCTCTCATCTCTGGGTTGGCTCCTCTGTCTCATATAAATGTCTTATTGCTCTCAACAAGCCTGACCAATGTACTACCGATGATGTAAATGTTCCTGCTTATGGTATCAGCCACCACCACACCTTGAGTTTCAACAAAACAAGACCAAACCTAAAAATGATATTTTAGTTACGGTATTGCAGAAGAGTGGAAAGGCAAAGTCAGGAATGGGTAGGTAGCTACAAGTAGCAGAGCAGAACTTACTGTTAGAGCCACAGGATTGTGTTCATTTCTCTGACCAGTTTCATTGGGTTGTTTCTTGCTGATTAACTGATTATTTTGCAAAATCTCTGTAAAACCACAAAGTTTTCTGTACGAAAAGCAAAGGAAAGTCTTGATACCCAACCGTTACAATAAGTCAGAGTTTTGCTGCTGATTGTGATGCAGAATTGAGTTAGCTCTTAGAGTAAAAAGATATGGTGAATAGCTCCAATTCACTTTTTGTTTTTACTAGCGCTTTTTCCTCCTGTAAAGCATTTTATTCTGTTTTCCTTTTGGTCCAGCTTCCTATGTTATATTTATATGGGTTTAATCAGGAGAGTTCAAAAGATACCTCTGTATAGAAAATAGTATTTCTGAAGGAGATTCTGTGAACCATAAATAAAGTACAGAAAACATTGATCTCATGTAAAGAGAAAAGCAGATGCCTCCTTTTCAGAATTTTCTAAATGTATAACAAGGTGAAGAATAGAGTCCTTGTAGTTTCAAGTCTGTTAAAACTGTGGACAGGTGTAGTTGGATACTCCTGCTCTTCCAGGGACCACGTGACAACATTATTGAAGGCAGAATCTCCTAATCCAAAAAAGAATTTGTGATACACTCGACTGAAAGATCTACTTGTGTCCCACATAACCTACAGCCAGGATAAACTCCTGGTTGTTTTTAGCCATGACATTGGGGTTTTTTTCTTGTCTTCAGTAGAATCTGTTGTCATGGTCACTTATTTCTCCCCTTCCCATCAACAAGAGAGTCTAATATAGCAGAATCCTTGGTTGTTTTTTTTTTGTTTGTTTTTGTTTTTTGCTTTGGGTTTTTTTGTTTGGTTTTTTTTTTTTTTGCTGTTTTTGTTGTGTTTGTTTTTTTTTTGTTTGGTTGTTTTTTTTTTTTTTTGCTATAATCACATATATTAAAAAGAAAGGCACAAAAAATATCCCTTTATAATTTTATGTGAGATAGATGTAGCCTTGTAATTGATGGGGGGTTCAATGCTGCAAGTCCTCTAAACGCAAGCATATAACAAAGTCATGTAAACATAAAAACAGAACAGGAAGTCCTAGGTTTTCATGGCATTCTTAAAATGGCAAATGTACAATATCAAACCTTTCTTTGGAAGATCACCTTTGAGAAAAGGAAATGCTGAAAACAAGTATCAAGGAAGGCTGTGAGCTGAATTCTCTGCTGGGTCTATTCGAGAGACAGATGTTGGTAGCTGGGTAAAGCCATAATGGACTCCTCTCCTAAAAAGCCCACAAAACAAACAGGAAAGCCAGTGACAAATGCGAGGCTCTTATAGCTGCTGTTGGAATGAACAATCGTACCCCACTGAACATCAGTAGGGATTTTAATGTATTTGTTTTGCCTTGTTTCTTTGTTTTTCCATCCCTTGATGCCTCACCTCATAGTTTATAATTTTTTTGGAGGACAGTTATTTTTCTCTTGGTAAATATGACTGAATTCCTAAGATGTTTACTCACCATCTTAACTAAACAGTAAATGACTACTTAACTGTTGCAACTGAACTACAAATCTCAAAGTCACGATAATAAGAAGAAGCCTTTATTAGAAGAAAATGTTAAAAATCGGGTTTATTAATCTATTATTAAGATACAATGCCTTCATGTAACATATTTTAGAGAATTAGACAATGCCTCAGTCCATTTTAGCTTAAAAATAGAAAGTGCCAGAGTTTTTATCCTGCTTAAAGGCAAATACCCTCTGCTATGCCACCCACATGTGCCCAATCTGTCGGAAAACCAGAACTATGTACTCCTTTAGGATTGAGAACATAATTCTTTGCCTGTCAGATTATTCTGACAAATTACATTGTAATTACTTCCTCATTAATTACTGTGACAAATGTTGATCTAAAGAGAACAGGGAAGGATGTCTTTCATTTAAAATCATCAAAATATGAACAAATGAGATTTCCACTGAAGACTTTAACGTACATTAGTATGTGGGTATGCTAACATGTTCATTCCTATTGCATAGAAGCAAACAGAGTTTTCTATTACCTGTCTCCTTCAGTTATGACAGTTTATCTTCCTTTTGAACATTTTAAAATAACATCTTTTCTTGTTGCAAGGAAATATTTTTCTCTCTGACGGTATGAGACATGATCCGTAATAGGTCTAACAACATGAAAAAAAATGCTGCTTTTGTTCTGAGAAGCTGTTTAAAGTATAACAAAATTATTTATAGTGGAATACCACTACATTCATAGAGTATGATGTCCTCAAGGAAGGTAAAGAACAAATAACAGCTCCAACCTCTGTGATAAAGCGTGAGAGATGGGAATACTTAGCCATCTAGAAAGAAACTTCCTTTCCTTTCAAAGCAAGAGAGAGATTGGGAAGGAATTGCCTCTATTCAGGATCTGGTTTTCTCTTTAAACTCATTTTTGGCTGCTGTTAATCTTGCCGTAAGCATTGGGCCTGACACAGCAGAGTGGAAATCCGTGCATTATCCCATCACCATATGAATGCTACCAGTTTTTGACGCATCTGTGAAAAAGTAGAAGAAAGAATTGCTCACATGACTCAAAGTCACTTTGTGATCAGATTCATGTGTTGCAGCCTGGTAAAGCCACTGGAGTAGAGCTGTTTCCTCTCCTCAAAGAGACTGGAATAACAATTCCAGCCTGCAGCACAGAATGAAATCAGTTAAATTTGGGTGACTGATCAGTTTGTACATGATGGACAACTTGTAGCAGAATATCTTTATGAGCGAGAGAATAACCTGTATAAACTCTTGTCCACAAAGGGATGGGGAAGCTGCACTGGCCTTGCTTTGCTCAAGGAGTTATTCAAGCGCAGTCTGCCTCTCTGCAATTCTGCAAGATTCCAAGAGATAGGAGACGTTGGGTCAAGTCCCGGTTCTGCAGCTATCTTGCTCTGGGACGGTGGACAAAATGGATTGTCTGAATCTGTACACCTTTCCCATAGCGGGTGAATTACTGGCAGGACTCTCATTGATTGAGAAGCTCCCAGGGTTTTTCCCACTGGGCGATACCTTAACATACGAGTAGTGTTTCTATGTGTGCATCTAGGAAGTGTGATCATGGCTTTTATTTTTATTTCTTTGGTACTCTTGAAAGACCTTTTGTCGCTCTGGAGAATGAGCTGACCTCTTTTGTTCCCCTAGCCTGAAAAAGGTCATATTTTGTTTAACTAACCTTTGAAAACACCAGGCCAAATTCTACTCCCACTGCACCATTCAGAATAGCTGCAGCGTAACTCTGTCTTATGGCTCTGTAACTGAGAGTAGTATTTTTATCCAAAACTTTCCATCTTTTGACTTGTTACAAGTCAATGTCTCCATACGCATGAGGGTGCAGATGGTCATACCCCTTATACGCTATGGGGTTAATTGTATTCCAGATGTAGAGGTGCTTTAATGGGATTATTAGTTCTTTGGAGCAGCTGCAGTGTGACAGAGAGAAGCTGCTAACGTGGAGATACCTCAGTCTGAGCTGCTCTTCAATTGTTGGACTCTTTTTTGACTGATGTTTTTTCATCTGGTCAACATACAATACTAATTACATTTCATTTTCACTTTAAAATTGTGACTTATACCTTAGATGTGTTTACATCTTCTGGCAGTTTAGGTTCTGATATCTCTTTCTTCTTCAGAAGCTTTGCACTGTATTTTTTTTTTTCATTTTAATGTCTTTCCTTTTCATTAGAATAGTGCTCTGAACCTTATAAACTCATTTTCAGCATTTCTGTCATTCTTTTTCCATTAGATTTTGGTATGGGTTCAACACTATAGCATCCTAAATAAGCTTTGAAGTAATATACTTACACAAGATCGTAAAGTATGTGAAATTGCTTTGTTTCTATGATTTTTCAAAGAGAAACTTCTAACACAAGCTTGGACAATGTATTTGTTATAAATAAGAAGAGGCAGGATATGCAAAACTTTTGGGTATTGCTTTAATAAAAATCTTAATTTTGGTTCTATTTTGACACACTCATATTCTGTGCTTCTTTAACATGTTATTTTCTTCCAAGCAAAGCAAGAGGTAGGGTACATCTAGCCTATACTTTACTCAGACTCTGCTTCCTGAAACTTTTGGGTTTGTTCCTTTATTTTAGATTGGGGATACAAATACATATAGAAGGATGAAACTGCTTCCAGTCACAGGCATTAGAGATTTGTTTTCATGTAACAGCTGCTTGGAGAGCACAACATAAAATTATGTTGTCAAGAGACGAAGAAATTAGATGGTAGTTTTCTTTCTCGTAGAGGCTTCCAGGTCATATCAAAATCAGACTGATGTTTGTCCTGACTTCTAAAAAAACCACTATTTTGGTACACATGGTTTTTGTCTTCCATTATCTTAACAGCAAATGTAAAAAGGAAAAAAAAATGCATCATCTGCTCTGTGGACCTTAGTTTCTAGGAATACCAAACCAGCATCTTTCTTAGAAAATACATTCCCTCAAATAATAAGCAACTTAACTTTAAGTCAGTATGATGTCAAAATGGATATTAAGCAGCCTTTGTGTGTGTCTTCACTCGAGAATAAAAAAAAAAAAGCCGTAACTTCAGGCACTGTTACATAGTAGTGAGAAGCATGTCAGGAGTTCTCTTAAACTGCATTTCAGATGCCCATCGGTAAATCTCTCAATGAGCTTCAGAGCTTCATTTCTCACATACTTAGAAACTCTTTCTTACTTCCAGGCTAAATTTCTCCATGGGCAGAGTGTATCCATTTGTTACCCATTGTGGTGATACTCTTCTTTAGATGGGATAGCCTTTCTCTCTCGTGAATATTTACCTCAATGGTGTAAGCAACAGCCGTGTTCCCTCTCTGAGTCTTCTCACAAAGGTCCATGTTTCTCTAATGATATGCTCCTACAGCTGTTCTCCTGATCTGCTCCCACTTATTCTTTTCTGAGATGGAGGTTAAAAGCTGTTGACTATGCCAGACAAGGTTTCCCCATGCACCATGGCTTTAGTGTTTCCATCATTAGTGGAATGACCTTGCCTGTTACTCTCTGTGATTGCATTCACCTGTTGCCCAACCAATGGTGCTTCATGAACACTGATTCATGTGCCTCAGTCACAATGTCACCTTCAGCCATGGGGCTCCAAGCTTATATTAGCTTTATTATTGCCCTTCTGTACTCCTTGGAGAACCCACTTCTTCCAGTATGGCACTCCAGTCTCCGCAGACACTGACTTCACTTCTTTTGTGTTGTGCCAAGAAAACAAATTAAACTAAGTAATTTAACTGCCTCTGAGACTTATCGTTGAGGAACTCTACGATTAACTGTATCCCCCTCCGCTTCCTGAGTCTGCAGGAGTAGTGTCATCTCTCCTTTAGCAAGTTGTTGGGGTTGTTCAGCCTGGAGAAGAGAAGACTCTGGGAAGATTTTATAACAGCATTCCAGTACCTGAAGCAGGCTACAGGAGAGATGGGGAGGGACTCTTTATCATGGAATGTAGTGATAGGACGAGGGGTAGTGGTTTTAAATAGGAAGAGGGGAGATTTAGATTAGGTATTAGGAAGAAATTCTTTACTGTGAGGGTGGTGAGACACTGGGACAGGTTGCTCAGAGCTGTGGCTGCCCCATCCCTGGAGGTGTTCAAGGCCAGGCTGGATGGGGCTTTCAGCAACCTGGTCTGGAGGGAGGTGTCCCTGCCCATGACAGTGGGTTGGAACTCGATGATCTTTAAAGTCCCTTCCAACTGTAACCATTCTGTGATTCTATGAAGTTCCGTCATCACTTTGTAGTTCTTGGGCTATCCTACATCTGTACTTTCATTCCAGGAAAAAGGATTAATAATCCATTTTAGGCTTGATGAGGTGAACACAAAATTCATACCATGTTCAGACTGTGAAACAGGAAGCTCCCAAATTCAAAAGACTGCTTTTTGGTCATGTCAAGCAGAATTCTTCAACTTAAGCATGACCCCTAAAGATCAAAATGCATGAGGGTTAAGTTTTAAGGATAGAAGTTAAGAAGGATGTTTAAGATTAAGCAGAATCTCGTGTTCTTCTCTGGATTGGTGCCCGTATTACTATAAAATATCACTCTTGTATTGATTTGTGATACATGGATGTAAAACTGGTCATGGCTGACATGCTCTAGAGTACACAGCAGCATTTTGAAACCTTATTCTGACTCACATGAGCCTGGGGTTTCATCTCCACCTCCCACCATAAACCTTTGGTGAGGCTGTTGCAGAGGTATAGCTTTATCCCCATTGAAGGTGCACCATTACAGCTTTCCCTCATACACGTCATCTGTAGCAGCTAACAGTTTTAGCTGCTAAAGCTCTAAACAAAGGTTGACGATGAAAACGGGGCCTAGACTTCCTGGAGTGTCTGGCCTGATGTCGTACCATGTCTGAAGAGTATGAGACACGTGGCAAAGCCAGGCTCAGAGAAACACCAGGCAAGACTGCGGGTAACAATAATCTCACTGGGCATTTCATCACTCTGGCTCCTCCATGTGATCTCTTGTAGGAGGACAGTGCGGAAACATCAGTGTAGACTTCACTATGGTGAGAAGGTGCAAACAAGAAGCTTCCTTTGCATCCCAACACTGGAGGGAACCCATCAAGGAGCCAATGCTTTTTCTAAGAGGGTTGAAGAGGGAGAGAATTAAGGCTTAAACCCACGTGTTAAGTACAGACCTTATTCACTTAGGAATCAGGTCTACAGAAGAACTTTCTTTGTAGAAAGAGCCTTGCAAAGTGAATAATGAAAGTTCCTACTCTAAAGAATAATAATAAAAGAAACAATAGCAGAATAAGGCCTGCTGGTTGGTCATCACGTTAAGGACAGTTATCACAATAGACCTGCAGGTGGAGGTAGGAGATGAGGAGATGCAGGGTCAGGCCGTGAAGGTAGAGAAGAAGCTGAAGGCTGCTGCTAGGACCTTTTTTGAGACACTCAAATTACGAGTGATCGCCGCTGCCCTGAAGTAGTTGTGTAGACAGTTAGGTCTAATTGGGAGCAAAAAAAAAAAAAAACAGTAGTGAAAAGCACAAACAAGGTGAAGTGGGAGCAGGGTCTTAGAATCATAGATTGGTTAGAGTTGGACAGGACCTTAAAGATCATCCAATTCCAACCCCCTGCCATGGCCAGGACACCTCCCACTAGATCAGGTTGCTCAAAGCCCCATCCAGCCTGAACTCCTCCAGGGATGGGGCATCGACAGCTTCTCAGCAGTGTCTCACCAGCTCCAGCGTCTCACCACTCTCACAGGAAAGAATTTCTTCCTAATATCTAATCTAAATCTCCCCTCTTTCAATTTAAAAACATTCCCCCTCGTCTTATCACTATCCACCCTGACAACGAGCCCTTCTCCAGGCTGAACGAGGGGCCAGGCTTCTCCCCAGCAAGAAGCAGCAGGAGCTGGGGTTCCTGCACCACAACTCCATAACTCCCAGGAAAGGGAGTTCTTCTGTGCGGGGTGAGGGGGGGTCCACAAGTCTCCCAGGCAAAAACCCTATTTCCTCGCAAACGTCCCAGTTTTACGGG
>VZRU01000238.1:1095-23771 GCA_013398155.1 Pedionomus torquatus
TGAGGGCATGAGGGAAATAGCAGAAGGAGGGCCCTGGAATCGCTCGCACACCGACCTCTACTTTCTCTGAGGGTTGTGAGGTGGAGCCAGTCCTGTCTGAGTCCAATGATATCTCAACACCCATTTCAAAGGAGAGTCCTAGTCCTCCTGTGGGTTCCCCCCTTGGTGGCCCCAGTCCAGCCCAGTGGGTAGAGAGGCCAGGCAAAGCCTGGGTCATCATCTGCATCCTGGTCATGTGTAGGCGGTGGTGGATACACCTTAGAATCATAGAATCATCCAGGCTGGAAGGGACCTTCAAAGGTCATCTAGTCCGACCTCCCCACAGTCACTGCGACACCCCCAACTAGACCAGGTTGCCCAGGGCCTCACTGAGCCTCACCTTGAACATCTCCAGGGAAGAGGCCTCAACCACCTCCCTCAGCAACCTGTTTGAATTTTCTACCACCCTTAGAGTAAAGAAATTTTTCCTAATGTCCAACCTAAATCTACTCTTCTCTAACTTAAATCCACTGCCCCTCGTCCTATCGCAGCAGGCCTTTGTGAACAGCCCCTCCCCAGCCTTCCTGTAGGCCCCCTTTAGATACGGAAAGGCTGCTATTAGGTCTCTCCGGAGCCTCCTCTTCTCCAGGCTGAACAACCCCAGAGAACCCCAAGCTTCATAAGAGCTCAGTGTCAATGGGAAACACCCAACTTGGATGGTTTAGGTGGACTCCTTCAGTCTTGTGCTTTCAGGAAACCAGATCAAAACTACAGATCAATAAACAAGTGACACATATGCTTTTTCTTTTTTTTTCTTTTTTTTTTTTTTTCCCCCATGGCACCATGGCAGCTACTGCCAGCATTTGGAAACAGGACAGAAGGACACTCCAGAGAGAAGCCTGACTGTACCGTTTCCAGCACCACTTCATCCTCTGTTATCTTCACAGACTTACCGAGCTCCGTCTTGAAAAGTGGCTGGGCTTCGTCTCGCACTCATCTGATCTGAAGACAGTTTCAGAATTCACTGTTCTAATTGTTAGGAATCACCTTCTCATTTCCACCTTAATTTGATGTACAGCCAGTTAATATCCATTTGTTCCAGTGCCAATGTTGTCTTTTATCTCACGTAGGTCATTGCCTTGATATTTATGCACCAGTGTACTTGTAGACAGCAATCATCTCCCTCTCAGCTATTACCCAGATGACTAAACAAGTTTTTCCAGCAGTTTCTTACTAGCCAGCTGGTTCCTTCACCTAATGCCATGGTAATTCTTCTGGCCATGCTGCTGTTCAAGTTCACTCTCCTGAAGATGAGTGACCAGGAGTGGTCACAAACTTTATGCTCACCTGGTCTGGATCCAGTCTGGATACAGCCAGGGCTGCATTCACTCTTCGTAATTCTACTTTACAGTGACAGCCCAGAGTCACTCTGTGGCCGGTCACTCCTATAACTCCTCTTGTTCAAGTGCTTGCAGCTCACAAAGTCCCCCAAAGGAGGTAAAGAACTACAGTCCTGGTGACTTTCAGGCCTTTTTTTTGGTGATACAGCATTCCTTTATTTTCCCCTAGGATGCCAATGCACCACAACACTCTAATTTCATCAGATTACACCTACTATTTGTACCAGTCCTTAAGGAAATCTGTTTATAAGAACATCCACAAAGTACCTCCATAGTAACCTTCTTTGTGTCCTGATATGCTCCCTATCACCACGCTCTGCTTTCATCTTGACCTTTAACCACTCCTTCCCACATGAAATTCCTGTGCTCATTTCTGCCTCACCAAGGTTCCCAGTTGGTCCGTAGATTCCCAGCTCCTTCCCTGGAGTCCACACAGCTTTATGGAAAAAGTTTTTTAACTATCGGGTTAGTCAGACATAATAGACTATATTTTATCCCACTTTCCATTTCCTGTCCGTGTGCTGCGTTACTCTTTAATTGACTACTATTAGCATCAGACTGCCAGGCCTGCAGCTGTCTCGATAGCTCTTCCCCTCTTGTTAAGTATAGGCAGCAGCCTTGTTTGCTGTTCTTCAGTTCTTTTTTATTCTCCTTTTATTTTGCACCATTGATCTATTTTCAGTTTATTCATGGTTCAAATCAGAGAAAATCTTGCTGTGTTGTTTGTCATGCAATGGAGAGATCACTGGTGGATTCCTTCCTACTCCCTGCTAGGTACTTTTCCACCTCATATCCCACATCTCATAGTTTTCTCCGAGCATGCCTTGTCTCCTCTGGATCCACCCTTGCTGGCAGGCTTGTCAGGCTCTAACAATAAGCCCCAAATTGCTCAGCCCAGCCTCTTCCTGCTGTTGGAATAAATTTCCAGGTCACTCTCTTTTCCTTCTGCTCTGAATGCAATTTCTTTCTCCTCTCTTTTGGTCCTGGAGTCTCTCTCTCTGTTGCGTCTGTTGTCTCCACCATTTACCCTGTAGGGTATTTGCTTTTTTTTTTTTTTTTTTTGCATCCAATGGATGTGAAATNCTCCCCCTTTTCCCGTGTGGGTTTTTTTTTTTTTTTTTTTTTTTTTTTTTTGGCTACCACATCTTCTGTTTCTCTCCTTAATTCTCCAACACATCATACATATTTTTCCATTTTATTTCTCTCTATTAGTTTGTTTTTATCTTCACACTCGCTTACTTGACGGCTTACCCTTGTCTGGACATCTGCTTTAATTTTTCACTGCTTATGCTTGGCAGGTGTCTGCAGTAACTCGGTAGCCTTCCTTCTCACCACATCCCTGGAGCTGTGGCAGCCTGGGCAGGAGCTCCAGCTGGTGTGAGGACCCTGGTCTGCTGGAGTACTCTGGCTGCGGGCAAGCGGATCCAGCACAGTGCTTGGCCCAACTATGGCTCAGGGGAGTGATGGAGAGTGCCCTCCTTGCCCTTGGAGACAGTCCTCCAGCCATCTGCTGTGGATCTGGGTTTCTGCCTTCCAGCCTCTTTGGAAGATCTGGAAGCGGGGAAGCACAAGCACACATAGCTAAGAAAATCCCTCAAAAATAAGGGAGGTGAGGGTGAGTGATACGGCCCATCGTGTACAGCCAGATGTTCCCAAAGTGTCTGGAGAGAGACTTTTATAAATGGATAATCCGCTTCCATCTTGAATCCTGCCCTGTGTGACCCGAATTCTGGGAGAGAAGCTGTTTGCAGCCAGCCAAGCGTGTGGCTCTGGCTGCAGTCTGGACTGCCGAACCAGAGATGATGGTGTCACACGCCTTCACCAGCCTCTTCTGCCCTCTGGGTCATTAACTCTTCACTTGCAGTTCAGGAAACAACCCCGTTGTGCTCTCCATCGCAACAGCCTGGGCTGTGCCAGGCTCCAGTCTGGGAGAAGTTAAGCTCCTTCCTCCACTGCTTATCCTGGAGAACAACACACCATTTCCAGTGTAGCTTTAGTGAGGGTCTCGCTGATCCTTCCCAACACGGAGATCGATCAGATGGAGGTGGGTGTGAGTCTCTGCACTCATCCTTTCTGTTGTTCCCTCCTCTAGTCCTTGTCTTCTGCTTTCTCCTTGCTTCTTGCAGAACCAGGTGCTTCTCTCTTTCTCCTTGTTGCTTTGTCTTGGTGCAAAAAGCAGCCGTGCACTAATGTAACTTGCTGAAGGCACAAAGATGGAAGCCATCATCAGTGCAGGGGATTATCAAAATTATCAGATGGGAAGGTCTGGAAGAACTAAGCAAGGAAAAAGGAATGAAGTTCAATGAAAGGTTATGACCTTAAGGATTAGTAATTTCTTCTGCATGTGATGTGAGGTGCAGTTTCTCAGTGTTGTACCTTTTCTGGTACCAGTCTTGAAGTGCGGCTCAGGATCACCATGCAGCTGGGTGGGAAAAGGGGAGTTTTAGCCTCCCCAGGTGTTTAGTTTCTCAGTTTTTATGACAGAGACAAATTCTTAAAATCCTGGCTTTCTGGGGAACAGGTTTTTCTTGGAAATATCTTTTTGACCATTCTGCTATTCACTGAATTTATAACTATGAATTTATTTTTTTTTAATATTTTAAAAATTAATTGTAAGGTTTTTGTGGCAAAAACATTGACATTATTCAACTTGAAAAATCTAAAAGATATTAAAACCACCAAATTAATGTAGTGAAATGAAACACGCACTTGGACCCGTGATTTTGCAGTAATATATTTGACGTAGATAGTCAGCAAATTCACCTACCTTATTATACTTGAGGAGTGAAAAAACAATTTCCAGATCCTTTTCTGTTTGATCCTGAAAAGCCAGCAATTTTACATGTGATCAGATAAAAACACCACATGTGAATTGGCTTTCTAATGCTGTTTAACCCTCCTCACTTTCTCCTAAGGTTAGACCCTGATGCACCATCAAATACACATCATTGCAACACACTTTTTCTGGGACTCCGTAACAAAAAATGGCAAGTTGATTATGCTGACAACCACAAAATATAGAAGAAATGCTCCTACACCGCCTCTGTCCATTCTGAGAGAGTAAAACAAGGCTTTCATGGAGCCTAAAAGTGGAGACAGATGACACTACTCAGAGCCTGAAGGACCATTGAGTGCTTGTAATGTCAGTTTGTGATTTCAGCAAATGGAGATGGGCAGATAGGCCATGCCCCATCACACATGCTCTGCTGAGCTCAGGCTGATGCACTGCCTCTTTCCACAGCTGATATCAACATTAAGTGGCTCATCTTGTGCAAACCTTTATCTGTTATTTAATGCTGATTACATCACCCTGGCAGTAAAGGCCTATTACCCCCGTCACTGTCAGTGTTGCCCTCTTCCCCTTCAGACAAAGAAATACCTTCCTTCCTGGAATCTGAAGTCCCTAGAAGCCCCTCAAGCTACCAGGAAGCAACTCACAACAATTCTGTAGCCAGCAGGCATGAAATGACCCTGCTGAAATCCCTGCTGTAACATGATGCTCTAGTTTTACTTTAAAAGCATCACCTGGAAAAAGCATACCGTGAAATAAAAGGGAAGGTAGAAGCATCACCTGAAGCATCACCAGGCACCGTGGTGGTGCGCTGGAGCACAGATGCTTTGATGGCAGACTTTCACCCTCCTGTGTTTAATTGCTGGACTTTGCCTGCCGGGCCGGGGTGGTCAACATGCATGACTGCAGTTTCCTGCCAGGACAAGAATTCTTTGTCACCTGCATAAAAGCCAGCAGCCTCTCTGGTGTGAGCCCTGACACCCACCTCTGTGGCCTGGCAACATCACCCCAGCAAGGTGTGACATCCTGGGGTCCTCCACAGACATGCCAGAAGCCTCAGCCCAACTCCTGACCTGCTGAAGTATCCCTATTTGTTTCTGTGGCCTATAGGATAACTTTATAGAATAACAGCACTTGTACCAAATCCACACAATTCCTGGGTGGGGAACGGGCAGCAGAGTCATGGCCAGAGCAAGGTGCTTGCGGAGAGTAAAAGCCCAGAGAAGCCGGTTCTTCAGTGATCCCGCATGGCAGCAGGCACAGCAGGGCCAGTTCAAGGCCCAGAACTGACGGCTGGGAAGCTGAAAAGGATGAAGATGTTCGGGAGCTTCAACACAGCGAGCATGACAGGAGTCCAAGGACAACACCAGTGTGAGCGTTCGTGACTCTCCATGGGCAGCACGCTGTGGCAGAAGGCCACAGCAGTTCTGTGAGCTCCATCTCTGGTAGGGACCTGGAAACTGCCCCTTCTCAGGGAGGTTTCACAGCTGATCATGGTCACATGCTCCTGAAGAGAGAAAATACAGGTGATGGGAAAGCCCTGGTCCTGCTGATCCCTGGAATCTCTCTATCTGAAGCCATTTAATTTTATCTCTGTGATTTAGAGCCCACAAGAATTGATCAGCTCTGGAAACCTGCCCCAGACTGCCTGGAGCCTGAGAGAGCAGCTTGGCAAAGCTGGGTGACTTCTCCACCCCCGGCAGGCAGTTGGGATTACTGTCAGATTTGGTGACTTGACACCCACATGCCACGCTCCACAACTGCGTCCCGGGGCTGCCCTCCTAAACTGTGCTATGGAGGCATCGTGCTGCTCCATGGAGCCAACAAAGCCAGAAGAAAAACCCTTCCCAAGTGCTCCAGGCTTTTCTGGAGACTTTCCTGGGAAGACTTTGTCTTGACCTGAAGTGGCCAGGGAGCCCCAAGCAGAGGCTGCCCAGGCTGGGGGTCCCAGATGCTGCATCTCGGCTGGGGGTCAGCAGGGCTGTGGGCAGGGTCCTGTGCAAGCTGCCAGGCGTCAGGCTGAGCACGCTGCTGGTCGCTCTGCAGGGGCTAAGCCACAGAAAGGACATTGTCAGAGCAGGGGATTGTTCTGGGAGAACAGGCCGCACAAAGAGGAATTGTTTTGCTGTGAAATGAGGCCGTGTTTTAGCTCCGGCCGGGGCTGGGTTTCGCCTGCCCGTCCAGGCTGCAGGCTGGTGGGGGCCACTGCCTGTTCCCCAGTGGCTGCCATCCTTCCCAGCATGCCTGGCATTTCTGCTTCTGAGGTCCTCCACCAGTGTAGTGCAAGCCCTGAGACCCAGGGTGGGTGGGGAGGAAAAGGAAATTGAGGGATAAGAGAACTTGTGGCAGGTCCTGCCGTGGGCTTCTGCGCTTGCCTGGCAGGTCCAAGGGGCATGGGGGCAGGGGAGAGCAGCAGTGGGGAAGCTCCCACAGTGAAGGGCTGCGGTGTTTCTCTCAGATAGCCAGCAACAACCGTCTGCTCTTGGAGGAATAGATATAACCAGGAGGGAAACAGAGATATGCAGTAAACCGCTCCTAGATAGTGGGCAGAGTACATAGTGACCTCTTTTCTGCAAAAAGTTTTGCTGATGGTGAACATCACAAGCCTCCTTGGGTGCCATCATGCCTGCACTGTGTGAGGGGACAAGCATCTTGCACTTAAGCAAGACACACCAGGGAGCACAAGAAACAAAGAAGCCGAGAAGAGGGAGCTTCGTGCTCAAAATGTGGGTTGGAGCATTCCTATTATTCCTTTTTTTTCTTTTTTATTCCCTATGTGCATGAATAGAAACGGTTAAGAGCGGTGGTGGGCGACCCACAGAGGCTTCGAGTAACTTGTTCCTGGCTCAGCAGCTGCTGCGGGGCTTTGGCAGCCCAGGGCTGCAGGTCCTGCTGCCCAGCTCCTCCTGCCCACAGCCCTGTGCTGTCCAGCTCCCTGCCCAGGCCCCGAGCTCTGCGGAATGGGGCTGCACATGACGTGTGCCCCCCCAGAGCCCCATGCAATCGAGTCATGACCTGGTGCATTGTTCCGCTGACTGG
The DNA here is from genome assembly GCA_013398155.1 of Pedionomus torquatus. Lineage (NCBI taxonomy): Eukaryota > Metazoa > Chordata > Aves > Charadriiformes > Pedionomidae > Pedionomus > Pedionomus torquatus. The sequence goes on from VZRU01000238.1 coordinate 8,305, forward strand.
AGCAAAATGGGCCACACGACAATGATGATGATGACTGTGGCTGTTTCTATCACTGCGATGCGCATGGGAACCTAAATATACAAAACCAAGACAGTCAAAATTATGGCTCCTCAGCCCCGCTTACGCAGAATGCATTTCTCAGGGGGGATACAAACCCGTCCTCTATTAGCTACTGCCATTAGCTCTTTAGGCAGTGCTTTGAAGTCCCACTACACTGCTGCAGCAGAGGAGGAGACAAGAGCCATCTATCCCATCCCACACAGCAGGACTCTGACTTCAGGACTGCATCAGTGCCAAAAATAAACTCCACGTAAACATCCACCACACATTTCAAAGCCCAGTTCCCACGGGAGCAACACACCTCTGTGCTGCTGGCCAGGGCAGGCAGAGCCCAGGACTAGCACATGGCAGTGGGCGACAGATGTCCCACCAAGGCCACCTGGAAATAGACACAGAAGCGGGAGGACTGGGTTTAGGAGGGGAACATCCCAGGAAACACTGCAGCTTCAAACTAACACTCCCAGACAGCAATGATGCCCCTTTGGCCCAAAGCATGGCTAACAAACACTAAATGAAAAAAAAATAATGCAAAAGTACCCATAGACACGCTCTTTTCTCAGAAGAAAGGAGCTGCCATGCCAAGCAGGACCTCAGCACCACTGCTAATTCCATGCAGAAACTGCTTGGACACGATGGTAGCAAAGGGGGAAGCCTTACAGCAAGCGAGTAAATCAGTGACAATCTGAGCAGCACTGACAAGATAGCTGCTGCGTGAACCACAGCTCTTTGTGACTTGGGAAAATGCATCTTGATCAGAAAAATACATGCAGTAATTTCCTTTCTTTAAAAAAACACATGCTGGAGAAAGAAAAAAAAAAAAAAAAGGCAAAATCTTCTCCTTCAGAGGAGCCAACCAGCACACTTTACATTACTCTTACGTGTTTCCTCATGTACAAGGTTACCCCTAAGAAAATTGCAGAAGGTTTTCATTAATTCCTAAATGCAGGTTTCCACCAAGCCAAGGTTCATGATCCGGCCAGACAGCGACAATATCATAAGGAGAATAAATAAACTGGAACATGTGCATTTACTACCACAGCATCTATGTGAGGTACAAAGTGGTCGCATTTTGTTTCCAGGACAGATGAAGATTTATCGCGCGCAGTTGGAAGGAGGCGCTCTATGGGATTTTTCCAAAGTGCCTGTATCTTCATTTGTAGGCACCAGCTGTCATGTAGACATGCTCCGGCTCTCCAGGGGCCACCAAGCTCATGGGGGAGCCCAAGGGAAAGCAGAGCCAACCTGGGGTTCCTGCTTCCACCACTTGGCTGTTTTCTCTCCCTTCGTGCCTTTGACTTTCAAGGAGTTTCCAAGCTTGTCAGTGGCTGGTTCAGAGGTACGTTTTGTTGCTGTTTCCGTGTTTGTCCGTCATCTGCGAGCTGCCAATGAAGCTGTTTTGGGAGCAATGCAGATGCAAACTGTGGCTTAGCACCTTTTGGCAGCCCATACCCCGTTACATTGCTTCTTAGCATAGAAAACCGCTCAGGGTCCCCCAGCCAGACAATCAGAAGATTTCTCCTTTGGTCCCAGAGGTTTCTGTCAGAAAGGTCTCATCCTAACAGCAGGGTGGAAACCAGCCCCCAGCTCACTCCTAGACCCCACCTTCCTGCCTTAGCTGAGAACTGCAGAGGTTCCCCTCCCTCAACTGTCCCCCTGATCTTCTCGGTCAGGTCTCCTCTCAACACCTTACATAACTCACCTGCACTGTAGAGGCTTAATGACACCCACACACTTAAAAGATCTGTAGGTTAAAAAAACAAACAGAAGTGTTATGTTTTTCTTTTTTAAACAAATGACAACACCTGTGTGCACATCTCCACTTGGGGATGGGACAAGAGAACAAACACACAGCAGATGTTAGTCGTGCTGATCGGTGAATGCAGAGAGATACAGGGAAGTGGTGGCACCATGCCGAGCTTCACGGCTTCTCGAGACAAGCTGGTCCATGGCAGCAGCAGGACAGGCTGCAAACACCACCCAGCACGGCTGGATGCACGTATGGGCTGCAGATAGCTGGGCAGGAAGGAAAGGCAATAAATATCTCACTCCTGCATTTGGGAGGAAGCCAGATGAAGCATTCCTGTCAGGAGGGTGAAACGCTTTCCAAACAGTAGCTCAGGAAGATGTTAAACAACAGTTGCATAAGGCAAATGTTAAAAATTCTGCAGTCCAGGTTTCTTGCATCTCAAAGCAAAAATAAATATATAAATCTGTTTTTAAAAATGCAGACAATTAATGCTGGCATTCAGTGAGCCTGGAGAAGCTCCAGAGAACAAGCAAGCTGATATTATGCCAGCATTTTAAAAAAGTAAACAGGATGGCCTTGTAAACAGGTGTGTCTCTTCGACAGTCACCCCATGCAAAATAATGACCAAAAAATATGTGATCGTATCAATAAAGACTTTAAGCAGAGAAATATAAATACCAATCATCAGGGATTACAGACAATAAACCTGTTAAACTAACATGGTATTTTTTGTGGCACTGCATACTCTTACATATCAGAGAGCAAGCTTGCTGGTACGATGGTGTGTGTGATCAAGGAACAAGAGTGCTGGTAACCCGGCCAAGTGCAAGGCAGCAGAGATGCTCCATGGGGAATTGGCACTGAGGGTGTGTTTCTATCAGGGAATGTTGTATAGTGTAAAGCTGATGACTTGGAAGGAAACAAAGTCGTGACAGGTGAGCATGCTGTCCTGGGAGCAGAGGGTACAGCAGCAATATGGAGCCCTTGGGATCCCTGGGACAGCAGGGCCACATTATGAAAGATGTCCATCCTCTGTTATAGAGCCTGACTGGTACCAAGGAGGGTCTTAAGGGGCCAGAAGAAACCAATGTCCGTGCTCTCCATCACACTCCTGCACCCAAGCTGAGGCCCAGACAGCCCAACAGTGCCTGCTGTGCAGGGACTGAGCCTCCTCCTTGCTGAAATTACCCTACTGGGAAGAGACAAGTTCAAAAAGGGATTGGAGAAGGCAGGGAAAAAATCCCCAAGGGCTCAGCGTGACAGCATATCCCATGCTTGTGGGGGAGTGTGCATCTGCAGTCGCCTGCTTGGTCCCTGCTGCAGCAGGGCACAGACCAAGCCTTTGCCCTGACCCAATAGGGCTGTGCTTTTATTCTGACACAGTTCACTGGGAATGGTGAATCCCTGTTGGACTTGCAGGCCATGGTGATGACCAGTGGACCATGAATTTCCACCATGACTTTATGGGTAAAAGGCCTGTTCCCTGTTTAAACATTCAAGCATTGGCAGCGACTGGATAAGAGGTTAAAGTCGCTCTGCATGTGAAATTCCCATTCCCACAATTAGAATAGCGTGTCCTAGTCCAGTGTCCCAAAGGACACAGAAGATCTGGACATGAGCCAAGAAGTGGAAAATATGCCTTAAAGCAAAAGGGACCTTCATCAGTTTCTGGTAAGAAAGGATCAGGAAAGCTTGATCATGAGGTCCAACTGCCCTCACACTGGCTGAGAAGATCCAGCAACTGAAGGGAAATAAAGAAATGCAGCCTGGATATAAGGCACACAAAGAAAATTAAACTTTAAAACAACCTACCAGCCACTGTAATAGAGACATATCAGTCCAACTGTTTTCCTAACAACAGTGCTCTAATTTACACAAGAACTAATTCAGGGCAGTCTGTGTCATGCAGGAAGTTACACTGGCGAGCCTAGCCGGCCTCCCCAGCTCTATAATCTACGGAAAAAAACCCTGCCTGCATTTCCTTTCCTCCCGTCCAAGTGTGTGAAAGGTCTGGCCTGTCCCCCTGGAGGCGTTTTCAGAGAGCCAGGTTAGCGTGGGTAGCAGGCAGCCCCACTCTGCCCTGTGTCCCAGCCTGACCGAATCGCCCCAGCCAGCCGCTGGCCACGGCATTCCTGTGCTGGGAGATTTTAGCTTTATAAGGAAGCCAGTCTGGGGGGATGAAGAAAAGCAGCATCCTATAGCTGAGGCTCCAGGGATGACAAGTGCCAGGGATCTGACACACGTTCCTCTGGCTGTTTTCTGCCTTCCTTCCCAACCAAAGCACAGACATGAGAGCAGGGAACAGCCGTCCTCACGCTGCTCAGCCTTCCAACTCCCCTGCCATCTGGCTCCAGGAGCTTCACAAGACCTTCACACCGGAGCCAGCAGCTTGCCCCTGCCTTCACACCAGCTCCCCACTGCAGTCAGCAGCTCCTGAGAGAGACAGGAGCTCCATGATCATCAGGAGTAAAAAGCAGCCCTGTCCGCCCGGCTGGGATCGTTCCTAGTGGAGCGGCTCCGCTTACCGTACAAGCTGCTTACGCTTCCAGCTCAACTTTCTACTTCCCAGCTCAGTGCTTTTCAAGGCCCTGCACCTCAGAATGGGTCAGTGACTGCCCCAGCCACAGCTTTGTGGAAGGTTTTGTTTTGGGAGAACAGCCCACAGCCTCCACAAATAAGCTGGATCTGATTAGCTCAGAGGCAAGCGGCGCAGGAGCAGCTGCAGGCTGTATCTGCTGAGTGGAGATTTCCTCACCCGTAAGATTGCTGACAGATGCTGTTGAGCAAAATACAGTGCTGGCTTTCACCACAAGTCAAAAGGGAAGTGCAGGCAAGAGCAGCAAGAGGCAGGATGGTTGTCTTCAGGATAGCGCTGTATGTACTGACATGCTCTGTGGGCATCTGTCCCCACCCTTTATTCTCAGAGGAATCTTTCATTAGGCAGATTATATGTTACATCTTAAGGGCAGAAAGTAGAACAGGGATGGCTTCACAATGCCCACTTCCAAAGAGAAATGGGCCAGACCTCATAGCAGATTTAGAGGTGCCACAGTCCTGAGCAGATTGAAATACTTCTCTGAAGTGACAAATTAATCCTGAAGTAGCTCAGATATTTCATAGAAGACAGAAGCAGAGAACTATGGAAGTGAAATCAAATCCAGCTGGGATTTGCAGTGGCATCAGAATACAAAAGCTCTGTGCTTCTGCTCCTGAAATGCTGCCTTCTTGCTGTGGGCCTTGTAATAGTCTTTCCCAGTATTTTGCTTCCTGGGGAATAGTCATAATGGGTTTACAATGAACAAGATGTTTACCGCTTACGTTTGTACTCTGCTGACTCACTTTATAACAGCTCTTTACACAAAGCCTGCAGCTCCAGCACTCAGCCCCCAACACTGTCAGTGTATTTCAGACTGGAGTTGCCCTGTAGCCTTACCCAAGGGGAAGTGAGAGTCCTTATGACCTGGGAGATGGACACCAGTGTCTCAGTGTGTGTAACAAGGTCTTTATTCAACAAGAGGGAGTAAATAAAGCAGTGAACAAGCAGAAGCAAGGAACAGAATGCTCTGTGCATGTCTTCAGGTTCTGTATCAGGAAAAGGGTATTGTTCTCCAGGCCAGACCTGGAAGATGGAATCAATACCAGAAGCCAAGTCCTCTGCTCTGATTGAACAGAGAAGTACTGGTGTCCAGGAGACATGGATGCAAGCAGCTCCACACCAGCCACCCAGCACTAAATAAAACCCAGATAAGGGTCTCATTAAACCCTATATCCCTGGATTTGTTGTAAGGGTATGTGAAGGGACACGAAGTCCTACGAGGAATCCAGGTGTGGTGGCTGCAGCAGGAACGATGTTGGTAACTTAATCCCTGGGTCTGGTTCATCTCAGCTCACCTCTGATATGGATGCATTGAGGCAGATTTGATGTTTGTTTTTATGCCACTTGGCATTTTACCTGGAGAGACAAAAAAGAAAAAGCAGTGCAAAATCAGCTATATGAGAGGACGTTTGCTCAGGAGCATGCAAGACTCACAGCAACCCTGTCTGGCCTTTTCCTTTTCCACTCCAGGTGCCACACTAGGCTTACCAGCTACAGCATCTTCCAGCTCCTGACCTAACACAATCAATCTCTTCTACAAATTGGCATTTTTCTGTTGAGAAATCTCCTTGACAATTCCTGCATCCTCCTGCTATCCTCTGAAATTCTATCATTGTTCCATCTTAAACAGGCCTTTCTTTTTGTCAGGAGGCTCCTACAGGAGTGTGGGACGTTAGTCTCACAGAAGTTGCTGGCAGCAGCACTCACAGAAGTACCCAGACTGATCTCCAATTTCATTTCAGAGAGGGAAACAAAAGAGCCTGTATCCCCTTCCACGTAGAATTATTTATAGTCAGGGCGTATATTTAAATTACTAAGCCTCTTTCAGATCTCTTAATTTCTCCTAACCACATCCACCTCTTGGGCATTATTACTCTTTGCTGATACCAATCACACATGGGAGTGTGTTCAAAGACATTGTACTAGCGGTGTACAGTGCTAGACAAAACCGAAATGATCAGAAAAATAAACAAAAAGACAGCGATTAAACAGCAGCACAGAGGGATTTTCAAAGAACACTCTTTCAGAAAGTGGAACATGTTCAAATTGGAACAGAAAAAAGGACAACTTCTGAAAATTAAAACTGTACTGCAGCAGGACAAGAAAAAATGTGATGAGCAAATGGGTAAAAGAATAAAGATTATTAAATTTTCTCAAACATATCCAAAGCGGGTCACTGCCTGCAATGAGCTGGCAGGCAATCTGGTATCACTTCAGGGCTAAGTATGAGCAGACAAATACTGTTAGAACGCTACTCCAGAAGGAAGAGTGGACAGGACCGTATGGTTCACCCACATCTGGAATACTGTGAGCAATTCTGCTGTTCCCAGTCACAGAATCACCTAGGTTGGAAGGGACCTCTTAAGATCCTCTAGTCCAACCAATGGAAAAAAACCAAACCAAAACAAAAAAACAACCAACCAACCAAACCACAACACACCACCCAACACTAATCCATAAGCTGCAGGTAAGAGTAACAAGGATGGTCCAAGACATATTAAACAGAATATAACTCTAGCTGGGGAGAAAAGAGACAGACAAAGGGAGGAAGATATGACAGACTTTCCAAAAATGAAAATTAGTATGAAGAAAGTAACTGAAAGTCACCATTTCTCACAACATGGGCAAAAGCAAAAATGCAATAAAATTATCAGGCAAAAGTTTTAAACATAAAAAGGAAAAACTTTTCTTAAGCAAAATATGCAATGAAGTTGTAGGACATACTACGAAAGATGCTGAAGAAATCAAAATTATAATTCAAAAAGGAACTGCAGAAACTGATGGCTGTTATACCCACTGGTCTCAAACCAAACTCTGGTTTAAAATCCCTAAACAACAACTGCTGTCAGAATATACTTTGTTCTTAAATTCTTTCAGCCTCAGGTATGGGCACTATCAAAACCAGGATAGTGGGACTGACCTTTGGCAAAAACCGGTATAGCTGCTCTTATCTAAAGGGAACTTCCCAGTAACACAGGCTGTACAAGTGCTCTCATTACCAGCACACTCTGCTTGATGTGCCGAAGCGACTGTCTTCCCATCCTGAAGACAGTGTTTGTGGGTATGCAGCCAGAAATCACAGGGGACTTCTTTGTTTCCAAATCACAGTGGAAATGACTTTCTAACTCTTACATAAATGCATAATTAACTTAGGATTAATATCGTTGCTCAAGTTTGTTTCTGAACAACAGTCATTATACATGCAAGAAAACACCAATTAGGATATCCGATATCCAAAATCTCAATTAACATGAATATAAGAATGATAGTATAGGGTTAGGCCTGTAGGTTCCCCAGGCCAAACCCATTCCTGACAGCAGAGGACATTTAAGGAGGAATACCAGCACAGGGCAAGCCTGCAGTGATACCTTTGCAGAATAACCCCTCAGTTTCTAACATATTGTGGCTCAGGTACTTGGGTGTCAGAGATGCTATCTCCAAGATTACCTGTTAACTGATTTTTCATCCAGAAATTTACCTACTTACTTTTTCATCACATATAAATTTTATCTACTTATCACACACTTGGCAATGTGCTCCGGAGCGTAATCATTTAGTATTCAGAAAAGCATCTCCCTTTTGTTCTGAATCTATAAGCCAAACAGTGCATTTTCATTGATCCTTCTGTATCATGGAATCGGTGAACAATCATACCCTGTTCACTTGCTATAAACAATTTGGGATTTTATAGGCTTCCATATTTTCTTCTTCCCACCCCAAAGCTATCCCTAGCAGCAAAGAGATCGGAACTACATGTAATATTGCACCTGTGGGTGCCCAAGGGATTTATACAATGGCCTAATAATATCCTCTGTTCCTCTGTTCCTTTTCTAATAATTCCTAACATTTAGTTTGCATTTTTGAACCAACTGAATGTCCAGTCAACGTCTTTACAGAACTGCTACATCACGTATTTATTTCCCAAATACAAGTAACAAGTTGACATGTAGAGTCAAATTGCTATGCCTATGTTTTTCACTTCATATTTAATACAAATATAATCTACTATTAAGTGAAGTCACGGTGTACGAAATCCCTCTGTCACTCTTTACAGACAGCTTTTGTTTTTTTCTTACTTTAAATAACTCCTCAAACTTTGCAACTTTATTGCCTACCTGCAATTAAAATGTAACAGCAAAACCCCCAGCACAGATCCCTGCAAAACCACGCCGGGATCTCCCTCCACACAGATTCCTGTGCTCCCTACATCTATTACTAAAATGGTATTGCGCTGTGAGTTAAGAAGCTGAAGCTGGATGGCTGGGATCCATTTCAACCTCGGAGCCAATTTTAATCAGGTATTACTCCACTGTGACAACCTGACTCATGTTATTAGGCCAGAAAGGAACCTCTTACTTATATCTAAAAGGTGACTGGGGATGAATCTCTATATCTGCATTTCAGCTCCTCTCAGAAATGCAACTCATTTACCTGGCTGTCCTGCTTGTGCCATCTGCACTCCTGCCAGCATTGGCTGCTGCTGAGCTGGTGCACCTGATATTGGGACCTGCTGCATGCCTGAAGCACCCGCAATGATGGCACCAGCTCCTGGTTGACCTGACTGGACAGATCCTCCAGAGCCAGGGGGTCTCCGGTTTGACAGTCCTTTTCCAAAGGCTACAGCGGCTACCAGTGCATTGGTGTCTGCAGGGTTGAAAGTCTGCTTGTTCTGTCGTAAACCTGAAAAAAAATAAGTGATTTTGGAGCTTTTTAGCTAAAATTAAAGTCTAAAAAGTATCATAGCTAAATTCCTGAATTCACTTTTTTGGGGCACATAATAGAGATCAGCTTCTAGCAACCTTTTCTACAAGAGTCTCAGTAGGGTCATAGAAGCAAAATCAAGGGACAGTGGTGATCAAGAGCTTCTCCAACAAGAGCAGGGCATACGCTGCTCAAAGAAAGGAGGATAGAGGGAGCCAACTCCTCTATGTCCATGAGAATATTCCCACTAAAGGCTCTTCCATGCTGAATCCTACGGCAGGTAACAAGGACTATGTTTTAGATAACCAATGGCAACATGCCCTTTTTTCAGGTTCATGAGCAGCAAGATGTCTACAAGTTTTCCCACTGTACACCTGCCTGGTTAAACTATTAATGCCAGAGACCAGATAGAACCTGTGCTTGGGTCCTTGCTTACACTAGTGTGTGTCAAAGATGACAAAAGAAGCCAAAAAAGAGTTGTGCCTCACACTCCCGAGAATAGTGAACAGCTGATGGCAGAGACCAGTATGGAAAGGTTGACCATGTATATCTGAAGCAGCCATCATGTAAATGACATCACAGAAAAGCCTGGCAAAAGCCATGTCGTGGACTTAGTCTGAACGTAACTATGGGATTTCCCATTCACTGCCATTGTATTTTCACAGCTACTTTTATTAATCCAAGTCGATTGCACTCTTGGTAAATACTTACCAACTTCTCAAAAGGGGTCATGGCAAAGGGCTGGAATGCAGGCTTTCTGCCATGCATAGGTCACACAAGCAGGACTCACTGCACCCACAGGACCTCTTTTCAAATTAGGGGGCTCCAAGACAGCCAAACTTGCATCTTCCGGAATGATTTCATCTATGCTGCTCATCTGCCGTTCCCATTCTTCAGGCCCTCTGATTTACCTATTTGGCCACTACTCTCTCAAGCCTGATACATGGACCCTGTAAGCCCACTTCCACCTCAGTGACATACCTCCACTTTCAGATTCACGCTCCTCCTTACTGATTTTCTCCAGCAGGTTTGAGCACATTTTGTTCAGACTTTGGATTTGTTTCTGCAAAATGAAAACCATCAGAAACCACCAGGATAACCCCAACTCAGTACAAGTCAGCAACGTAAACAAAAAAGACCTCTGCTCAGGGTCTGTGTAACCAAACAAGCATTTTGGTAGCAGAGCCTAGAAAAAGCCCAGCACTAATGCATGCAGGAGAATACTATGGGAATGGGACAGCCTTCGCCTTTGTCTAACTCATCTAATGGCACCTCCTGTGAGCAGCCAGTGGGCTGGATACCCTTGGTTTGTGAAACTATGGAGGAAACCAAACCTTGGCTAGGGTCAGCTGGCGAAATCTCAGACAGAAAAGTGCACAGCAAAAAAGAAAACTGCTAGATGTAAGGGTGAAGGAAGTGGAGTTAGGACTAAGAGGCAAAAGAATCTAACTCTTCTTCACCTACCTGTGCCACATCAGGGCTAATTCGAGCTGCATCTGTGATCAGCTGCTTCTCCTGCTCCTCCACCTCCGGGTCAGGCTTAGTTCGAAGATGGTCAGGCACGACCTCATGGCTGAACACAGGCACACGCCCCTCTGTCTGCCGCTGCAATAGATGGACAAGCCACACTCAGAGCCTCCTTCTCCAGCCCCACACTCAGACAGCTAAAGATCAGAGCTAGAACAAGCTGGCAGCATTCTGTGGGGATACCACGATCTGGAGAGCATTAGGAAATTTCTACAATGTGTCTAGGAATTTGGACTGTGCCTGTTTAGTTAGAGCAACTCACAGGAGTCTGCAGTGCAATACCACCAGCATGGCTTTCATCAGTTCAAAATTTTCTCACTCAAGCAGAGAATAAACGTTGCCCGTGCACACTGGAGGTTCTGTAACACACCCCATGTTGGTCAGATGACAAAGAGTGCAAATCTAGATGCAGATGTCTGACAGAAACAGCACAGCTACAGCAGAGGAAAACAGCAGCTTGCCAGGAGACCTCCCAATTACCCAAGACACTATCTCTTTCAGCCCCAACATTATGAAAATAACATATTTATGAACAGGAACACCTCCTGTAAAGTGGTGTATCCAGTGCAAGTGTTTGTAGGTGAAAGCCCCCCAGCAAAGCAGCTCCCAGGCAGAACTACTCATCAGCTTTTTCTTTCCCTACACCCACAGCCAAGGAATGCCAAGCATGAGGAACGCCAAGCTGGAGCAGATACAGAAGCATTTTCTGATACTCCAGGGCCAACACTCAGAGGGAAGTTCCTTACCATGATCTCCTCATCGCGGTCTGGAGACAGCACTAGGGGTATGATAACCTGGTTTCGCAATAGTGGGGTCTTCTCATGCTTTAGCACTTTATTCAAGGTGTTCAGCTGCCCTGAGAGCAATGCAAAGCTGTCCAGAACTGAAGGCCTGGGAAAACAAATAATGAGGACAGAACAAACATGGAAAGGGATGCCATAGATAGCTTTTCTCTCTCCTTCACTCAAATGACTGAGAAATGAGGGAAGAACACTATTACTCCTCAAATCAGTCTAGTCCAGACAGTAAGCAGTAAAACCTAGGGCTGAATACGCAGGTGTAGAGAAATGCCAGCCCCTGCTGCAAACAGCTCAGGGACATTACAAGCAGAACCACTAGACGCGGCAGTTGTTTGGGATTTCTGCAACATACGCAGAAGCAATTCTTTCCTTATCTCTAATTCTCACAGTGCAATTCTAGAACAAGGTCTGGGAAAGTAACTCCTAAGCAGTACAGCCAGAAGAGTCAATATTCATAGCTTAGCTATCCAGACTAAGGAATAATGAAGCAAAATAACTGATAATCTTGTCTCACCGGCCTTCTGCAACATTAACTATAAATGCTAACTGCCTGTGAAGCTTTGCTGTGGTGGCAGACACTGCCTAAAATATTGGATAGTTTATTAAGCTGTAGCTATAACATCTTCATGCTGTAGCTATAACATCACGAAGAAAATGCCACCTTGGAAATCTCTCCAACTGTCTGGTAAAACATGCAGAACATAAAGCTCAGTTTATACCAGAGTCAGAAAAAGCAGTAAGAACCATTGTTCATTTCATAGTGTATGTGGGTTTCTAAGATATTGTGTCCAAGAAGCTTCCAGTCACAACAGATGCAAATCTAGTTCTCATAATCAGTCTAGATTAAAAGGTTTTAGCATGACTGTATTACAGCACGAAATCAATGCATTTCAGCTGGTTTTCTGGTGGAAGACATGTAGTGGTTCCTCCAGCAGGAATGTGAAAAGCAAATTTAAACCTATAAACAACAGTATTTAATTATACTTTGTGATCCTTTGAGACGAGTTGGAACAGCTTCAGGAATGACCAATAGTGCTTCCAGCTCCGTGAGACATCTTACCATGTCAGTCGGTCATACTCATTCTCCAGCTTGTAGATAAAACTGACCAAGGAGTTCTTCAGGTCGGCTACCTGACTGATGAGAGCCTCCAGGGTCAGCTCCAGCTGCTTCTCCTCTCTCTACACAAAGGCAAGAAAGACAAAGGATGAGGACAAACCTTAACACCTTCCCAAGGTGGTGTGGATCCACACATAAGCATCCATAGTCCAATCTCTCCAAGCAAAGAGAGAATCTCATTCCATATTGATCCCTTCCCCTTGGGTCGGAACACTTAGGCAAGAGATTTATACCTTAGTCAAACCCTTGGCCAGCTGTCCTCTTTAAGATCTAGGTGAGCATGGCAAAGACGTTATCACATCTGCTTTTACCACACCAGGAAAAGTCATCAAATTCAGCTCATGCAACCTTTGTGAGCCATTTAAGACAATCCAACTCAAAGTAGATTAGCATTTCCTCAACCTTTTCTGACAGCAGACGTGGGCACAGTGATGTCTTCATCCAAAACAGTCCTTTGCAAAATGAGTATCAGGTCCATGGCCTAAAGATGCTAGTTTCTGCCCTTCACCTGATTTTTTACTTTCTTCCTGCCCAAGTGCCACTTCCAGATGCTAAAGAAAGTGGCAGCTCCCATTCTGCTCATGCCTCATTGGCTGCAGGAGACCCTGCAGTGACAGAGACCGGACATACTGACACATGCACAGATCACCTCCTGCCTTTTGGTCTGGATTACATCCACCGACAACCCCGAGTGAGGGAGGATGGTGACAGACAAAGTGTCAAGACAGGGGTTTTGTTGCTAAAGACATCAAGGCACATCCTTGACTCTTGCAAAAACCCCTTCAGAATCTTATCTACTCTAACTTATTCATACTACAGTATTGCACAAAATATAATTAAAGTCCCATCCCTAATGAACTGTTCGTGTAAGTCAAGACCTGTACAATCATAATCCCTGAGGAGGGTGGGACAAAGCAATCAAATAATAGAAAGGGAATGCCGATTGGGAAAGCAGATAGAGTGACTCAGGCTGTTGGCATGCTTGCTATTGGGTTTGTTGTTCTGTTTAAATACACTGGACCAGCGTGACCTTCACTGGAGGGATTATCAGCTATATTCCATGTTCACAAGAACACAAAATTATTCTATTTTATTTGTAGTTTGAGGAGACTTATAAAGGCATTTTGTAGGAATCACTGATCAGACTTCACTTCACTTAAACACCTTAGAAGAAACAGCTGAGTCAACTTTGCTGAAATTTTATCCCCAGTTCATGGACTGGATACAGGGAGCAGACTGTTGTGTGTTCCATCTCGAGACAAAACCACTCTCCTCCATCTTGTGCTGAGGCTAGTCAGTTCCTGTGCAATTAAGAAATGAGTCTACAACTGTTTGCGTGCACTGTGTTTGTGCAAGAAGATTAACTAATGCCTGTTTTACAAGCTGGGCCGGTAGCCAGCATTTTACTGCAGGGGTGCCAGGCATATGTACCTACAACACTTCACCTGGCGTGTTGCCTCTGCTTATTCAAGAAGTCCTCAAGAGGATGAATGAAATCCTATTGCACACGCATTGCTCTTATGGCAGCAGCATACTCCAAGCCTGCTTCTTTCATAGGCTCTCTCCAAAGCTATTAAGAGCTAGAAGCAGATGCAAGCACTGCAAAGCAGGCATGCAATAAGACTGGCCAGTATTTCCAAGGAACACTGTGCTTGTTGCAGGCATATACTATATTCAAACGGTGCTTTGAGAAGTTTGTTAGCAATACTAAATTGCCCCAAGGTAGTAAAGATAGGGTTTATGGGAGGAATTGCTGAAGGACCTCCTGATATGGAGCAGCTGAGAGGTAAAGGTGAAATTCCACAAATGCACGTGGTAAAAGCAATGCACGTGGCAAAACAAAGAGGGACAAAAAAAACAATCCTAACTTTTCATACACAATGACATTCTCCGAGCTGATAACGCTATCACTCAGGAACAAGATCACAGGATTACCTGAGGGTAACCCATGGAAATATTGGTATAAGGCTCAAGAAGCAATCAAGGAAGTAAAAGCAATAAAACTTATTAGGAAAGCAACAGAAAACTAAGTATCAATATGTCATCATAAAAATGAATGCCTCATTTGCATCTTGAATATTATGTGTCACTTGTCTCTCCAACTGAAAACAGATATAGTAGGATTAGTAGAATATACTACAATTAAAGCATCAAGAACGACCAAGAATATTCTTCAGTTCCATAGATACAGCAGGTAAAAACAGAAGAAAGACCCATACATGCAAGCGGCTGAAACAAGGAGAGGCAGTATAACAAACCCTACAGACGAGGAATTGCAGGACAATCCATTTTCACTGTATTTTTTGATAGGAAAACCAGGAGACTTGCATAAAGCCAGCAGGTAGCAGTTTCAAACAAACCAAAGGAGGTGGATCTTTACAGCCTGCTAACCTGTCATTAACCTCTGCAACTTTTTTTCCACTGGACATCATGGATGCTAAAAATTCACACCACTTCAAAAAGTAACTAGATTCTTCTTCCATCAATGAAAATTCATCAAGGTTATTAAACACAAGGGATGTGTGAGCAATAGTTTATACAGAATGACACCAGTAGCTTATTTTGCTCTCACAACTTCTTTTGGGCATCAGCTTCTTGACTTGTGGCAAAGCCAAACTGCTGGGCAGCCAGACCTTTCGTCTGACGACTCCTACCAAAGGCTGCAGCAAGAGCTGAGAGGAAGAGGTAGACCCATGTACTTGGACACAGGATCACCCTACAGCCGCGCAGCAAGAGGAGGCTGGTGCACAGGAAAGCGTTGCACCAGCTGCTCAGGGGCAAGCTCTGTCTCCCACCCCGGCTGCTTCAGTCCAAGGCAGATTTGAACCCCTGGGGAGCAAAGGGGCCTAGAACAAGCAAGAATCACCGCCGCAGCCCCCGCCAAGGCCAGGCCAAAGGCGGCGGCGGCAGCGCTGGTCG
>VZRU01000238.1:24076-87550 GCA_013398155.1 Pedionomus torquatus
CTGCCCGGGGTGCTGCTCGGGGTGCTGCTCGGGGTGCTGCCCGGGATGCTGCTCGGGGTGCTGCCCGGGATGCTGCTCGGGATGCTGCCCGGGGTGCTGCCCGGGGTACTGCCCGGGGTGCTGCTCGGGGTGCTGCTCGGNGGGTGCTGCCCGGGGTGCTGCCCGGGATGCTGCTCGGGATGCTGCCCGGGGTGCTGCCCGGGATGCTGCCCGGGGTGCTGCCCGGGGTGCTGCCTGGGATGCTGCTCGGGATGCTGCCCAGGATGCCCGCCGAGCGCCGGGGTGACCTGGGCCACTCTGCTCCCACTGCAGGTGGAGGAAGCCGGGCACGTTTTCCTGCTGATGAAGAAAGACTATCGTATCTCCCGCAACGTGCGCCTCGCCTGGGTCCTCAGCCGGCTCCATCAGGTCATCTGGGCTGTGCCTGAGTCTGAGCTGGTGAGTTGGTGCCCTGGGGCTGGATGGTGTCACCACCACCTGATGTGGCAAGCTGGCTCTGCACCACTCCTGAGCAGCAGGACCCTACGGAAGATCTTAACCCAGTTCCGTTCTCTGATTCTTCCTTTGGCTTAGCTTGACATTCTCTCACCATTTGTGTGTTTTTCTAGGCAAAGTCAGAAAATGAACTTGATGTTCTCAGCATCCTGCCTAATGGGTGGCAGCCAGATGAACCTGTCCAGCCCAGGCCCTATCTCCTTGTGCCCTCTACACGGGTCACCTTCCTGGCCCGCCAGTACCGATTTGTGATTGAACTTGATCTGAGCCCTTCCACGGGGATTGTGGTAAGTGCAGGATTGGGGCGTTCTGTCTGAATTCATTTCTGTTTGCTGAGAAGGCTTATTCCTCTCTCAACTTTTGCAGAAGTCTTGCTTTTCACAGGAGGGAGGCATGCAGTGCTCCTAGGTAGGGAGCTTAATGGCAGACCTCATTTCTCTGTGGAATGCTCTATGTTTGACTTTTGTTTATGGGGAGCTGTCGTTTGAATTCAGCTGCCATTGCAGAAATGTTTGCTGTTGGCTGTGCGTGGTGAGGCAAGCAGCACTAAGACTGAAAGTCCAAAAGATGAAAAAGATCTTACTCTGTTTCTGTAGGATGACTCAACAGGAGAGATAATTTTTGATGAAGTGTTCCATGCCCTTTCCCGATGTTTGGTGGGATTGTTAAGACCCTTTCGTATCCCTGGTTCAGACATTATCTACCGGCCAGAGATCTTCGTTACCATCCAGGCGTATTCCTCCATCATTGGCCTGCAGTCCCATCAGGTAAAGCTCTTCCTTGGCATGGCTCAGTGTGACCAGCTCACTGTATGGGCTTCTGGTGAATTCAGAGGAAAATGGGGTCTGTTATCTGTGACACAGCAGATTTGTCTCATTAAAATGTGCATCCTGGTGTGGTGGGGAAGTGTGTTAGAGCAACTTCTCCTTTCTGGGCAGGAAGTGGAGTTTTCTCCTGGGGCAGCAAGGTCCAGCAGAGAATGCTGCCCACAGGTAGTCTCAGAGTTGGAACATAGGCTTAATGTGTGCTTGTTGGTTTTGTGTTATTGTTTTGGGGTTTTTTGTTATTATTTCTGTTGACTAATTCTTTTTGGACTGTTACAATTAGCTTGAAGCATTCAACAAGAGTTGGTATGCCTGAAAGGTTGTCTGCCTACTCCAACTGTGTAGCAATGTTTTATACAAAGATAATTGCCTCTTCCTACAAACCTTGCCCTCTTTTTGCACTGGTATGAGTACATTTCTCCTTGGTGGAGAGAGCAGCCAGCCCCAGTGTTGCGATTATCAATGAGGTTTCACTTGAACCAGGGCAGGTCTGTTTAGTAAATTGAAGTCTGATTTATGATGCCAGTATGATTTTTGAAGTTTGTTCTACTTGTATTGGTCCCTTCCACCTCACAGTGTTTTCACGTTATTTTCATGTTTCCAGTGGTATATTTCATCCCTTTGCTAACACCAGGGAAATTGGGTGGTAACAGGATGAGCCTGTTAGTCTATGCTTGTTCTCTGCCTCTCTCTCTCCCGCCCACCTCTGCCCAGGCCTTCTGTGAGGCTGCAGCCCTTAATGGTCGGTACAGGGCTTGAAGAGTGTGGCCCTCACTTTGGTCCATTTATGGGTCTTACCAAAGTAATTGTAGTGGGAATTTCTCTATTTACCAGTGATGTTTTGTGTATCATCCTGTCCAGCTATACCGCAGACACCATCATGCTTTACCTCAGTATCTCCCCTATTTCCACTAAATTGAGCACTCTGAAGTTGCTGGTTTTTTGCTTTGGATCTCCCTATTGTTTAAGGCCAGGAACTGTAATCTCTGAGTAGAACTGAATAAGCTTTATGTTCCTTTGGTGGAGGAGAAGGCATATATGTGTATCACCCATCCAGGAAACCCTGTCAATATTGTAATAATTTACTTTTCTGGTATCGCTGTGAGTTTGAGGGAATGTGGGTAACACGTAGGGTCCCACCCGTCTGTTGAGCTCTTTGTCTACGTGTCGTATCTTCTTTGCCTCCTGGCTGTGGACAGAGATTGCCCATACAGTGGTGGCATCTGTAAACAGAAGTGTCATGCCTATCAGCTTGGGGAGTTTCTGCGGTGGCGGTCTCCCTCTGTCACATCACTCTGACCTTTTGTAAAGTCCTGTCTAATTTTTTCTTTTCTTTATTTCAATTTGCTATTCCTTTATCCAGCTACTTACTGGAAGATAATTGGATCAGTCTGTAGGTGAGTTAGATTGCAGTCTATAGGTGAGTTAGATCAGGCCAGAGTTAATGGCATATTTGCTTTCTTCTGACAACTGCTTATCCTGGAAGAAGGCAAATGAAGTAAAAACTTCTTGCCCAAAAAGGAGATTTCCCAAAGAGTGATGTGACCATCTGCTGTGCAGTGCAGTGCAGATGCTGTGAGACACTGCTGGTCACAGGCAGTTGGCCCTGAGGAGGAACAGTGAGAAGAGGCCTGTGCTTTGTCAGGGATGTGTCTAAACTTCACTGTGCAGAATTGTGTTCCTGTGTACCATTTTTGGGGCTGGCTCTATAAAACCTGAACTTGATGACTGACATGCGTGTCCTTGGGCCAGGTACTGTTCCAGGGCTGCCAGCTGGATGAGACAAAGCGAGAGGCCTTTCTGCACCAAGTTTACACACAGCTATGTGCCTTCGAGAACAAAGTAGCAGAGATGCTCCAGCAACAGTATGAACCCAAACCACAGGTAAGGAGGGTAGGGGTGATTGGGGTCTCTTGGCTCCCTGGAGATTTGCACTCTGAGGTTCTTCTGGGGTGGCAAGAGGAACAGCAGCGTAGGTCTGAGGAAGGAACAGCTAAGGATTTTGTAAGACAACTTTGTGGGATCTGGTAATGAGACATGAATACTGAGGAGAGCAGAACCGGTAGGTGTTTAGAAAGACTGATGAGAATGGTTATGTTTCCCAAGATTATTGTGCAATAAAACAGCATGACTTCTTGTACATTATGGGACAAACTGTAGGATGTATTTTCTCTTTGAATAAGATGGTGGGCGAAGTGATTATGGTCATATTATTAAACTATAAATAGCTCTGAATATGCCCTTGGCCCTTGTTACAATTCTTTAATGAAAATACTTCCTTGTTACTGCAAAAACTGACCATGAAACTGAATAAACAGCTGGTGTAGCTTCTGATACTTCTTGAAATCTGTGGCAGGTGCTGTTTAGTATCCACAGATGTAGGTATCAGCAAGTTAATTGTAGCAGTATAAAGTACAGCTTAGGATGAAATTGAAAGTGAGACTCTATAGGAATCCAGAATGTCTGTGGATTTCTCATCAAGATCATCTCTCCTCATCTTGGAAATGAAGACTGTTACATTGTGATACTTCTGTGTTCATGTGGCACTCACAATCTGATCTGTGGACACCCTTCTTGCAGTCAAAATTACTATTGGCCTGGCTGAGGATATTTAGTCCTTCTTTAGCATTAGTTATTACTGTTTATGAAAAAAAAAAAGTCTCAAAATGATAAACAAGAGGCTACTGGTGATCTATTTCAGTTGCATATCTGCAGTGCTTCACATCTCATATTTTAGCTGAAATTTGTGTCTTTGAATGGAAACATATCTTTGACAGGACTGTCAGTCCTGAAATAGAAAGAAGATTGCAGGAAGTAAATACCTTTACCAGTGTGTCCAGCTGGTGTTTTTGCAGTGCTTTGTATGCATTCCTTGCTGCAGTATTTCTCTCATGGTAAACTACCCTGTAACTTCTTCATGCAAATGGGGGAAAGAGACGCGCTTGCAGGCCAGAGGGACTGGCAAGTCCTGCCACAGGCAGTGGGGTGGAGATGGGAGGCCCCAGGGCAAGGGCAGGAACTGAAACTTTTTTTGCTTTTGAAGTTGCTTTAGCTGTATCATTGTCAACAAGTGTCTGAATTTAAGGCACCTGGCAAATTAAATTGATGGATAGTCAGGTTTTTTGCTCAAAGCCGCAGACTGCTCCCATTTGTGCAGAACAAAAGTTTAGGTAGTTCTAATTTTCTTTTCCTGGCTCCAATCATCAGTAGCTTTGCAGGGGAGGGTCTCGCCCATTCTATGTATTAGCAGTGAAAATGAAGCAATAGTTTATTACAGGGTTGAACCTCGAGAGCTTTCTGGAGATGAGGGGACTGAACGCAGCCCGTTCCTCACCAGTGTAATTATACAAATTTCAGTCTTTGCCTGGGGGATATTTTTCATAGAAGATTCAGAAGAAGCCAATTGCTTGTATCAGCACTGCATAACAAGTGCTGTTTGGGCAGAGTTAAGTGTACAGGGACTAGGCTTTGTCATTGAGAAGCTCCTTACCCCCCCTTGCTGCAGCACTTTGTGAGACATGGCTGTGTCTGCCTCTCCAGTTTTTCTGGGCTTTGCTTGAGTAGATGCTGAATAGCTGCAGCTTCTACTGAATGAGAAGGAAAAGAGGTATTCACCATCTCTTTAGTTGGGAACCACTTTGCTGTGTAGAGGAGATTTAGGGACCCCCAAGTGTTCCATCTTTCCCCTTCTGTTCAAAATCTGTTTATAATAAAGCTCTGAGCATTTTATCTCCTTCTTCCACCCCAGGCAGCCTTGTCCAGCTGTTCTAAAGGGCCCAAGTGACCAGGAGTTTGAGAGCACCTGAAGTTAGAAGTGTAGTCTGCTGAAGCGTTCCAGGGCTGCGATACTATGCAGCCGCTAGACTAAAGGCTGTTTGGAAGAGTGAGAACTGGAGCTAGGCTGAAGTCCGCCCCATGGGGCTTCGTGGGTTTGTTTTTTTTTTCCAGGTGGATTTGTCACCCCTGAGCCAAGAGAGCCCTGGTGATGTGCAGGAGTCATCTGGGAGGAAGCCCAGCGTGTCTGTTGTCACAGCTGATGTTGGCCTCGTCAGCATGGTCCGGCAGGGGATCCTGGCGCTGCAGCTGCTGCCCTCCAACTCCAGCGCAGGTTGGCTTCATCCTCTGGGTTAAGGTTTGCCCAGTTACTTG
Source organism: Pedionomus torquatus (assembly GCA_013398155.1). Classification (NCBI taxonomy): domain Eukaryota; kingdom Metazoa; phylum Chordata; class Aves; order Charadriiformes; family Pedionomidae; genus Pedionomus; species Pedionomus torquatus. The sequence continues at coordinate 29,545 of VZRU01000238.1, forward strand.
CAAAGGTTGTCTTCCTCCTGCCTCAGGCTGAGATTAATTTTGTAAGGGCTGTTGTATGGACCCTTCTGTTAGGGATGACATTTTAACAGCTGCTTTTTCTCTGTGCTCTGTGGGCAAATTGTGGTGGTGGGAATGGGGAGGAGAATAACACTGCATCATGTGCCATTTGTCAGCATTGGGCGGTGTGTAAGGAAGCACAGCCATGACTGCTGCTCAGAACATCCCAGGGCATGCAGAGCTGTGCCCACCCTAAGGGCTTTGCTGGACCTAGTCAGGAAGTTCGACAATTCCAGAACACCTCGAAAGCTATAAACGTAACTCAGGATTTTCCTTTGTACTTTTGCTCTGCCTAAATTTTATCCCCGGTGGATATAGCTGGAGTGGTATCTGGTTGAGAAGGAAAATACACTAAGATACTGCCTTCTTTACAGGTATAATAATAATTACGGATGGTGTGACTAGTGTCCCTGATGTGGCTGTGTGTGAGACTTTACTCAACCAGCTCCGCAGTGGCACTGTGGCCTGCTCCTTTGTACAGGTATGTCTGCTGTTAGCAACGAGTGTGAGGGCTAGAGGGAAGGAGGTGAGTTGTTATCAATAGCATTCACCTCCAGAGGGGACTTCCCTGCCTATCTGAGGCCTTTACTAGTTCTCTCCCTTATCCTCAGCAGTGCTGTACTCGCTCAGGTATCTTCTTTATCTATCCTGTAGGTTGGCGGTGTCTACTCATACGATTGCAGCTTTGGCCACGTTCCCAATGTGGAACTGATGAAATTCATTGCCATGGCCACTTTTGGTGCTTACCTCTCTACGTGCCCTGAGCTGGATCCCCTGAGCCTGGATCTGAATGTGTATCACAAGGCATTTCTGCTATACTCCTTTCTGCGTACTGGGGAGTCCCTGAATCCAGAATACTACTGTGGTGAGGAGTGCGCACATCCTCCTTCCAGCAGACAAATGGGTGTCTTACAGCACCTCTCTTTGGGGTGGCAGCCCCAGGCTTGGTTATGGTGATATTCTCGCTTGTCTCCTCCAGGCCATTCTGAGTATTGTGGAGGCGGGAAAAGGGCTGCAGTCTGTGTGCTTTGGCAAGAGTGCTGCTGCCTTCTCTTATGGGCAGTGTTGCATATTTGTGCCTGTGTGAGAAGGAGGGCCCTGAGAGTGCTCAATATCTTGGACTCCACAGAGCACCATCTGTCCTGTAGACTCTGGGCGCTGTTGGGCCATGCAGCCTCATCTGCAAGTCCCTTCCTGATTCTAGGAATTGAGTGGAAAACTAATGTCCCTTTTTGTAGCACCCCCCTTTCTGTGAGTTTCACTCAACAAACTGCCTTCTGTGTTGGAACTTGGAGGGGGTGAGAAGCTCTCACCCGACCTTTCCTGCACACTGGCTCACTTGCAGATGGGGACATTCTGGAGATGTCCAAATTGGGCTTGCAAATAGCAGTTTGGATCTCAGATCCCTGAGAGCCACCCCAAATGCCTCTTGGTTGTTCTCTTATTTTGTGAATGTTAGTGACAGAGTATGCCAGGAGAGGTTAGTTACCGGTAAAATGTAGAAACACCCTTTCATGCCCTTGCAGTATGCTGGTGCCATCTGCACTTTCTGTAACTTGGCAGCTGAAGCTGCATACAGTGGCAAGTTTGAAGAGAGCTGGCCTGGGACTTGGGAATGTTGAATCTTACAAAGATCAGGTGTGAGTGGTGTGAACTCAAGGAAGTTCCTTTTAGGAAGCACCTGGGAATTCTAGGGTTTTTCAGGGAAAAGCTTGCTGTGTGGCTGTTGCAGCAGCTGTGCCATTTCTCCCTGTCTTGGCTAACTGCAACTCCAACATGTGCCGTGTCACAGAGGCTGTCCCAGAGGAAGCAGGGCCAGGCGCCCTACCCTGCCCCTTTCCCAGGCCTCTTGGCCACACTAGTGAACCTGTTTGCCACATTGCGGAATCAGGAGTGGGTGTAAGTGGTGGCTGAAGGACCTGCTGTTCTTCAGGCCAGTGAGTGTTTCTGATGGCTTTTGTAAAGGATTTTGGGAGGACTCTTGCTGTAGGACAAGGAGCAAGGGAGTTGCTCCCTCACAAACCCCATTTCTGCTGTTTGCAGTGTCCCAGCACAGACTGTTCAATGAGCACCTGGTGTCTGCAAGCAGCAACCCCGCGCTGGCAATGAGGAGGAAGAAGCACACTGAGAAGGAGGTGCACGCTGACCTCGTCAGCATTGTCTCGGTCCGGTTGCGCGAGGGCTACAGCATCCGAGAGGTCAACATCACAAAAGGTGACCACACTGCACTGGGGGCTGGAGGCTCAGATAGGACTGTGTTCTCAATTGTTTAGAGGAAAGTACAGTTTCTGCCATCTCAGCAGCACGGCTGGTATTGCGGAGGAAGGAGCCAATTTCTCCACACTCTTAAGTTTGTTTTCATAAACAATTGCCTGATGGAGGACTGCCCAGTATTGTGCAGTTTTGCACTTGCCAGGCTCATCCTCTTTGGCTATGGGTGCCTGGGGAGGGACAGTCAGACTGAGATCTCTCTGTATCTTGGAAATGAGTCCCCACAATTACAGGAAAACCAGTGACTGAACTTGGGGCTTTGTAGAGTTTGCTGGAGCTTCATCATTACTTCTACTTTTTTCATCCCTTTCTGGTGTTTTGCTTAGATGCACTTCAAAATACTAACACAAAGTTGAGCCCTGTGGTACAACAGATTTAATGCCTGCAAAATACAGTTTTCCAGAGGAAGAAATAGGGGGAAAGAAGGATATTGTTAGGTGAAAATGCCAGATCAGTCCGGACCAATACTAGAAGAATATAAAACCTTCCAATGGTCCTGTTCTCTCATCTGACTCGTTAGATACTGTGGCAGCTGGAGTGTGAGAACCAGCCAAAGACAGGCACCTCGAGGGGTATGGGTATTTCAAGGAGTGCCAGTAAACTCTACCTAACTTCCCATCTCCAACTGTGACTAGTGGCTAGTGCTTTAACTAAAGAGGGATGAGAAAATCCAAATGTGAGTTCTGAATTGCAAGCAAGACAAGAAATTATTCTTGACCTTCGCAATAACCAATAAAAAGCCTGGAGGATGGGATTCCTAAATCACAGCATAAACATGTACATTCTGTGGTGATACAATGTCTTTACTATTCTTTTTGAGATGTCAGTTCACAGAATATGTTTTATATCAGAAAATTGGTATCTGTTATATAACTCCAAAATCATTCCAAACTTGCCATATGATGTTTTCTATAAATTTACAGTAGTTTCCTTTAGAACCATGTAAACATTTTATGCCACTGCTCTGCTTGGAAGACTGTCTCAGAGCCTCATTGCTGTCTTTCTAGCTTCCTTTCTAAGCTCACTCAGACCAAATTAGACCTGTGTGACTTTATTGTCCTTAATTAACTTTATCCTCCTTCTCTGGCATTGCACAAATGTGCTTAAGAACAATGCCTTTCTCCTTGTAACCTTTCTTTCGGCAGGTTAAGCAAGCCAGTGTTTCAGCTTCCTTTTGTAAGGACAGGCTTTCTCTTCTGTTTATTTTAATCCTAACAGCACTTTTTCCTCCACACACAGGTGTTTGTTTGTCACAGTTTGACCTCATGTTTCTTGAAACAGTTGATAAGAGTGGTATAAATGTGGTTTCATCTGTGGCTTGTTCAGTAATGCTAATACTTCCCTCCTCCTGAAGTAAAAGGCTGTATCTGATAGACCAAGGATCATATGAGCTTTCCCCTTAATCACATTGCATTGTTAGTGCAGAAATCCCTGCGTCTTTCATGCACCTTTGCTTCCAGCTGATGACTCCTTAGGGATTTTTATTGGGTTTTGTTTGTTTGTTTAGTAGTCCCTAAATGTGTTGCTTCATATAATAATACTATTAAGTTCACCTCGCTTAGTTCTGCTTGCTGTTCCTGTGTGATGACTGGGAATTGCAGTTCTTTTGACTTGATGCTTCTTAGAAACTGAATGGATCTAAACTAGCCTTTTTTGGGGGAAGGTTGCTATATTCCTAGAAGACCAACTTTAGAAATTAACTGACATGAGATGATCATGTCAGTTAATTTCTAAAGTTGGTCTTCTAGGAATATCCCTAGTTTCTTGTTTTAGGAGTTTTCTATTAAAAGCAAGAATCTGCTATGGTTTTCTATTGAGACAGCTCTTCTAGTAATGTCTGCAGATTACTTTCACTAATCTCCTGTAGATGTGACATGAGATACATCCCTTAAATCCATGCAGATGAGGTCCATTGCACTCTCCTTGTCTAGGAATGTATACAAAACAGTCTGACAAATCTATTCCTGTCCAAACTGTGCTCAGTATTGTGTCTTTTGTCTTTCTATGCATCAGTTCATTTACAGCTTGGATGGTGCTGGAGAAAAAGCCTTTTTTAATCTTGGCAGCAATGGTGAAGTGCTCCTGGTGACTGTGGAATCCTCTTTAGAAATGCTGGAAGAGGCAGCAGTGTGAATCACTCAAAAAAACAGTCAAACAAGTTCACGTTGTACCTTTGTGCACAAAGGTGTGGCTAAAATCTCTGGCTGAGGATATCTTAAAGCAGCAAATTTTGAAGTCTGGAAGAATGTATCAGAAATATTGCCCCATGTTCCTCATGCTCCCTATACTTTCCCCTAGGTATTTTCCTGTCACTTTTTAGCCCCTGGAATGATAAATGGATTGGTCTTCTGTTTTTTAAAGAGCAGAGGAGCAGCTGCACTGAATCAGTTGCCTTCTGTGGTGAATAGCTGTGGGCAGGTGCACAAGGAAGAGTAAGAGTAGGGTAAACATACATGTTTCCTTTCTCCTTTCCTTTTACTTCCGTTTGAGCCCTTTGCAGCTCAGGGTCTCCCTGAGCCAAAAATACATTCTGTGTATATTGATAAAGTTGGGATTTGTTCTGTTTGGGGTTTTTTTTTAGAAGGAATTTAAAAGTTAAATGTCTGAACTATCAAAAATACAGTGTGTATTTCTGTGCCAGCTTTCAGAATTGTAGCAGATAACGTTACTTATACTTTGGAAAGGTTAAATGCTCTGGGGAATTGCTGGCTGTGATCAGAAAAACTGTTGAACTAACATCTAAAAGTAGAATTTATGAAAGATCAAGACATTTAGACATTCCACACTAAGGAAAAGCATGTTTGGCTAATTGAGGCTCTCTGGGCTCTTCTGTACAGAAGGGTATGACAAAGAACAGTTAATTAACCTGGATTGCCAAAAGCTTTTGCCAAAACTTGAAAACTAAAGACTGTTGAGGAGCCAGCTGGCTGTGAAGCAAGAGGAAAGAGTGCAGTTGTGGACTTTGACACTGTTGCTGTTCTGCTTCAGTTTGCCAAAGGCAAAATAGAATAAATAGCTAGCTTTGTGCTCAGAGTTGACTGGAGAGGTTGTTTGTGATATTTATAAGTGCTCTGGTTACCCTCACTATTTGATTTCAGATATTTAGGCATTTAGAAGACTACTATGGTTAGTTAGGAATGCAGAAGTGCTTGCAAAAGAGGGAGGATTGGAAGGGAGAGAAGTTGTGTCTGAGAAGCTCTGAGGCTATGGGGTATGATGGACTCAACTCCTCTCCTGGTTCTCCTCTTCAGTGTGAGAGGATTGAGCTATATAACAAAACCAAATTCTCACTATCCATTTTCTGTTGCTGTGTGTTGAAAAGAGCCTGGAGGACTTTTTTCAATACCTCATCTTCCTCTGTGCGTCAGTCCAGCATCAAAAATGGGTACAAGCTGGCCAGTGGGAATGGCTGTTCACTGTGTCAGGAATTGGGAAGGCAAAGTGAGCTTTCTTAAAACCAGAGCTGGATTTTATGAAAGAAGTCAAAGCAGCGAAAGCTTTTATTAGTTATAAAGTCAAGAACCAGAAATAGATTGCTTTGCAGTGAGAACAAGCTGAAGATTCATCTAAGTATGACTTCAGACTAAGCAAATGTTTTGCCTGTGTTTTTAGTTTTGCTTATGTTGGATCGTAGGAGTGAAGTCAGAATGACTAATGGAAACACAGGTGGATGTAGGAAATATTTTCGTTAATGATCTAGGCAAAAACTGCAGGAATTTGCTTATCATGTTTGCTGTTGATGAATTAGAAAGGCTTTGTTATGAGAACCAAAACACTGTGCAGATAGCACTGGTTAAGCACTAAAGCAAAAAGAGTGAGGTGACAGTACAAAATGGGAAGAGACAAATGTCTAAATTATTTTTTAGCCTCTCTAGTAAACTGGGCAATCTTCATATGGAAACAACAGATGTTACGACCCTGGCAAATGCATTTATAGTAACACAGAGCACCTATTTTGGAAAATATTAGTGACCTTAAATAAAATCTCAGTATTCTCTCAGATGAAACACAGGTGAAATATAGTATACATCTTTGATCATCTTTGTTCAGGAAAGATGAATGCTTGAGATGTGGAAAGGTCTGCAACTCTTAAACGGAACGGATAGTCTGTCACAGGCTGATGACCATGCTGTGGTTTAACCTGCACAGTAACAGCTGAAACTGGGTAAGGATTTCTCTCCCTAGTGCACACTCCTTGTCAATGTTATGGAAATGAAGCTTTTCATGATAAAAGCCATTTAATCGAAAGAACAACTGATCAGGATTTTGGCATGTACTTTGGAAGGTTTCTTCTAAACAGAGATGGGGGAAGAGTACTCTGAGGGAGCCTCCCAGTAGGGACCATCAGAGCAAAAAGCAAGGTAGCTTTAAAATAGAGTGTAATCAGCCTGTGAAGGGGATGGTATGATATGCCTGTGACAGCAGCAAATGCAACTCTGCAGGAAAATAAGGTCCAGGCTGATGACATGTTCGGACAGTTTCCAGCACATCCAATCACTCGTCTCACAAATGCTGCAAGTCCTGAAAACTATAGAGCAGGCTGGACATCAAAATAGATGATTGAGCAGTTGAAAGAGCAGCTTGGCACTGTTATAGAAAGTCATGTGTTTCCCTGGGTTGTTTCAGTACTAATACACATGCACAGTCAGCAAGACTGTGACAGTTCTCTTCTGGCTCAGTAACGCTTGCTGTCAGATGTTTGTGTTAGTCTTACTAGAAATGCAATGGTCTGCTTAAAAAAAAAGGTTAAAAAGGTAGATTTTAAAGAACGAGTGAATATGTAGTCTTATCTTCTTAGCATTGGGAGAAGAAGAGGGTAAACGTGGTGAGAAGCTTTTGATGCTTGAAGTCCTAGATTGCATTTAATACTGTCTGTGCAGGTAAAACATGAAGTTTAATTCAAGCATTGGGCCTTGAATATGTCTGTTTCTGCAATGGGATGTATCAACTCTGCAGACTGCAGGTGATACAACTTTATAGCCTAAAGGCCCGGCTCATCTGTGCAAAGCATCTTAGAAATTTGGGAGAGGCTGTGAAGAAGAGAGCCCATTGCAAATGTTGGCACCTCCTCTGAATTTCAGTTGCCTTCTCTAGTGTAGATACTACATGTACATTTAAAGACCTCTTCACGAAATACTACTGTGTAAGCAAAACCTCCCTCTGTTGGGGAGGAGTGAGAATGACTTCAACTAGAGTCAATAGATCACTTTGTCCTCATCGTAGTGATCAAACAATTTCATGATACTCGTGAGTCCCTGGACAGAGATAAAGCTCAGATGTGTACTAAACAAGCACTTGAACTTACTCCTCTGCTCCCATGCAGGTGGGTCTCAGCTGGAGGTGAAACTAGTGCTGCTTTGGAAGCATAATATGAGGATAGAGTACCTAGCTGTGACACCCTGGCCCCTGGACCCATCAAAGCGCAGCACATGGGTGGAAGTGACGATGGAGGGAAGCTATGACATCTTGCATGACATCAGCTGCACCATGAGAAAGCCCATCACCAGTCTGTACCGCACTACAGTCATCCGGCGCTTCTGGAACACCTTGCAGAGGTGAGCTGGCCCATCCCCAACAGTTTCCAGTGTCTGATGTAACCAATAAATTCCTTCCTTGGCACGCTGAGTCATGAGTGATGCAGGTGGCCATCCCAACCCAGGGTCCCAAAGGAGTATGCTCTGAGGGAAACAACTGGCGACAACCTTGCCATCCAGCCAAGGAAAAGACTCAAGCTGGCCTGTAGTCTGTAAGATTGCTTCATGGTGAAGGCATTGGTGCCCCTGAATCCTGATCCTGTGATGCAGACCTTAACTCTGACTGCCATCCCATGGAGGTGCTGTGCTCTTACAGCTCAGCCTGACAACTGTGCTGCATGTCACACAAGGAGCAACACCTCATATCTCTAGGCCTGAAGAGCCTGTGGGTTATAACCATTTCCTGGCCAGGGTGACCGTTACTCCGTGCTATTTGGCAGATTCCTTTTCTAGCACTTCATTCCCAACTCTTATCCTCCTTGTATATTAGGCTGTTACTTGAACTCCCTTAACATGCTCTTTGCAATCAGGTGTTGAATCCCAGCGTTGCTCTAGAAAGCTGTGTTGCTGTGCATGGCTCCCAAAACTTAGAGAATGCTGTGTGTGCAGGCACTGGGCTGACTGGGGGAGAGTGTGGGCTTTTGTGGCTAACTGCCTTTTCTCTTTCAGCATCAACCAGACAGATCAGATGTTGGTTCATCTGCAGTCTTTTGACACAGTCCCAGAACATTTCACCATTCCTGAGAGCACCAAGAATGGGGTGCCCCTCTTCTACATCCCCCCAGGCTCCACCACTCCGGTATGTTCCCTCTCTCTCCCATTTAATGTGGGATAGGTTGCCCCTCCTGCCTATCGTGACTTGTACCAGGGGACGCCGAGTCCCAATAAGCAATCAAGATCTGCAGCTCTCAGAGACTTCATCTCTTGCTCTTTGTCCTGCTCAGTAACAGATTTCAGGTGCAATGCAGTGTCTGAGAACATCCCATCCCATACGTTTCCCATCTGAAACGCCACTCCATGTCTTTATTGCTGCAGCTACACCTCTAAGCCTCACATCAAGTCTCCTAAGTGTGCTATGAAGCCTTCCCCTGTAATGATACGATGTGTGAGACTAATGGGGTCTCTTATTTTTGCCATGCTTTTTTCAGTGGATACCTCATATGTGTGGAGTTGCTTCTGGCAAGCTTATGCCCTGGTAATGTAGCTAAGCACTGTCAGGTAAAGATACAGGATGTGCTGAATAGCTATTGTTTAATAGGCTTATTGCTCTGAGCACTCATGTGGAAGGTGCAAGAGAGATATTTGTCATCTGCCCAGCAGAAACTAAACAAAATATGAGCTAATAGTTTCCACTGCAAAATTCAAACACATTGAAGCTCACTGAGCAGAAGTGCTAGCATTTTATCAGCTCCCTGCAAGCAGTGTTCTTGGTATTGGTAGAAGATGACTAGCAGATATCAATGCTAGCAGAGCTTTAATTTAAGAGAGCTGTCCCTTTAATTTGATTGTGTGAGTCCTTTACTTCTTTATGTTTGCCTGGTAAATTTGCAGTGTGGGATCCATAAGCCTACATAGCGAATTTGGAGCATCCCATCTCATGGCTAACCACCACTTTATTTCTGTGTCAGCAGAGTTGCTGTAGTTGGTAGAATCACAGTGTTACCATACAAACACGGTAGAGTTGCCCAATGCCACCTGCCAGTACCCAATTTGCATGAGCACTCTCAGATGAGTTATCTCAGTGTCTAATTGTGCTGCTGACACAAGCCATATATCCCCCTCTCAATCAGAAAGCACACTATTACCTATGCGATCTTTTCCACGGTTGATTTACTTGATGCTAAGTAGTTAAAGTCCTAATTAACTTGGCGTTTCAGGAAAGTAATTTATTTTTGTTTACATTGTACTGCCAATTTCAGTGTGAACACGCTTAGTTATTCAGCTGAGAGGCAGTTACCGAAAGCCAGGGATGTGGCTAGCCTTCTAGGCCTACACAGCTCAGCCACTAGAGACATTCCTGCTCTCTCTGGGTGGAACCAGACAGTTTCTTGCTGAATATTACCCTGTCGTTTTCTCAGGTGCTATCCCTGCAGCACAGTGGGTCTGACTCAAGCCATTCCCAGTTTGCCTCCTACTGGAAGCCTATCCTTTCCATGGATGCCAACTTCTGGCAGAGGTGGCTGCACATGCATCGTATAGTCCTCCTTCTGGAGCATGACACGTATGTAACTGGCAGAGCTGAGCTCACATGCACAGCGTGGACCAGCCTGGGAAAGCAGGGCCTCCAGTTCACTTCAGTCTCAGAGTTGCAGCTGTCCTGCAGCTGCCTATGGCCAAGGGAAGGGCCTCACTAGTGGGACCTGGTGGAGGGTGAAGGCTCATTTATCTGAGAGAGACTGTAGGTTGGGAAGTCATCTTTGTCAAGAGTGGGGGCTGTTGTCTGTAATGGAAATTGTTTCTCAAGCCCCTCTTGGGTTTGAGTTTCCTGATTGCGGTGGGTGTGGACTGTCGGTTTGGAGCTGTCCCCCATATTTTTGTTTGCTGCTTGAAAGCATCTTCCGCAAAAGCTTTGCTTTCCTGGGGCGGGTCCTCGTTGCAGAGTTATGTGAATAATAGGCATATATTGCATGGAGAAACAACAAAACAGTAACAATAACTGTGTAACAGAAACAATAAAATAGAAACAATAAAATACTGTGCTCTCTGCAAGTTGGAGAGTGGTTTCCCTGTGTGCTCAGGGAGTGTGGCAGGTACCAAAAGGCACAGGCTGGGGAGGTGCTTGGGTATTGGCTGCTGTGGTGGAATAAAGCTGATGTACCAGTTGGAGGATGAGCTGAAATGGATTTAGCAAAGCCTCTCTGGGCTTCAGGGGAAAAAGAGAAACTGTGGTTCTAAAACAACCTTCTGCCGCACTCTACAGGCCTGTGCCCAAGCACCTGCACACACCGGGCAACAACGGCCGCTACAGCACCATCCAGTGCCGCATCTCCCACTCGGCACTCACCTCCTTGCTGCGGGACTGGAGCAGCTTCGTGCTGGTGGAGGGCTACTCCTACGTCAAGCTGATACACAGGTGGGTGGCTCTGAAGCAGTCCCGTGTAAGGACGGGCATATGGCCAGACCAAAGATCCGGTTAGACCAGTATGCTGTGATGGGCCAGAGGCAGATGTCTAGAGGAGAGGATAAGAGTGAAATAAGTGGGTATGAAACTCTGTGTATTCTAAACTGCTGCCACTATGTTCCAGGCACAGCCCAGAGGGAGAGGGAAGCCAGCCAGGGGGGTTCTGCACACTACAACTGACCTGTGTTGCTGCCAAGATGCGTGGGCTGTTGAGCTCTGTGGAACAGGCCTCCACTTGGTCTGACACAACAGAGCAGCAAGATCAACCCTGTCTTAATCCCTTCTCCCTAGCTCTGAGGATCCCACACCTTCCTCGTTTTATGTGGTGCGGATCATCTCCAAAGCTCCCTGCATGGTTCTCCGGCTGGGGTTCCCCATTGGCACACCTGCACAGGCCAGGAACAAGGTGAGAGCAGGCTGGCTGCTTCTTGGGGTAGGAGCAGAGCAAAAAGTTCTGGATGTGGAAGTGGTGGGTGGATCACAGGCAACACTGTGGGCAGGTAACCTTTAATAATGAACTACTTTGTTAAGGCTTAGATGGGTGTGAATTTACTGTAACGGAAAGGGACAGTTTGGACAAAGCACTCTGTGTTAAGTCTATGAAAGATCTAAACCCAAAGACTTGAAGATCAATAGAATAGCTGGTCACATGAATGTTTTTCCTACTGCTTAATTCAACTGTGGGGCTTAAAATGACTCAGAGGTTATCTAGTCTATCCTTGTGACTGAAGCACAATCAATACTGTCTCTCAGGAGCAGCAGATACTTGTCTGACTCATCTGTAAACACCTCTTGATGGATGTACTAGATGTTCCCTAGGCTATCTGCTTCAGTAGGTGGTGAATTGCATATGCATATTGTATCATTTGGGCAAGGAGGAATTAAAATGTGAACAGTGCCCTGCATGAGCTATATAGGGAGAAAACAAATGTAAGACCCAGAAAATGTTTAAAGGGTGCAAGTCTGCTAGAAAGACTTCTAATAACCTCTTTGAATCAAAAGAAGTGGGCTGTCCTGGTTAGGTGCAGAAGGTGGGGTGACTGTGTGGACTGTTTCTCTGACTCCAAAGGCTGAGACAATTCTAAGTGTTCCTAGGTGAAAGAGTAAGTATGAGAAATATGTCCTGCTATTAAGCCGTGTGAACCTTTTGTTATAAACAAGAGGTTTATCATTAAATCTTGATCTTTTGTCTTCATGAAAGAAATCTTTTGTTTGTCTCACTTAGCTTTATTGTTAGATTAGTCTGAGGAGAAGCTGACAAACGTGGGAAGGACCATTTTTTTTCTGAGATAATGAACCCAGATAACACTAAGTGCTCTGGCACTCTGGAGTATCTGCCCTTTCATGTCTTTAGGGGATCCAGGTTTTGGGCACTAGTTGCTGGGTGAACATGTGGGCTGGTAATGCCAAGTGACAGGTTTTATGAAGCAGTTCCCTTTGGCAGATGTAAGTTAATACCTGTCTCGTGAGGAAAGTGTGAGACAGGCACTTTACCCTGCAGCTCTGGGCAAGCTCCAGATTATTGCAGCAAGAGCTGTACATAGACCATAAATTGTATCATGTGCAACCTTTTTCTTTTTTTTTTTTCCTTTTTTTCTGCCATAGGGCTGATTAGCTACCCAGTGTGGAGGATGGCAGGAGAACCTAGCCTGCCTTGTTTGAAGGAAAAGATTTTTTGTGTTGAGCTATTCAAATTTCCAGTGTTCAAGGAAAGGAAAGTAACTGACAGAGTCTGACTTTCAGAAGGCTTTTGGTGAGCCTCCTTATAGGGCACAACTGTAGAACTGGAGGAACAATGAGGTTGTTCCAAGGAAATTGGAAAAAGTGCTGTGTTCTCATCAAAGCAGAAGCTTTTCCTGGTTTTCGCAATCTTTTTACTAGTCAAATGGTAGGGAACTCATCTGCGGGTAGTAAGCTGGGAAAATCTCAGTAGGTGGCACAAAGCTATTTGGTGTCCTGTCAGCCTGTGTACTTTGTGGACACCTAAGCAATATGATGATGGCTGGAAGCTAGTATTGACAATTGCAAAAAAGTGCACCTTGGATTTGAAAGCTTAAACATGATCAGTGACTCTGTATTATCAGTATGAAGCCATGAAGGGCAGTAGTGCAGAAAGGAGCTCTGCTTAATGTTTGGGAACATTCCTTTTCTTGAAAAAAAAAAAGCATAATAATGACAGGGAAAGATGCTGAAATAATTAATGTTGAAGAAGGAGAGCTGCTGTTCTCCTGTTTGCGTACATTGGTAATGGAAACTAAAAGGAAAAGAAACATAACTGTGGAAATTTCAAAGAAAACACAGGGACATTGAAGGATCAGATGCTAGTATGGGTAGATCCATATTCAGAGCTGCTAAAAGCTAAGAAGAGTAATCAGGAAGTAATTTTGAAACTATCTTGGAAAAACATAACCTAAAATAATAATCTAAGCTCTTAAAACCTTTTACCATAAAGATTTGACATATGAACGTGACAGTGGGGGAACCCATCAGCTGCAGGAACAGTCTGGCTCTGTCTTATGTGTACTAGTTTACATTTACTGTAGGCTGTTGAGGAGAGGAGGAGGGGAGGAATGAGGATGGGTACTCAGACTGCTTCCATGGAAGAGCTGAAATGCCATTAATTTGTTTTTCATCAGCGTTATGGAAGGCACTTTCTCCAGACTTGAAATAATCTTTAGGGGTTTTCAGACCTTTCTTTTGCTTATAAAAATATTTGTAGTTGTTAGACCTAAGAGCCTTGTGTCTTGATCTTGCTAGTGCCTCAGAAGTAAAATTACCTTTAACCTCTGACTCCTCTTTATGTTTAAGGAGTATTCTTTTCTTTTTAGTCAGGCTCTTTTCTGGAAGGTTATTTTGAATAGCTTATGTCTCCAGCAAAGATGGTCATGTTTACCTTTTGCTTTTGCCATCACAGATAGTGGAAGAGTTACGGGACCGAATCTTGCAGCTGCGCTTTCCCCACAGGGTCCAGAGCAAGGAGGCAACTCCAAAAGCAAAGAGGAAAATGTTTGGCAGTAGTTCTCCCTCCAAGTCTCCACCTGTGGCTGGGGCCCAGTCAGCCCTCTCAGACAGACCCTGCCTTGTTGTGCTGCACAAACCATTAGAGAAGCTACTCATCAGGTAGTGATGGAGATCCAGGCCATCAGCATAGCACCCTTGCCCTGGGAAATGGGAGAGAGGAGGGTCTGGGGATGGTGCTGCCAGAAGCAAGATGAGAGTGGTGGGAAGCTGGTGCTTGTTGGGGTGAGTTTGGGTTGTGTGGCTGGAAATGGCAGCTGTAGTCTGGGAGGGCTGTGACTTGAAACAGGGGGCCTTGCTGGACAGGTAGATTTGTTATTCCTAACTAATATTATGCAGAATTAAATTTAGTTACTGCTGTTTGATCAGGATCCTGTGCTGGACTAGACGTGTTCTGCTTCTGGGGGAGCTCTCTCCTTGGGCCAAGCAAGTGGGCTGTGAGTCCAGACAGCTCTGACCCTGAGCGTAGCATTCTTTGCACTTCAATAAACCACGCTTCTACCCTCTCCTAGGTATGAGAAGCTGCCTTCTGACTATCGAGCCCCCTTCATTCTCAACCTGGAGCATCCCCCAGTGTCTGGCCCACTCACTATGGTGGCCAATCGTACTGCCTCTTCCACCCTGGCCTCGCTGTCCCGCTACTTTTATCACCAGCGCTGGATCTGGAGTGTCCAGTCGGGGCTGGCACCAGCTGTGCCCATCACTGCTGTAGCCCAGCTCCTTTCCACGCTCACAGAGTAAGTTGCACACCTGAACAAGGATGCTTTCTCCAGCTAATCCTGGGGATGCAGAAAAAGCAGAGTGGATCTGAAGCCTTATTATAAGTAACAGTTGAAGCTGCTGTGCAAAAAGTTTCAGTCCTGTACAGAGCTTCTAGAATAACTTGGGGTTAGTGCTTTACCCAGTTCTGCAGCTGCGGTTGAGGAAAAGGAGAGTCCTGGAAAACATACAAAAGGGCAGGAGGTGTTACTGTACTTGGAGTATGCTGGTCTTCTCGCAGTCTGTCCTGTGCAAAGCATCACATCTCCCCATTCTCTGTGTGTAGCTCCCTGTCTTGGAAAGGAAGGTGCTAACAAGGTGAAGAGTACAGTCGTTCTAGTATTTAGGGCTTGCATCATGGGTAGAGAACTCCTCCGTGTCTGACTGCTTCTCTGTTGCTAGGGTTCGTCTATCAGAGGGTTTCCACTTTGCATCCAGTGGGGATGGAATTATCAACATGGTCCTGGAGCTGCCTATACAGGTGAGCCTGGGTGCCGCAGTGTGGGCACGATGCTTCATTGTTTC
Organism: Pedionomus torquatus; assembly: GCA_013398155.1. Lineage (NCBI taxonomy): Eukaryota > Metazoa > Chordata > Aves > Charadriiformes > Pedionomidae > Pedionomus > Pedionomus torquatus. The sequence continues at coordinate 44,830 of VZRU01000238.1, forward strand.
TTCCTGTGATGGGATTTCCCATCCGCTTCTGACACACACCCTTGACATATGCAGGGAGACCTTCCTCCTCCCCTGAAGTAAAGCAGCTTGTGGGTTGGGCATTTTCCTGTCTTTATCTGCAGTTAGACAGCTGCTTTGCTGCTATGGACATGGTGTGCTGGAGGAGTTCATGGGCCTGGCACAGGCTCCCTCTCTCCTCTGCTACCAATGAGGCTGGGTCTTGGTGCTGTGTTATGTAGGGGGGCACTGAGTTAGGTGCGGGCAGTTGCTGCTGACCAGGCTCATGCAGTGTCTCCCCTGCAGATCGATGGCTCAAGTGAGAGCAGCAGTGGCAGGGAGAAGCACACCTGTGTCGTCCAGTACATCCTCTTCCCACCCCACTCCACCTCTACCAAGGACAGGTGAGGCTGTTGCCCTGCTCCCAGGGAGGGCTGGCAGCAGAGTCACAGCTCCAGACTTTCCCTTTCTGAGCAGAGTGGGAAGGAGGGAGTTTTCCATCATCTAGTACAGACAACTAGCTGTCGTGGATTGATGAGCAGTTAGCTGGGGCTTTGCCTGCAAAGCTGCTCTCACAACTGCTCTCACAACTCTGAGAGGAGCTGCAGTGGGCTGCTGGCTCTGGGCCGTCTCATTGGGGCTTGCCTTCTGTCTTTCCTCCAGCTTTTCAACAGATGATGACAATGATACAGAGGTAGAAGCCATCGAGGTGGACACAGAACTGAACCTGGTCACTGAGTGCTGGGTGGAGCCACAGAGCGGCCATGTCCACAGTACTGCTGAGAACTGGAAGCACCTCGATGGCTTGCCCTACCAGAAAATACCTAAAGCAGTGAGTTCCTGAAGGGGTAGGGGCATGTGGTTTATTTTGGAGGGAGAAGGATTTATTGCAAATGCATTGCAACACTGGAGGTAAATTATTGAGAGCCAGAAGAGATGGGAATGCCGTTAACAGCCTGAGTTTTCCCAAAGAACCAGGCTACTGGACGGAAAAGGGTTCCAGATTGCAAGGCAGTGGATGCAATGCTTCTCTGGCATGGGTGTGAACATACAAATAACTTCGGCAAGAGCCATTTCGTTGAAGGGGAGCAAGCTGGACCAGAGCAGGGATTGCAGGCAGAACTGCCAATGCGCCTCCTGAACAAGGCAAAAAGAGGCTAAAGGGCTGGTGGAGAAGGAGGGTGCAATGAGTGAGAACAGGTCAAGTCAGGGGATGGGATTATGGGTATTTCCTCTCTTTACTTTTCGACTGTTCTCTCCTGCATTTGAGGGTAGTAATTCTGCTACATACAGCTGAGCCTTAACTGCTTATTGCAGCTCTATCCCCGGGACCTTGCGTGCATTGCCACTATGTTGACCTTCGAGTACATCAGCCAGCTGTGCCAGAACAAGGAGTGGGTCTGCCCTCCTTCAGACACCAAAGCTACTGAAGGTGAGTCCAGCAGATATTGGGCGAGTTTGAGGAGCCAGGATCATCCCAAAAGCTGAAGGCAGGAGCTGAGATAACTTTATTGGATCATATGACTGGCGGGGTGGGAGGGGAAGAGGGCCAGGAAAACTCAGGGCCTGGAGGGCAGAGACTTTCCTGAGGAAGAGGGCAGGAAAAGCCTGCCAGGGGTACGTAGAGCCTGACAGATGGGAAATATCTCCCAAGAGCAGGGGGGGTTCCTTTTCCTTGACTATGCCTGCAATTCAGGCTCCCTCTAGCATCCAGCATGGTCATTGCACTCTCCAGCAGTGTTATCTGTGAGACTGATGTTCTGGTTTTGTCCCTTCACAGCTCTGGATATGAGCTGCCTAAGGCCTTGTGGTGGCTCCCTCCTTATATGAAGGTGGCAATAGGCTCAGAGGACTCTTATATCGAGGTACCTCTCTGTAGATATCTCACAGCCTGCTGCAGTCTCTGATAGACTTTGCCCTTTCCCCGCATTCATCCTTTATATCCCTCTGTCCTCCGAAGCAGAGGGAGGTGGGGCAGTGTTGCTGTGTAGCTTCACTTCTACTGCCTGCACTGCATTTAGGGCTGGTACCAGGTGTGCGGAGGTGGCCTGAGAGACGGGGCTATGTGGTGCCCACAGGCATGTTACATTCCCAATTCTTCTTGCAGATCCAGACATGGGGGCTGGTTTTCGAGTGCATGAGATCCCATTCCAGTTCAACCTCATGAAGCTGTTACCCAGGTGCCAGCAGGTTGAAATGTTCTTCCTAATGTTGACAAAAGGTAGGTGCCTCTTTGCCACCTGCCTCCTCTTGTCCTCTCTCCATGGCTATGGGCACCCTGGTCCCTGTGCTTGCCTCCCTGGACAGCAGGCATGCAAGAGCTGCCTTGACTCTTTCAGTAGCTCAGTGCTGCTCTGCAGCCCCAGAGCAGCCCAGGTATATTGCTGCCTTCTTTGGGATGATAGTTTTGAAAAAGTTACTTTTGAAAACACTAAACCTAGATTGTTGTTCTGTGGTGGTGGTTTCTTGTCTTTAGCCCAAATAGTCTCCAGAAGAGTTACAGTAGCAGCGTGAGTCAGTGCAGGGTAGCTAATGATGCTGGAACTCCAGATTTTCCTCAATTCTCTGAGTCACCCTTGCAGAGGTGCTGGGCAAAACTCCTGGCTTTGCAAAGAGCTGTCTCCTGGGGGCCTGGGCAGATGGTGGTTGTGGAGATGCTATCTCTGAAGCTGCCATGGTTCTGTTTTGGAGCAGAGAATGAGGAGGTGACCAAGGACTCTTCGTTTGTGCCCAATGAAATGCTACTAAACCTCTTCCATGGCTGCCTGCAGCACGACCTCAGTGACCGGGAGATCCCCATAGCTGATGCTGATCATGTGGCTTTCATGGAGCAGGTTCTGCAACGGGATCGTGATGGCCATCAACCCCCCTTCACGCTCCCCGTGATCAGAGGTAAGGGCCAAGAGCATGGCAGCAGTGACACTGAGAGCTGGGATGTTTCAAGAGCCTTGCTTTCAAGTCTCTTCCTTAGCTGGTGTTTCTCAAGCTGGTTTATCTGTGCTCCATTTCAGAAGAAACCCTAAAAGCCTCTGGGACCCTGGAGCAGCAGGATGCTTCTGCATCCTATCATCTTGTTGGCAGCAATGGCACCAGGGATATGACTGGCTCCACAAGTACTCTGCAGGTACTGCTACCCTGCTGTCCTTCTTTTGAGGCCCCTTGGAATGCAAGGCAGCAGCTGGTGAAGAGCATGAGGGTTACTAGAAGTGTTGAGAAGAGGTTAAAAGGCTGGTGTTTTGCCCATGCTTGGCAGCAGTTTCAGCTGTAGCCTGTGGCTGAAGTCAAGCAGGAGTCTGATAGGTGTGGGAATAGTTGCGTTCACCATGGACCTAGTCTGCTACAGCAGTGCTGATGCCATGCCACAGATCACTGAGAAACCATGGCCAGTCACTGCCTGGAGGTCAGAACTGGCTCCAGAAAAATTGGCTAAGTATCTCGTGACTGTGTGCTCTGTTTCCTGGAGCCAGGCTGCTCTGAGAAAGGTGCACGGGGTGGCCAGGGTGATTTCAGTACTATGTCAACCAGCAGTCATGGAGGAACTTGCTCTGTGTGGTTGCTACCTGTGCCATGTGCTGTGAGCTTATCCAGCTTCTGCTCTTTCATCAGAGCCTCGGAAACACAGAGCTGCCTGAAGATGATGTGACCCTGAGTGACACAACAAGGCCCTTTCCCCCACAATGGCGATGTTACGCGAAACTGGTCAACCCGCAGCATGTGTTTCTGACCTTCCTGCCAGCCAGCTTCTCAGGTGAGACTGCATGTTGTGAGGAGTAAGAGAAGGTAGCAGTCCCAAGAGCCTCCTTGTGAAAACAGCAAACCCAGAATCATCTGTGGTAGGGTGAAGACAAAATTGAGCAGCAGATTCAAGACCCAGTCTTTTTGCACCATGTGGCCAGGAATAGAGTGGTGCAAAGTGCTGAATGTCTTGCTCTTCTCTCCTCAGTGCTGCCCACATAGTATTTTCAGGCAGGGGATGTGGCTTCAGGTTGTTTGCTGGCTGCAACCATTGGACTGTTTTCCCAGTAGGGTTGTTAATGAAGGGAGGAAGGAGACTGCTAACGGAACAGTCTGGGGGAGTCCCATCTTCTGGGCATTGGCACAGGTGTGGCTTCCACTGAGCTGCTGGTGAAGGCTGCTAGGCTCAGCTGGAAGTACTCTGTGGAGCTGCTCCCACACAGAAAAGGCTAGCAGGGACATCTGCCCTCTTGGGAGTGTAGATGGAGAGAATTAAACTGTTCTTACTGGACAGAGAGTGATTTTATTTTGTTTTCTTTCAGATGTACAGAAGCTGATGGCTTGTGGGTTGGACAAACCTCCAAAAGATGAGAGTCAGTCTGGAGAGGATACCCTGCGACCTGTCTGTGCAGAGCAAGTTGGGGCTGAGGCTGAAGAAGGGGATGCTGCAGTGCCATTACCTACCCTCAGCGTAACACCAGCCCATGGTACCTCCTTCAGGGCAGCACCTTGCTAAAAGTATTAGTATCCTTGCTATTCCCAAAGCACGCTGCTGGGCAGATTGAGGTAGGATGAATAACAGGTTGCTACAGCCTGGCAGCTCCTGCCTGGCTCTCAGCAGAGTCAGAGTCAGGAAAAGGGGCACAACTTGCATGATATTCATGAGGGGTGAGGAAGTATAAGGTGAGCTGAGTGCTCATGGCCCGAAGGTGGCTCCCCAGAGGTGGGAAGCTACTAGGAATGGCACTGCTGGGCTGCACTGGATGGTCAGTGACTCTCATGTCATGGTCCGTACTGGCACTACCAGCAGCACATTGTCTTAGGGAGAAGAGCCTAGGTCATAACGTATATGGGATTTGACTGCACAGCCCCAGATGCTGTCAGCCAGGCCTGCACTGAGGATGGAGGTTTGCGCTACTGAAAAAGGTGGTAGTGGTGAGCAGACATGGTTGCCCAAGAACCATGTATGAATGGTTCTTGGGTTGGGTGGTTGGGTGTTGGATGAGGAGAATGGCCCCAGAGACTTGAGTGGTGTGAAGCTTGTAAAACTGATACCTACCTGTGGTTACTGCTGTGTGGGCTATGACCTCTCAAACCAGCAATGAGGAGCCTTTATCTTGGGATTGTTTCTTTTGCAGAAGCAAGCCGTGACCCTGGAGAACAAGGTGGTACATCACGGAGAGATGTACATATCTCCTTCTGTCGCCAGAACTCACAATCTGAGCTAGGTGACTGCCGCCGATTTCGCTGCCCCATTTACATTTATAGCTGCTCTTTGGAGTTGTTACGAGAGCAGCTTGTCAGCCCACGGGCACACCGTCCTCCCCGGGACATCTTTTTCAGGTAATACCAATCATACTTGATTCCTAGACAGGAAACAGAGGAGCTTCCTTGATAAAAGGCTGTCTCTGGCCCTGCCTTATTCTCTTGGCTTGGCCTCTTTGCCTTATAGTAGCTGTGGCCTGTGCATGCCCTAGGGCCCTGCTTTCCTGGCACCAGAGCCATTTAGTCTAAAACATAGATGCTGAAGGCGATGGCTGCTCTCTTCCAGGTCCCAGTCTCTGGAACGTCCTCCTGCTGCTGCGTGGCTAGACCACAAACATAAGGAGTTGGTGAGTTACTGCACGCTGCTGCAGGAGCATTCCCACCAGTGCTATGTGAAAGGTGAGGAGCAGCGCAATGGAGCTAAGGCAGGGCTGGAGTTGGGGCTTCTCTTAAGACACCAACATCTCATTTTTCCTGTGATCTTACACTGAGCAAAGGGCTGTGGGACCTTCGGGACCAGTCTTCCACCAGGAGGGATTTAAAGATGCCTCTGTGTGTTCCCTAGGGGCCTTGCACAGGCTGTCCCTGTACCAATGCAGTGCTGGGAGGGAAGACCCTTCTTTGACTTTTTCCTCTCACCTTCAGGGTGGCAGATCCCTATGCCACTCTAGATGACACAACCAGGCTGACATGTAGCATTAGGCATCCTGGCTGAGTCTTGTCTCTGTGTTGGGATGTGGCAAAATTCTGTATGTGGCTATTGCCTGAGTCGCAAGGCCTTCTTGCATCCCTGTGGTGGGGCACTCAGACGCTGTGTTTGATTTGTAGGGCTGTTCAAAAGCCTTCAGCAAGCACACAGCATCAGCTCCCAGGACCTACTTACAGCCATGGACTACTGTGAGGAGCTGCTCCAAGAGATTGATATCACCAACTTCCTGCTGACAGTGTGCAGTCACGTTCGCTCTTTCCGAGAGAGCCACCAGCATTTCCATACGCACTCCAAGGCAGCCAGCTTCCAAGTGGGCAGCATAGAGCAAGAAGAAGAGCAGAACTCTAGGGAACGGGGTGTCTTGGTCTCTGAATCAAGGTAGGGGCCCACCTTGGCAATGCTTCTCTTCTTAGTGTTGGGCCAGGGCAGATCTTCTTTCAAGCATCTTCTGCTGCCGGCTAGAAGGAATGTTGTAGTGCAGGGTCTAACAGAGCCACATGTAAGGACAAATATTTCCAGTGGGATACTCACTTGGTATGATGACCACCAGGACCTTCTCATTCTTATAATCTCGGTGACATCCATCCTTTCACTTTCTCTTGTAGTCTTAGCTTATTGCTGTCCCATCTGGCCTGAGCTGCAGGGCAGTTTGTCTGCAAGTAACTCTCAGGCTTGCTTGACTCATTGGAGTTTGCTATTGACTTTGGTGAATATGTCAGGTTTGTTATCTCTCTAATGGGTAAAATGTCACTTTTTTTAATTAAAACTCTGGAAAAAAGTTCACAAGAGAAATACAAGTCATAATTAGAATACACTTGATGCTAAACTTTTGTCCTTAGGGTATTTCTGAGGTTTGTATGGCCTCTGGAAACTTAAGGAGGGGACAAAGTACTCTATTGTGCCTTAGTGTCTGCTGAAGAAACGCCCTCTTTAGGTCTTTTGTCCTTTGTTTGCACTTGACTACCCTCAGTTCCTGTATGTGAATTCACTAGCATTGCTTCATTCACTAGAAGAAATCCTATTTCTTCTTACACTGTAAGTCATTGAGATGAAGCTGCAGGTTTGAAGAACACTTAGTATTTGCAAAGTCAGATGACTTTTTCGAGTGTTACTTTCCCAGAGAAAAACTGTGGGAATGTTTTTTTTGTTTGTACTATGAATCACCTATTCCAGTGCAAATTATATAAACATTGCTGAAGGACATAGAGCCTTTGACACATTGCACCCAGATCTGCCATTTGTATTACTAATTTGAATACCTTGGGAGTACTTTGACCCAATGACATTCTGCTCCCCAGATTGCTTTTTCTGAGTTTTAGTAACCGATTCTACCACAGAGCTGCTGAGTGAGCCTGAGCGTGCCTGAGCTTTGCTCTCTGCTCTGTGCCACCAAGACACTAGGGATCTAGGTGGTCGTATTTGCTGTGAGGTACCCTGTTGGCAGTTCAGACTGCTCCAGGCTTGTCCCCTGTGTTCAGTCACATGTCTCTGTTTCCCAGGGAGGGTGTGTAGCGTGGTGTAGACTACCTGGCCATGGGATCTGCATGGTTAAACTGCCGCTGGCCTGACTTCAGACAGCCTGAGAGCTTATCTGGGTTAGTGGGTGGCAGGAGGGTTTCTGGGGCTGTAGGTGAGGGAGCTGTGTAAGTCACATTGTGTTTACTAGCTAAGCTGTGGGGAGCCGTGAGGTGGGGTGCTTACAGGGTAAATAATACATACAACTATTCCCGTTTCTCAATTTGCCTGTCTGACCTGTCCACAATCCTGTCAGTGCGGAAATGGAGGACTACAGTGAGCAGGACTCCCATAACATTGCTAGCCCTACAGAAGAGCCAAAGAGCAGCATGGGCACCGGCTGCTGCTCAGAGTTTCCCCTCTCGCTGCTGGAAATTGGACAGCCCTGCCAGGCGTACCCTGACTTGCATAAAATTATCCAGGTGAGGAATGTGGGAGCTCAGCGTGGCTCCTGCAGGAGAGTACAGTAGAATGTCTGCTTCATGTTTGGGATTTCTCTTGTAGGAAAAATTCCTGGAAATTGGAAGCTTACATTTCAAGCCAGTGCCATCAAATCCTCACTATTTCTTCTATTGCCCACCGTCAGCCAAGAAAGAGGTAGGCATGCCCTGGCAGGCATCTAGTCCTTGTGGAGGGAAGTAGCTTTGCTTGGTGTCAGATCTGGATTTGGGACTGGCAGAGTCATGGGTAGACTAAGCCCCTGGGGAACCCATCAAGAGCCTGTTTCACTGCCTGTCATGGTTCTAATATCTGTCCTTCCTCTCTCCATCTCAGGAAGAGGTATCTCGGGATCAGACAGACAGGAAAGGCAGTGAGGACATGGAGGGATCAGAGGCAGAACTGGCAGTTGAAGAAGGTAATATTTGCTCACTCTGTCCTGAAGAAAGAAGTGTCTGTACTTTCAGTGTGGTGATGCCTTTCAGAGCTTGACTCTGGGGATGTGGGCCTGGTTTGCTAACAGGGAATCTGTGTCAACAGGAACTGTGTCTGGGTGCTGCATTGCCACAGAGAGTGACCCAGAGCTGGAGGTGGAGTATCGTGAGAAGCTGGAACATGAGTTCCCAGATACAGATTCCCTCTCAGACTCCAACACAGTGAACCAGGATGATGACTCCTTCAGTGTGCTGGGAGGGGACTCGCTCAATGAACAGGAGTTTCTGGAGCAGGAGATGCCCCCGCTCTTTGTACACCTCACTTGCTCAGTGAAGCTGCGTAGCCAGCACAGCTCCATGCCTGTGCAGTCCCTGCCAACTTGTCTAGGTAAGAGCAAGGGCTTGCAGTAAGGTTAAAAGGCAGTAGAGCTTCTCTCAGTTCCCTTCTGAGTCCTTCTTGCTGTGGGATTGGTCATGAAAAGATGAAAGGTGCGTGAACAATGGTGGCCTTCTTGAGTATGTCTCGTTGTGTGGGACAGCCACCTCTTGCAGTCCCTGAACTTGCCACCAGGATGTGTATGTGTGTAAGCAGAGCTGTTAATTGTCTGTGATCTCTACGCAGGGGAAGTTCTGGGCTGCCTGGAAAGCTGCCAGGGCTTGAACACCATTGACTTGGGGGATCTCTGTGTGACCCTGGACATCTTTGTGCTGACATTGCCCCTGGAGATAGAGGTTGTGAACACAGACATTCTCCACAATAGGTAGGTGGAAAGAGGCCCAGTCACCCTTTACCTGCCTTTCCCAGGCAGCCAGTATCAGCTCCTCTCCATGTGCTGAGACTCAGGATTCTCCTTCTTGCAGAACCTCTCTCAACCCTCAGAAAAATAAGATTTTTCCAACATGGGCTCACCTTCTCTAGAGATCTGTTTTTCCTCTCTGGAGCCCATGTCTCTTTATCTTCCTCGGTTCAAAACCTGATGCTCAGCCTGCTCTCTCTTCTGTGGTAGATGCACCTCAGAGAGCAGCGTGTCTTTCACACGCTCTCCAGGCCAGCCATCCTCTTTCCGCTCAGATGAGGATATCATGCACAACTTGGAACGGCTCCCATCCACAGGAGATGAGAGGTATGGCACCACAGCTGTACCAAGTTCCTCGTGGGGCTCCTTTTGCTGCCTAGGAGCTGCACTGTGATGGCTGCGTGAATGGGAATTGACTGGTTCATTCCTCTTCTCTTCTCTTAGGCACCCTGCACTTTCCACCCTCCCGGGAGTGCACAGGCAGGCTATTGAAGCCACTATGAATGAGGTAAGCCAGCCTTGCCTACTTCTTGCTTCTAGCCAGAGCAATGTGGCCACAATGCACAATTCCTGTTCTCCACTATTTGTCTGCTCCAAGCTGCCACCTCGGTCAGCTGAAGTGCCTTTCAGGCCTTCACACAAGCCTTTGGCCTTGTGCTCCCCAAAAGAGTAAGATTACCCTGACAAAATACTCTCTGCAGTTGGTGTGGGACAGACAGACCTCTCTTCCAAAGATAACTTAAATACATTTAGAAAGAATGAGGGGATGTAGGTGATGAGAGGGACTACCCTCATCCTGTTGGGACTTGGATCAGAACTGGGGCAGCTGTGCAAACACTGGTCATCTAGGTCTTAAGCTATGTTCTTGCTCTGCTCAGATTCGCTGGCTCCTGGATGATGAGATTGTGTCTGCACTGCGCCACTCGCAGGTCATCAGTACCTCCATCCTGCACCGGGTGGCCACCCATATCTATAACTCCAAGGGGCGGCCAAGCTGCCACAGCGAGGTGGTGCTGCTCCAGTTTGTCTTTGGACCTGAGCACTCTCTGGAGAAGTTCAAGGAGGTAAAGAGAAAGCCCTGAGGCAGCATCATACACTTAGCTAGTGGGGTGCTTATTCTTCCCTGTGTTGCAGGAGTTCAGAAGAATGGCTCTGCCAGGCTACATGCTCAATGCGGAAGGCAATGACTACCACTACATCTCCATCAGCCGCCTGCACTCCAGAAGGGCAGCTTCAGACCCTTCAGGGACACCGTGCTTGCAGCAGCCTGCTGGAGGGGGCACGAGGACAGCCCTGGGCCAGGCAGGCCATGAGGGGAGCAGTGAAGCAGAGGCAGAAGGCTCTGAGCTACACCATGCAAGCTGTGTCCTCCCAGAAGAAGCCCAGGGTCTCTGGGGGTGGCCGGAGAGTGAGACACGCGTTGTGCCAGACACAGCAAATCCCTTACGTGGAGGCAGCCACGCACAGGATGAGGTGAGAGAGACTGAGGTGGTCTGTTGGTGGGAAGGTGTAAGTCAGTTTTGATAGCAGAAGGATGCAGGATTATGATTGAGCTTGTTTTGGTGCCTCTTTTTCTAGTCACTTTTGCAATGTTGGTTTGTGTGCAGGTCCCAGGAGAAGTACTGAGCCTTGAGCGGAGCAGAGCACTTGGCCATGACTCCCTGGAGGAGTCTGTTCTAGAGACAAACATACAGTCGTTGCCATCCTCATCCTCGGAGAAGGGCAACAGTGAGAAATCACCATTGGTGACACCGTCTGCTGCAAGCCTGGCTGACTCCGTAACACAGGGCAGGGAAGGTAGGAGCTGTCAACGTGGGCAGGATGTACCTCAACCTCAGCAATTTTTAGAGGAAGAGCCCTGTTTTGGCTGTAACATACAAAACATGACTGCTACTCCTGTTGTAGTCCCTAAACACCAGAATTGGTCGTGTTGCACTGTTGGTCCTTTCCTTGCCAGGGTGCTGGCAATTCGCTGCTTAACAGTACGCAGGGTACTAGGCTGTGCTGCCACACCAATACCCCTAATGACTTGAAGTTCCTGGTGGCTCCATTAGTGGCTGCAAGAACCCCAGCACTGCCTGCCCATGGCCAGCACTGCTGCTGTGGCCAGCACTGTCCTCTGGTGTAGTGTTTCTCCAGCAGATACGTCCTGAGAAAGGGGCTTAGCAAGTGCTCTTGTGATCAAACACTTGTCTTCGCAGGCTCCAGCAAGCAACGTCCCAGCCGCGTGCAGAGCCTTGTGTCGAGCCAGGGCAGCATGGACTCTGACCACCTGGGTGAGTCTGCCAGGGCAGTGGTGGCTGACAGTGTGCAGGCAGACTCTGGCGTTGACATGATAGTGCTGGAGCATGGGGCACCATGTGTTGTGAGTTAGGGTGACCCCTGAGGACAGGGCTTGTGAATGGCTCTGATCTCCTAGAGCCTCCTCTGCCAAGAGAGGGGGCCGGCTTGCCAGGCAGCCTGGGACTGAATCGAGGATATGTTACAGGTTATGATGGAGGAAGCAGTGACTCAGAGTATGAGGAGGCACTAATGAGCGACCAGGAACCGAGGTGTCCCCTAATGCCGGATTTCTGGCTTATCATAAAAATCCTGCAGGACCGAGTGGAGGTCTATTACCACACACGGTAAGGATGATCCTGGTGTCTGACCACAGGGACAGGTACTGTTCAAGTGTTCTGCTGACCCCTCTCTCCCCTTCCCTGTAAAGCAGCCTGAGTGTGGAGAAGACAGCATCAGCAGAAACAGAAGAGGAGCAGCCAGGGGAGTGCCAGAGTCTCAACCAGGTGGTGGTGAAGAAGATCAGTGAAATCTGCAGGGTTGTCAATCAGGTAACAAATCTGCAGAGGGCAGGGTCAGAGCTGCAGGTTATGAGATGGCTTAGATGAGAAGACACCTCTGGAGATTGTCTAGTCTGGGTCTTGCTCAGAGGAGGGCCTGAGGAGCCAGTTCAGCTGGTGGAGTCTTAGCTTGGGGGTTGAAGGAAAAGGGACTCAGTCCAACCTTAAGCCCTTCTCTGTGCTGTCTTCTGTGGGCTGTGCAAGGAACAGAAACAATCTTTTCTCATCCTCTGCAGCGCTTGCTGCTGCAAGACCTACATGACAGCCACATATGCAACTCGTTACTGGTGGCAGAAAGCGAGGAGGACATCTGGAAGAGTGAAACGCCCTATACTTCCTACAGGCAGCGTGTCATGCCCACAGACGGTATGAATATGACCTTGCCCATGCCTCAGTGGTACATGAGTGACTAAAACAATGGTGACTTCCACGCTATGGCCCCAGATATGTCCTATCTTCTTTGTAGATTACTCTGTAGAGGAGAGCTACCAGCCTCGGGACTACCTGGCTGCCACCATGCAGTTCATGCCAGGGCACTTTGCTTGTGACGTTGTGTGGAGCACACTCATCCATGTGCATTCGCGCCTCAAGATGGGCCCCAACATGGGAGTCTCACGAGGTGCGTATAGCCCAAGTTCCCCCTCATTTTGCATGTTGAGTCTGGCTTCTGGCTGGATTGGCACACCAGAGGAGGGTGTGTGGGATAGCTAACAGCCCACATTGCCCACAGCTATCCAGGCGCTTCGCTCGGTGCTCAATGCCTTCTCAGTGGTGAACAGGAAGAATATGTTTGTCTACCAGGAACGTGCCACTAAATCAGTTTTCTACCTCCGGTAAGAAGCCAGCATGACTTACTGGCCCCACCCTGCCCTGCTACATTGCATTTGACCAGACCGAGAGCTCTCTGGGGCAGAAAGTGTCTGTCCAGCCTCAGGGACCTTGCTGTAGCCCAAGCAACAAATATCTGATTTCTGATGAGTCAGAGTCATATCAAATCAGGTCCCTCCTGCTCTCCTTGCACTAAGACTTTACATGGGAGGGGAAAAAGATGATTATCTTTGTTTTGAGGGAGCCAAAGGGCAGTTTTTCCACAAGCTGGATCTCGTAAAGACTAATTCCCAGAAAGCATACAGGGGAGAGCAAGGAAGATGTAGATCTTCTGTGGAGGTATGATGCTGTCATCCTTGGGAATGCAGGCTAACATGTCTTTCTCCTGTGTTCAGGCTTACTGAAACCACCTACAGTGGGAAGGTGTGGGAAGCAGAGAGCACCCTTAGTCCATCATCTCGCTCACTGGCACTGACACGCAGCCAGGAGCCTATTTACACTGAGGATCTGATGGTGAGTCTGCTGCTCTCTGAGAGTGGATGTTGCTGCTCTTGGTCACAGGAGTGAAGGAAACTCAGTAGTTCCAGCAACCTGGACTTTATGTAGGATAAAACTTAAGTTGTAGATGTGTGGAGTAGGGCTGAAGGGGTTGGGCTCTGCTTGACCTTGCTGACAGCCCAAGATGGATCTAGAATTCACATGGGAAACTGCTTCTGTGTGGCTTTTGTTTTACTTCCCCAGGGTTCTCGTTCCTCTCTGGACACAGTCTCGTGCCGTAGTGTGGACTCTGCCCGCCCGGTGGGACAGGTAGACAGGCACATCCAGCTGATGGTCCATGGTGTTGCCCCCGCAGGTAATTGTTACAGCATCTGGCCAGCAGATGGACTGTGCTGACGCAAAGCAGAGGAGTAGAGCTCCAGTCTCTGCCCTCTTTGCTTGAAGAGTAGAGACAGTATCTCCGTTTTGAGCAAGCTGCTTTTCCGTGCTGTGCTCCTTTCTGTCTGCATGGGAATGTGAGGAAAGGATCCATCATCCGTAGTTAAACCACCTGTAGACTGAGTGGCTTATGCGAACGTTCCTTATGCAGGAATGCATTTGTCTTTGCCTGCTGCACCAGCAGTCTTTTGTGATGATGAACAGGTAGAAAAAGATGCCTGGAGAGATTGATGGCAGGGAACTTTTCCCCGTGGAAAGTGACTGTGAGGGTGGTACATCCTGAACAAGCACGGAGGGCTGGCTTTGGTCATTGTTACAGGGTGGGGTGAAAAACCTGCTTCACCTCTGCTTACTTGTCAGGGCCTGAGATCACAGATGAGCTGGTGAAAGTTCTACGCAGACGCCTGGATGAGGCCACCCTGGATATCATCACTGTGATGCTGGTGCGGAACTGCAAGCTGACCCCAGCAGATGTGGAGGTACCTCACTGGACATCTGCTCTGTTCCTCCTGGAGACCATGACACTTTCCTACATTTTGACCATTCTCAGCCTTTCCTGCCCCAGGGCAGGGAAGACCAGAACAGTTTGCTGCATCCTGTTCCCTGCTCCAGTGCTTGCTCATGCAAGCATTCACCAAGGTGTATATACTGTGTGGGTGAGAGATCCCCTTTGCTGAGTTTACAGCATGGCAGGGCCTCCCTGTGAATACCTCTAGAACATCTGCCCCACATCTGTCTCAGGGTGCTCTCTATGAGCACAGGTAGGCACCTGGACTGTGCCTACCACACTCTCCTTTCTCATAGCCAGCCCAGGATCGGTATCAGAGTCCCAGGGCATCCTGCTAGTCTAAGCTGAGTTTTCTAAAGCCTTCTCTTTACAGTTTATCCAGCCCCCTGGGACACCACCCACAGAGGTTCTACAGTTCACACTGCCACCCTCCGCCCTGCCTTGGCTGCATGCGGTGGCCTACTACCTGCGCCAGAACCTGCTCATCTTCTTGCACACCCCAAAGTACACAGACAGCAACGTGGAGCACCACTTCAAGGTGAGGAGGGCTGTGAGCTGGTTCAGCAGTTTGCCCAGCTTCTACTTGCTGCTGAGGGCATTTGTTTGGGCAGCACAGTCATTATGTTCCCAGCTCTGCCATGTAGCGTCACTGACACCAAATACTGAAGCCTGGAGGAGCTTCAAGGGCTATGAGCAGTTCTTGTTCGGACAGGCCTTGCTTTGAATACCAGTGGTCACTTGATGTGACAAAAGCAGCAGCTGCAGAGCTCATGCCCACAATCTTCTCCCAGGAGCACGGGAGAAGACCCCCTTGCAAAAGTGAACTTGGCTCCTTGCGTGGCTCCCCTCACTGAAACATCAGGGTTAATAAAAGTTTGGGAGCAGCTACCTACCCACTCAGCATGGCCAGAGCAAGTATAGAAAATGAGGACAGATATGTAATGCTATATAACCCTGCAGAGAGCTGTAGGAGAGTCCTCCTGCCCAACAGTGGCTAAGGTTGTGCTGGCAAGTGTTTCAAGTAGGTCTGGATTACTTGCTACAGGTCTGGGAATGAGCTCTGCACGCATGTGGGCCTCTGCTTCCAGTTAAGGCAACTCTCTGTGACTGTTCTTCTTTGCTTTCCTTAGCACTACTTCAACCACAGTGGGAGCATCCCTGACCAGGATCTCTATCTGTACAACAAGCCAGGCGGCCAAGGCACTGGTGGCAAAGGTACAGTGCTCTACTCATTTCTGAACATGGTGTGGGGCTGCGTGTTGGAGAGCCGGTTCCCACATTGGAGAGCTCTAAGTGACTGAGAAGGGACAGCATCAAGACAATGTGTTCCTCTGATGACTGGGAGGTGGGCAAGGGGTACTGGGGCACGCTGGGGGTGTGGTTGGGGGGCTGCACACCTTTGCAGGTGCAGCAGAGCAAGCCAAGACCTCCCACAAAGCAACTTCCTAAGCATAGCCAGTTGCTGTGGGAAATATCTCTAGCTTGCAGTAGCTGTGGGGGCAAGACACAGTGAGACCTCAGTCAGTGTGGGGCACAGAGGCTCAGTGGGGTTGGAGCGGAGAGCAGAGCCAATTGTTGCCAGAGCCTTGCTGCAAAGGCGTAGCAACTGAACATGGGCTGTCGGGGCAATGTCCTTGGTCTTCTCTCTGGACTGCCGGAGGATGGATTGGGTAGGGCCTGTCCTGCAGCAGGCTGCCATGTCATGTTTTGTCCAGACCATGTGGTCTGTCACCTGGCCATTGTGTGTCTCATGCCCCTCCTGCACTGTCTGAATATTCTTCTGTTATGTAGGTACCATGTCGGACCTTGTGCAACACCTCTTTCCACTCTCCCACTTCCAAGGTAGCACCTGTGGCTCCAAGTATTGCTCCAGTTCCCTTTCCCATGCAGTTCCCTGGCCCCTCTGGTCCCAGCTGTTCCTCTTTTCCTTGTGTTGTGGCTTCAGCTCTGACTCCTCTGTGTGTTTGTGTATGTGTGTCCATTTAGCTGAGCGTCCTCTTTCCTACTGGCTGGATTAAACGAGCAAACAGAACCTGAGATGGCAGTTCTGCAGTCCCCAGCTGCTGAGGGTCTGTGTGCTGCCCTGTTAGCTTCCAAGCAGTGAACTCCCAAAAATCCTTCACCCTTTTTTCCCCACAGGTCTCAACAGGCATCTCCGCCCTGAGGAAGATAGGTTGTGATGTTTCAGCTGTGGTTTCATGTTCCAGGGTGTAGCATTGTCACTCTCCCAGTGGCTGTGTCCTGGAGTCAGGGGTTCCCTTGCATACCAATGGGCTAGAGTGGCCAGGCACCACCAGATGTGTACTTTGTATTCCAGTGAGCCTGAGTCAGAGGGGGCTCAGTGTCCCTCACAGATGGCAGGTAGCAGATCCCTAGCATGTACCTCTCCGTGTGATGTGATTGATGTAGCCGAACTTCAGTGCAGCAGGCAGTATGGTCATAGGCAGTTCTTACTAATTCACCTCTTCCCATAGCCCCAGAGCTCAGGTCTTGATTTTCTTACCTGTGATTTAGTTGATTGCATTTCAGCTTTTCTGTGCTCCTGCAACAATACTGGAAGCCTTGTTCCCTGCAGTGGGGAGGCTGGCCCTTCTGCTGGTGGGGCAGGGACAGCTGTCATCTCTGCCCCCAGGGACTGAACTAGCTGCAGGGTGTTGAGTGCTTGGCATTTGCTTGGCAAACCAGCTCTGTCTCAGGGAGCACATGCAAACAAGGAGTCTGTTCCTCTGACTGCTTTCCTGGCCTACTTGAAAGCACTGCCATGGGTGCTCCCTCTCCAGAGCATGTGTTCCAGCGTGAGGGGGATGTGGACATTGTGCTTGATTGTGCACGTATCTTCACCTGAGATGGACTGAAACAGAGCTGAGGAATGGATATGACAAGAAAACCTGCTAAAGACAAGGAGACTGAAAGGGCTCAGTATGAGAGTTTATCTAGGAGAAGAGGGGAGTAATTACATCTTAGTCTGCAATTACCTGCGTGAATATTCACTGTCATTCTGGTTGGCCCAGGGCTGACTGTCAAGCCAGACAGATGAGGATTTTGTGCCCTTTACTGTTTAAAAATAGAAACTCCGCTTGGGAAAGCTCATGCTCACTGTCATGTTGGGCAGATTTGCTGTTCTGGGTAAAGTCCTGGTCCTCTCTACCTTTGATATTTAGGAAATTATGAACTTCTCAATTGTTTGCTGGATAAAGGGTTGTTCCTGTGCATGTCTTAGGAAGAGATGTGTCAGAGCCTGCTGCAGAACACTTCTGAGATTAGGCAGCTCTTGTACTTTTCTTCAAGTGGAGGAGTGCTCATAGGTGTAGAGTTTCCTTTCCTCAATGTGAGTGCAAGTGAACTGCCTTCTGACTTGACACCTTTCTCCTTTGGGAGGAATCTCTCCATCTCAGCGCCTTCTCCCTTGCATCTGGCATGTCTTGGAGGAATGATTGCTGCAGAGTTTACGCTTCATTAGGAATGATGGAAACCAGGTGTTTGTGCTGCTGATTAGACCTGGGGCACAGTCTGCTGGGGCTGGATTTGTCTGAGCGCAGGGAGGGCACCCATCTTCCACACGGTGCTGTGGATCCAGTCAGATGTAGTTTGGTTGCTCTGTGGCAGTGAGTCTGGTTTCACTCCTACCCTTGTCGGGGTGCACAAGGACAGGGTATGGGCTCAGCAATGCTGTGGGGCTGAGGTGGTTTGCATCTGGACACATCATCCATTGGCAGTGTTGGGGCAGCTTTGCCATCCAGTCACCAGGGTGCTAGCTTAGTTGGTCAAGGGGGTGGAAGCATCTAAGGTTACAGCATGAGGTTTGGACCTCACAACTGCTTCCCTGGTGTCCTGGCCAGCAAGCTCCATGGGGAGGGAGCTCCTGTTTCTACTCTGGTCTATAGCAGGACTTCTCCTTCTGTGTGGCCCAGGGCATGGAGCATGTGGGCTGTGGAGCAGGTGCCACGCAACTGCTCTGTGTCACTGAACTGTCCTGCTACACATGTGTAGGGCTCAGTGTAAGGACACTACAGCCACAGCCTGAAATTTACACTGCAGCAACTCCAGGCTAATACTGTATGTCTACTTTGTCTCCACCCTTGCAGGTACAGGTATGTGGAGAAGGCCTCAAGACCAGATCTTGTACAGTGGGGAGGGGGGCATGTGTGTAATCTGCAACAAGGTGTCATGTGTACAGCTGTCTTCTGAAGGGACTTGAGGCCCTGCATAGCTTGGAGAGGGCTGCTGGAGAATGTCTGGGTTCTGTACTTTGTCCCTTAAGAGTATAGGGGTGGTGAACCCAATTCTGGATCTCTCTGCATAAAGGCCCTCTTGGGGCAAATGGAGATACTTTGACCTTGCATATGGGGCTAGACAACCCAGGAAGCTCTTGCAGGACAAGGTGCTATGATGCTGCAGGCGAGAGATTCTTGGGGTGATAGGGACACCTTGTGCCAAACGCCGTGCTTCTTGCCCTGCCCTCCCCATGGGCACAGCTGGCCTCTGCTCCCCTGGCTGCATGCCCTCCTGTGGGCCTTGCCTGCCATGTAGCACTGTGCAATTCAAGTGGTGACACAACGGTCCCAGGTACGGGGTGGCAGGCTGTAGGCAGGGCTTGTAGGGATGTGCCCAGTGCTGAGCTGACAGAGGCTGTCTCGGGCTCTCCCTTGCAGGAATCGCGTGCATTGCGCTGACATTTGTGGATGAGCATGGCAACCCCACCTCGCTGCCCCACGGGGAGAGGCCTGACCCTCTGAAGCTGCCTTCCTCCTCACCCATTGTGGGCCTGCTGCAGGATGCTGACTTCGAAAGCCTCACTGCAGTCAGCAGGCACCAGCCAGAGGCTGACACCCTGCATTCAGGTAGGGAATGAAAGAGACCACAAGCTGCCAGTTCCCTGCTGCCTTCCCCCATTCTCTGGGTCACCCCAGATGGCTGGCAAATTGGGGGGGTGCCAGAGCCATGAAGTACTGTCCTTGCTTGCAGAGCCCTGTGTGCTCGTGCGCCTGGATATCTGGGAGAAGGGCAACATCAGCCTGCTGCAGCTGTCAGAAAAGCTGCGTGGGGCCCTGCGTCATGCTCTCTGCGATGCCATCATGGAGTTCCTTGTGCTGCCAGCCCCACTCTGCGTGGAAGCCTCCTGCCCCTTATCTGCTACCGACCTGGAAGAGTTGAGCTCTGCAGGTGAGAGCCCAGCCAGGATGGCCACCCTGAGCCACCAGCCAGCCTTGTTCTTTGTTTCAGCTTGGTTGCGCTGGAGAAACTGGGGCTGAGGGGGCTGGGAGGGAGGAAGCCACTCTTCCCTCTACAAGCTGTGCTTTATGATGTCTCAAGGAAAAAGCATTATCAAAATGAGGGTCAGAAGAGATATTTAAAGGTCTGTCTGCTCCCCAGGACTGAACCTACTTTGCTGGGTGTTGTAGGAGGCTCTCTCCCTTTTCTCCAGCCAGGCTCTGGCCAGGCATAGTGGGGTACACGGGGACACCAGCAGTGAGGCAGTGGGAGGCACTGGAGAGTCTGATTTACTCTGTTTCCACAGGAGGACTAAGGAGGACCATGTCAGAGACCAAGGGCTTGGCTATGGGCACTGGTGGGGCTGGCAGGACCTGTCCTCCACCCCTGCACTTCACTTCTGCCCCTTCATCCAGCCCTGGGGAGCCAGTGACACCCACAAGCAAGCTGGGACGCCGCAGCTTCTGGGACATGCTGGTAATGTTGAGGGACCACTAGGGAGCAGGGCCTGTAAGTCCTTGTGGTGTGTCAGGCCAGGAGGAAGAGAGTGGAGGGGTCAGGCTGGGGTGGTAGTAGGGACTCTGAGATCAAAGTGCTGGCTGGGCTGTGCATGTGCACAGCATTAACTCGCCCCCTTCTCCCTAGAGCAAGACAGAGTCCGTAGAGCTGGGCAGTCCCAAGACTACTGACGACATTGTACTGGAGAGGCCAGAAGAGGCTCGCACAAGGCGGCGGCACAAGACTGAGAATGTTAAGCAGCACCTGAGCCAGGATCGGGCCACAGCCACAGCTGAACTGGAACAGGCACAGAGGCAAGCACATCCTGCAAGCCAGGCAGTGAGGGTGATGTTTCCCTCCATCTGCTGTGCATTGCTCCACAGCCTGACATCCTGCTGACTCTGTGTCTTAACCCACTGGACCACATTCCCTTTCCTTGTAGTTTCTCCCTTACCCAGCCAGTTAGGGGAGCTGCCTTTCACACACAAAACCTCAATCCATATTTCTGGATTGCTGATGGGATTGCTAGTGGGAGCACTGCAGGTTCTTCCTGCCAGACATCCCTTCCCTGCGTTGTGGGGCCCTGCACAACACCTGACACCCCTATGGGTACTTACCTGAAGGGCCCAAGCTCAGGGGCTGTAACAACCCAAAATGTAGGCTCCACAGACTCTGCTCTGGCGCTGGGTTGGGACCATTGCACTCTTGTGCCTTTGATGCTGTTAGCTGATGTAGTATAACCATGCTTTCCTTTCCTCTTCCCAGGCGCCGAGCCTGCCAGTTGGAAGAAGGGGATGTAGGCACCATGCACCCACTCTTCAGTCAAACCTGCCAGCAGTGGATGGCATTCATGAATCAGCTGGGTATGTCTCAGGTCCCAGCTCCTCCAGGTGGGCTAGGAGTGGGCCTTTCTACCCAGAGCTTAGAGGACAGGTCCTCATATGCCACCAAACCATCCATGTTCGTCCTTTGATGATCTCTACCTAGTTACACACTTTGTCTCTCTCCAAACTGCACCAGAATTCTATTGATCTTAGGGCCAGCACCAGCATTATAAAGCTGTGGCTGGAGTCCTGGCACGTGTCTGTGAATCTGAACAAACCTAAGGCCTGTGGTTGCAACTGCCATGCTCCAAGTCCAAAGCTTGCTGCGCTTGCTTGCAGCTGCTTTGGAGAGACTTGGACTCCAACAGCAGCTGAGGTAGTGATTTAGGTCCCAGATGTAGCAGGGAGGGAGGACATGAGCCTCTGCAACATGCTCAGGGGATGTGAAGCTGCATGGGAGACCTTCACTCTGACAGGGAGGGAGAGGAGGAGGGATGCCCTTTGTATGGTGGGATTTGGGTCTGTATGGCTGCCCTGCTGCTGCTTTCTGGATACTTTTCACTTCAGTGTTTATACATCCTCTCACACCTTTTGCCAGTAAAGTAGGGTTGTCCTCCTCTGATGAGGAGTAAGCCAGGGAAAAAGCAGTAAGTGGGGGAATAAAGTGCTGTGCTCAGGGCATGCAGAGAATTTGGTCTGGGTCCCATTTCAGACCAGAACTTGAAACCAGAGGTGATTTCAGCCTTTGTCTTCTCCTCCATATAAGATGCAGGTCGTTGTTCTCCAACTCTGCCTGCCTCAGTCCATGGCAAAGAAGGAACTTGGCCTGCTCTGGGCAGCAAGCCTGCAATGGGGCTCCCTCAGGTGGGCAGTGGTTGGCTTTGGGGCAGCTTGGCACCGTGTCCTACAGTACTTCATCCATGCAGGGTGCCCATCGGTGCAGCAGTGCTCAATGGAGATTGTGTCCCGTTTCCTCCTGTCCTCCATCCTGGTGGAAGTGGTCAGCCTGGTCACTGCCCTGGCGAGCGACACTACTGTCAAGGTCTTTGAGCAGATCTGGTGAGTTGCGCGATTCATAGGGAGCTGTTTGGCACCAGCAGACACCAGTCAGCTGTATCCTCTACTCCCATGGCTCTACTTGTCTGCCACCTTTGTCACTCTTCTTTGCAGCTGCCATCGGAGCACTGCCTTCTTGCCCTATAAGCCTGGCCAGAGCACCAGCCCTCGCCCTGCGGCTGTCAGACACTTCATCCTGCTGGGACGCAACTTCCAGCAGTGGCGTTGCAGCACAGAACAGGGTGAGCGCCTGGCCAGGGTCCATGGGATTGTGTCCTGGGGTGTCTTGGAGTGGGAGACAGACTGCTTGTGCCCAGAGGTGGCAGTGGGTCATCTGTTTTCAGCTCCTGAGACCTTACTCTAAAATTTGCTTAAATGCTTATTTCAAGATGAGCCAAGCAATGCTGTGGCACATCCTGTCATGCCACCTTAATGGCACATGAGATGTAAAAGTGGGATAAACTGGTGCTGAAGATCATAACTCTGGCTTGTTCCAGCTCACAAAGGACTCCAGCGCTTTGAGGCCATGGAATTCAGTTCAGCAGAGAGATGCTCTGATCCCAGTCTGGTTGGACGAGACCTGGCGCCCCGGCAAAGGTTCCTCTTCATGGAGATCATAGACAAAAAGGTAGCAACGATGCCTGTGTGAAGTTGTTTTCTGATAGCCAGGTTGTTCCCAGCTGGCCCAGGACTAGAAACAGGAAAGGAAGAGTGTTTCAGCAGGCAAACAGCCTTCCTCAGGCAAAAGCCCTCCAAAGCACCAGTGCAGAATGTCTCTGCTTGTGCCACAAGCAGAACTGGGGGTTCCCTGCAGCACTCTGGGGTGTGCCAGGGGGCAGCAGCCCTCACTGTCTCTGACTTCAGCTGCCCTGCTGTGGACTTTAATTGCCGTTTCCCTACACACAGCAAAGCCCGTATCAGGCTGGGCGCTTGTGCTGGCAGTGCAAATACCGCCATCACTGCTGTGGCTGTTAACAGGGGCGCTGAGAATGAGCTGTTGCCACTCGCCCTGTCTCAGCTTTGTCATCTGAAACTGGCTGCAGCCAGAGCACCTGAGGCAGCCTGTGTCACCACACAGGTCTTCTCTGAGCAGGTCCTTCAGCCTTCCTCTCTTCTCTCTCCAGCTGACTCTCTATACCTACAACTGGTCCCCAGACCTAGGGGCAAACCTGAACTGCTCCCTTACTCGCCTACTGCAGTGGCAGAACGCCCGGTCCCACATTGTGCACTGCCTGCTCAGCCAGAAACTGGGACTCTTCCACCACCACTGCTTCATGGACACACCGTGGCATGAGGACAGCAAGCAGGTAAGGCACCCTACCAGGCAGGGCAGTCTTTTCAGGAGGAGCCTGGACAATTTAAGAGTCTGAGGAAGGTTGCAGGCACTTCTTTGCTTTTGTGTGCTGATTGGCAAGGCACCCCCAGGTGCTCACATATCCAAAAGTAGCTGTGCCCAGCCAGGCTGTTGCTGTCTGCTCTTGGAGACAGATCTTGCTGCTGGCAGCACTTATTTGTGACTAGATTATTTAGGGTGAAGGAATATGGGGAGTTGTCTTTCCTACTGCACATTAGAGTCATGTTCTCCTTGGGACTGGTGATAGAGAAGGCTAACTGTGTCTGCTTGTCTAGGAGCCAAATCCTTTCCTGAACTCCACTTTGGAGGTGGATGCACTGATCCGGAGCTCCACCCCCCCACCTAGCAAGGAACAAGGTCGGCTGAGCAGCTCTGCCCGCAGCCTGCCATCTCTGCACTTCCATCCTGACATGGTGCCCTTTGATGAAGCTCTGAGGGACGTTACCACCATCAGGCGCATACCCCATGGGCCTGACTCAGGACCTTTTGACCCTGTGTCTCGGCACGGGGCGCAGTTCCTGGAAATCAAGAGCATGGAGAGGAAAGGTAAAGCAAAGGGCTTGATGTCACAGAGGAGCTTCCTGGAAAAGGAACTCAGAAAG
Source organism: Pedionomus torquatus (assembly GCA_013398155.1). Lineage (NCBI taxonomy): Eukaryota > Metazoa > Chordata > Aves > Charadriiformes > Pedionomidae > Pedionomus > Pedionomus torquatus. The sequence continues at coordinate 68,597 of VZRU01000238.1, forward strand.
AGTAGAACAAGAGTTCTGGCAGAGGCAGGGGGGCAGTTTTCAGTGGCTCCTGCCAGGGTACTGGGAGTAGGGTGGGAGTGAAGGGGAGTGGCAGTACCAGGGGCTGCAGCTTAATGCTCTTGTGGCTGCTCTCTTTCCTCCAGAACTGGAGAAGCAGATGAAGATTGAGAATCTCTTCGTTACCTGGCAGCAGAGATCGGCACAGTCCAACATGCCTATCAGTGTGAGTGCAGCCTGGGTGGGCGGGTGGTGGGCTGGGCCTTCTTTGAGCACACTGGGAGGACCAGCTGCCTATGGCAAAGGGGAGTGCTGGAGCTCAGAACAGGGTGTATGTCAGGGATGATGTTTGGCACTGGAGCAGCATTCTCTGCTTGAACTTCATCTAAACATGAGGAGGAACTTTATTTTGAGGGTGGCAGAGCACTGGAATAGGCTGCCCAGGGCGGTGGTGGAGTCTCTGTCACTGAGGGCATTCAAAATGCACCTGGACACATTCCTGTGCAACCTGCTCTAGGTGGACCTGCTTTGGCAGGGGGTTTGGACTAGGTGATCTCCAGAGGCTCCTTCCAGCCTCATATAATTATGTGATTCTGTGTTGCTGGGCTCTAGTACCAGATTGGGAATGGAGCCTCACTGCCCAGCTCTGGAAAATCTGTAAAGCTGGGGGTTCACTCCCGAGTATGATCCCCACTCAAGCAGCAACATGGTGTTGCAGCAGATTCTTCCCAGATTTGATGATGGATGTGTGCTGTAACCGTGTTCTCTTGTGCTCTGCAGCTAGCAGACCTGGAGACCCTGAAGCAGTCCTCACGCCTGGTTCACTACTGTGCTACCCCCTTGCTCTTTGACCCAGCCTTCCGGCAGCAAATCCAGACTGACCAGCAGGGCAAGGTGGAGGGGAAGGTGAGTGTCAGCACATGTCAGTGGGGTTGGGCTTTGTGTGCTGGGACAAAAGATGGCTTTACAACTTTTTCCCAAGACAGGGCTGCTCTGAGCTCACCCCTGCATTACAGGATGAATTTATGCTTTATAAGATGGAGACTAAGAAAATCCTTGGGTTCTTGGAGCCTTTCTCCTGCAGCCACACCATCCCTGAGGAAGACTGACTTCCATTTCCTACCCAGGGTATTCAGGGCTGAGTCTAGCAAAGCCATCAGAGAGCGCTGTCTGATACTGACTTATCGAGGAAGCAAAACTTCACTTTATGCATTCAGCAGCCAGACCTGGTAAACTTTACCTGGACCCAACAAATAGCTAGAACAATTGAAAGGAAACCAGCTGAATCCCGAGCAGGTTGCAGCCTGACAGACTCTTAACCAGAGCAGGTCCCGGACCAGCTGTTCACGGTATCAGGAGGGAAGAAAAGGCTGTTGTAATTTATCTAAATGTTGAAAGGATTCTGAAAGGGTCTTTAAACAGAGGTTGCTACTAGAAATTGAGTGCTCACAAGAGAAAGAAATAGTATCATCACAGAATGAAAACTTCCCTTAGTTTTTGGAACAGAGCAAAATGAAAATTGGTTATTCAATTTGGCGAGCCTGGCAGCAGGGGTTGCAAGTTGTGAATTGGGTTCTGTACCTCCAGATCATTTATCGCTGTACATATGAGATGTCAAGCTCTGCAGTACTGTGTGGCTCTTCAGATTGGTCAGAACAGAAGGAGGCTGCAAGAAACTCAAGAGGGACCTGAGTAGCCTATGAAATGAAAGGTGTTGTGGGAGCTGGCATCTAGTTCCCAGTAAAACAGAGCGCGATGTGGAGAAAAACTTGAACTCCTCCTGTACTGTACAGAGCTGCAGAGCCTGAACAGACAGGTCAGAGGATTTCTTTAATTTGTGAACAGTTGCATACAAAAGGCAAACTGGTTAGAGTGCATCAGAAAGCAGTGTTAGTGTTACAGGCAATACTCTAATATTTTTCTAGAATACTAGTGTGTAGTGTGTGTGTAGGAGCCTTCATAGTGTGAAGACAAGCTTCTTGTGGCAAAGGCATTGAACTAGAGAGACTGAGAGGGCATCAGAAGCCAGAGAGATCCCAGGTAAAGAGACTGCTGCTGGGGTAAGGTGAATGAAAGGGCAGATAGAAATATGTGAAAGCGCCACAGAAAAGAAACCTCCATCTCTCCCAGCACAAAAACATGTAGTATTCCGGACATCAAAAGGAAAACTGAAAATGGTTCAAAGGAAACACTATTCCTATTCAGTGCTACTGAACTCCTAGTAAATCCTGAGAAGTCAGCAGGATTCATAAGGGGATTGGACTCTTACCATGGCAATAGGAGCTGAAGCTCTGTTGAGCCTTGCATGAACCAGTTGTGAGCTGTTAAAACTTTGTGGAAGCTGATCTGTGGGGAAATATATGAATCATTCCCTTCTGCCAGGGCACTTTTTCCTGCAATCTTGAATTGCTGCTGCTTCAGTCCATAGCTTGGTACAATTTGGATCTTGTGTTTCAGCACACGCGCTAGGACAGTGTTTGAGGAGTCAGCTGTTACTGCTCTCTGGCAGAGGAATGTCTGCCCTCTGCACAGCCAGAGCAGCTGGTGGTGTCCTGATGAGTGTCACCTGCTGGGGCCAGATGCAGCAGGTCTCCTTAGGAAATTATTTTCTTTTCCAGAAGCGCCACCGCTCAAATGACTCTACGGCTTCAGGGAGGGACCGCAGCCACAGCTGTGACTCGGCGGAAGCACTGCCCTGCAAGGTGAAAGAAGAGCCCTGGCTGCAGGAGATGTGCAACACTTTCTTGCAGCAATACATCCAGTACCTGCAGAGCATGGGCTTCATTCTGGTCCAGGTGCGGCCACCCTCACCCACCACTCGCAGGTTAGTGACGTTTTGGGAACCCTGCTGTGGGAGAAGGGCTGACACACTGAGCTCTGGCCTGGTTTGACAGAACAGGAGACGTTGACTGCCCCGCTCAGAGCTCTCTCTGTTGTCTTCCAGTAGCACAAGCCGGATCCGAGCTCTGGCAGCAATGGGTGTGGAGGGAAGAGGGTCCTTTTCCTACACGAAGCCAAAAGCAGAGGGGAGTCCAAAGGTGAGTGCATGTCGGTTAGAGGGGTGGAACTAGGATGGAAGGCAGGCTGTGGAGTGGGCAGTACTCCTGGTTGGATTTTCAATCAGTTTCAGACAGAAAGGATGTGAGAGGGCAGAGAAAGTACTGAAGCAAAAAAAAAGAAAACAAAGGTGTCTGTCTAGACCAACACCATCTTTGGGATGTTGGGTCAGATGAGACCTCCTTGCCCTCCTGCATGTCTTCCTGTAGCCCCTTCTTGGTACTGGCTAGAACTAGGGCAAATCTGGATGGCAACAACTTGGAGTGGGCTCAGAAGAGGAACAGGGCAACTAAGGGCCGGGACAGCTGTCTTTGGGTGTGATTCTGGAGGCCTGTCTACCTGTCAGCATCTATGGTGAAGGGCTTTTCTGGGGCAGAAGAATCTTGAGTTAAAATGAGATGAATGCTGAAGTTGAAGAGATCAGAGAAGATAAACCCTGAATGACTCTACTGTAAGAGCAGGCTGAAGGTTTTAATTTCTAAAGAAATGGCAACTAGGGAGGGACAGGACAGAGCTCTACCAAATCACAGCTAACCTGGAAAGGGTTGACTCCTTGCTGTCTTATTCAATACAACACCTAGACACCATCAAATAAAAGTATTGGGAGCCAGATTCAAAGCAAAAGGGAGAGTTTCTTTGTGTAGCAGGTAACAGTGGTCTTTAAGAAAAGGTTTTGTGACTGCTAAGAGCGTACGTGGGTTTTGTGAACACAAAAGCTTACAAGAGAGAATAGATAAATACCTGGAAGAGGAATCCATCTAAGTTGCTGGACAGGCAGAAGAACCTGTGGCTTATGAAATCACCCAGGGGTGATGGGAGTTTGCTCACTTTTCCAACACTTGCCTGGCACCTACCTTTGGCTGATGTTGGTACAGGATTGTGGGCAGCACAAAACCTTGCAGTTAAAACAAGAAGAGAGCAGTACACTGGAACAATTCAACAGGAGGGCAAGTGAATTTCCTGGCAGCTAAGCTCCGAGTCCAAACTGGATGACTTTGATAGCTGCTGTGTGAGGCAGATGTGATGGTCTGGATAGTGCTCAGCAGGGAGAGGTGGGAGCGAGGTTTTGTGAGGACCAGCACCCTTCAGCTTACAGTGTCCTCAGATTCTAGGGATACCCTGTCCTGAGTAAGCAGGAGGTGAAGGCAGCAGTGTGCCTGGTGTCCTCACTTGAAGGCTGTTTATTAGGTTGGTTAGAATTCTTTTCACAGTCAGCTCTGACACATCTGTTCTACTTGCTCCAGTGATGAGAAGCAATCCTTGCTCAGTTAATGAGACTCCACTGTTTCCACCTCTGCCACAGAACCTTATGGCAGCCTTGCAGTCTGGTACGTGGGCTGCTCTCCTGTGCCAGAGAGCCTCTCCAGCTTTGTCCTTCTCTTCCCAGAGCACAAGCCCTGCTGTTGCCACCTATCATCTACAGAGAGCACTTCCAGGTGGGATTGTGCTGATGGAGTTGGCCTTCCAGGTAAGAAAGACCAAAAAAGCAAGCGCGATCTTTGAGGGTTCAGGGATAGTCTTCAGAGGTGACAAAGTGAATGATTAGAAGCAGTGCAGCAGATGATATCTCAAAGTGGAGTTTTTTACCTTGTGTGCAGCCATCAATGTACACACAGAGCAAAGGTATTATCTATTTATATAATTTCTGCAGAGATGGGTGGTAGATGACAATCCACAAAGGCAGCACACCAGCCTAAAAACTCTTAGGAATATTTATACAGTTCAAAACACAGAAATACACACCCTTAATTATAATTATTTGTTGGTACCTTTTCTTAACAATTTCTATTGGTTAGTACAATCTCTCACTTCCATTTTTTCAAGTTACAAGGTCCTTTAGTTGATGTGCACATGCTCCAGCACCATGGGGGGGTAGTCCAATTCAGCCTTCAATTGGGTTGATGGCTGTAATCTCCCACTGCCACCTTTACCTTTCCCCCAATTACTGCAAATTTTTATTGACTTTATCCCTTATCCAGCAGCTGTCTGGTTTTCAGCTGGTTTTGGTGCCTCCTGTTGTGGGATATTCTTTATTATCAGCCTTCTATTCTTCTTCAAGGGTATATTCATTAACAAGGCATTTATTGTTTGCATGAAATGTCTGATTTCACAGGACTTTTTTACAGCTCTTTATTCTTATCTAGTGAGTTTCTACTTTCTAAAATATATTCTACCTTTTTAAAAGTACGTTGTACCTTCTTAAAGTACATCATTTCCCCTTTTTGAGACTATGAGATTTATTTCTATGGTTCTCATATATCTCACTATTTCTTTTCATCATCATTAACTAGTTTCCAACAGTAGCCTGTGAAATCAGTTTCTTAGTAAAGCTAAAAGAAATGCAAATCATAATTAGATTACAATTATAACTATGCCTTGAAGCAAGCTAGCTAACCACCTGGTAAGAGAGAATCCAAAACCTTGTAACATCCAGTTTAACCATTCTCCTCTCTCCATAGAGGCCTTAATGTCTCTATTAAATTTTGCCACTTGCTGAATTTTGTCTGGTTGCTGATGCAGATTTTCAGTCATATTAGGTATGTGGATGCAACAGTGTTTGTTCTCCAGTTTTAAGTATATACACACAATGTGTTCATGTAATAGTTACAAAGCTAAGGCCAGCGTGTTCTGTAGAGCTCATTTGGAAGTTGCTTGCAACTGAGTATGTAAATCTTGTAATCCAGCTTCAGTTACATTTGCTAATAGTTCCACCTGGACTGGTGGGTTATTTAACCACATTTGATTTTGAAAGGAAGTAATTTGGGGGCTGACAATAGCTTCTATGGCCCATTTTACCTTAGTTGCATTGGATGGATGTCACCAGGGGTCTCCTTCGCTTCATTTTGATTTCTCCGATATTAGGTTATCCAAGGGTCTTTGTCTCCATAAGGGACACAGGGTTAACATACCTAAAGTATATTGATGGCTTTTCCCTCCTAAGGGTAATTGAGTAGTCCAAGTTCCATCACCACTAACCCAGACAGCGTGACCCATGGAAGGCATTGCTTTCTCTTTACAACCAATAGGTTCTTTTTGTGCTGGTCCAAGTACCATGTATGGGACTGGTGTAGTTTCTGCCAAGTCACACAAACTGTAAGGCTCTGGCCACTGGACCCAATCATTGGATTCTGTGATCAGTTGTAGAACAATTAAAGATTCATATACAATTCCATTTAGCATTTTCGAATTTTCTGGCTCTGGCCTTTGTAATGTTTAACAATTGGATATTCGTGCCCTTAAATTACTCAGTCTATTTAATACACCAGGGGGTATTTTGCCTATAATGCTACTCACCTGCTTCTAATTTAGGCCAAGTCTGTTGTAAACCCACTCCCCGGATAAATTGTTGGCAAGGTGCAGAGGATGCAGTTTGTACATTCCAGCATGTATTTGTAAGTGATACCGAAGTACAAGGTCCAGGGCACTCCCATCCTGCATCCCAGCAAATGTTCTCCCTGTAATTCTTGTGCCATTTTTCTAAGCCAATTACCCACTCTACTGCTTCGTCAGTCAATTTGAGTCTCAGGAGTCCAGTTCCATTACTTACCAAAGTTCAGTTCAGATCCAATGTTAAGATTCCCCAAGCTAGGGGGTTCTCAGCAGATTCTGATAGTGGAAGGCAAGCAGTTATACTGCTGCTGTTGTGGATTCTCCCTAATGGCTGGATGAGTTGTAAAATTAAATTCCCCTCAGAAGTAGTAAATGCTAAACTAAGCAGTGTCACACATGTAACTTTCCTCTTAATAATGTTAGACTAATGATACTTTCTAATAACGAAAGAATAACAATATAACAGGTAAGCAAGATAGTTCAAGGGTCTCTGGTCATTTGGAGTTTAAGTTCACCTGTCAGTGTAAAGGTCCACTTGTTCTGGTCTTGCTCTGGTGCCTTCTTTACTCTGGTGTAATGGATCCAAGAGTCGATCCCGTTTACCTTGACTGCAGCGTACGTCTTTAGCAGCACTGTGTAAGGTCCTTTCCGCCTTTCTTTCAGTGGTTCATCTTTCCAGGTTCATATGTAGACTGTGTCTCTGAGTCGAAATGGTTGTACTGGAGTGCCCAAGGCAAATGAGGTCCTCTGGTTCAGGTACCCATGCAGGGAGGATAAACTCTATGAGAAAGAAATCAAATCAAATACTCTTTAATTACAGCCTGTCCCTTTATATGCATTTGATCTCCCTTAGTAGTTAAATAATTGGTTGGGTAAGATTTCCCATACAGAATCTCAAAGGGACTGGTTTTGCAATCAGTTCGAAATTGGGAATCCATAAGCGGCACCATCCAGCCATCCCCAGAAACTCTCTTAATTGCTTCTTTGATGTAGGTACAGTACTTCTACAAATTGCCTCTTTTCTTTCTGTGCTTACTTCTTTTTGTCCTTTGGTGATCTCAAACCCCACGTATTGGACCTTTTCTTTCCCAGTCTGGGCTTTCTTCTTAGAAACTCGATATCCTGCTATGTCCAGAAAGTTAAGCAAATTGATGGTAGCTTCCAAGTGTGCCTCATAACTGTCAGCACCAATCAGTAAGTCATCTACATATTCTAACAATGTTACAGGGAGATGTGATTCTTCCTTTCTTTCTCTTTCCTGCTTCTTCCATGGTACTTCGTGACTCTAGATCATCTAGGAATGGTTCTGCAGGGCTCAGAGCAATAAGAGGGGGAGGAGGCTTAAAAGAGGCAAGGGCTCAGCACCAGGTAGGGTGCTCTGCAGTCAGCCACGTGTTGGTGGGGCCATCTTGGTTCAGGCAGGAGGGGGAGCCAAAACATGGAGCAATAGTGACTAGTGAGGGTGAAGCATGGGGACTGTTATCCTTCCCTGGAGAGGCTTAAGGCCTATGCTGTGCTCACGTGCTCTCTCTCCTCCAGGGCTATTACTTCTGTGTGAAGCAGTACGCGCTGGAGTGCTCACGGATCCCCATGGGCCAGTCTGTGAACTCCCAGGTAATGGCTTTGCAGGCACAGTCCACGCTCCTCAGGGTTGGGGTCTGCTTTGGGAGAGGCAGCAATCTCTGACACAGAGTGGGCATTTCAGGTGCAGAAAGTTCTGGAGAGCTCTGCTCCCACCTCCTGGAAAATCAGAACCGCACAGAGGTTTTTACAGCCATGTGCTCTCCACAGCCTGCTGCTTGAGCAGATCCAGGAGTGCAATGAAAGGCAGCGGGAGGTTTGGCAAGAGGATGACTCTTGCTCTTAGAGAGCAAGATAAGAGCAGGCTTGGAATGAATAGAAGTAATTCTGTCAAAGATGACTGCTCCAAGAAAAGTCAGTGCATGGAGAGCTAGAAGCTCTCTGCTTCCTTTGAACAGGGATCTGTGAACATGGATGACTGCCCTTTGCCGGAGGAGATCACTTTCTGCATCATGAGCCCTGCTTCTTGATACCTCTGTACCTTGCTCTACAGTATCACGGGGTTGCCTGCTCCCTTCTCTTTTGGTGTGTCATGGTGTCTCCTGCCTGTCTCCAGGGAACTGGGTGGCTGTTTAGAGGCTGACCAGCCCCAATCTGTCTGAGGCAGGAGGCATGGATGACCACACTGTTCTTTCCAAGGTGGCTTTGTAGCAAAGCTGTGTCATATATGCCAAGAGTGGTTCTCCTAAGCTTAGGACCTGCCAGGGCCTTGCCTAAGGGTTTGCTGACTCTTCCCTGGGAAGCCTGCACCTGCACAGGACAGGATTACCAGACTGCAGTTGGCATTGGGAACATCCAGGCTCCTTCTGGCTGACCTGGGAAAAGGCTTTGCCTGGTTTTGCAGTGGGAGGGGATGGTCCTGGAAGCAGCGGGTGAGAGGCATGGGGCTATAGGGGCCTGGCCAGCTTTCACACATGTTGGGACTAGCCGCCTCCTCTCCCTCTGTCCCACCCTGGGCCTATGCAGGAACAGGGCTGGGCAGTGCCTTGGCCCTCTTCCCACTGGCTGTGCATCTCTCTCCATCAGGGCACTCTTACAGCCAGAGCTCGCAGCAAGAGCTGCATGGGACCCAGCTCCGTCTCTGAGTCTGCGGTACGTCCTCTCCTCCCACTGCCATGCTGGGCATGGCAGGACCAGCCAGTGCAGGGCTGAACCTGGCTGTGCTTCCACCCTCCCTGCCCCAGTGCCTGGCAGTGGGAGCTGCCTCTTGCCTCCTGTGCCAGTGCCTTATGTGGCAATATGTGCCACATGTGCAGCGTGGGAGGAGGATTGGGTGGGCCCTGGGTGCTGGCATGGGGGCAGCACCTTCTGTTTCTTGCTCTTTGCCCTGCCTGTCCTGGAGCAGAGCTACGGGCTCCTCTCCAGGCTCTTCCTGGCTGTGCGGGTTGCCCTCTGGCTCATGGCAGCAGCAATGCAGGTGGTGCAGAGAGTGAGGGCAGCCTGTTCTTGTGCCAATACCTCCTGCCTGCTGGTTTTCCCTGCTTGCCCCTTTCTTAAACCAAGGGGTTGTGGTGTTGGTCAACTACCCAGAGAGATCAGAGAGCCAAAAGACATTAAAACTGTGGGCTCCTGGCATGAGGGCAATCCTGAGGCCTTCACCAATGCTGTCCCCGGCACAATAGCCACAGTGCTGGTGTGTGCATGGCCGGGGGTGTGTGTGTGTAGGCTGGTGCTGTCCTGGTAAAGGACTGGCATGCTGAGCAGGGGTGATGGCCATGTGCCAGAGGGATTCTCCCTGGGCACAGCCGTGACACACCAGCCACCGCTGGATCTGGATTCCCAGCAGCCATCCTGGGTCCCTGTTAGTTACTGATCACAGGGAATTAGCAGTTCTGTTGTTGCCCAACTCTGGGTCCAACCACAGGTCCCTGTGCTGCCTCCTGCTTTCAAGCAACATTCAAGGTTTCAGTCTGCCTGTAGATCCAGAACTTGCTGGGGCTCCAGCCCCAGTGTGTCCTCTACCCACTGAGGGACTGGGCAGTGCAGAGCAGCACTTAGGTGAAAGGAGACTGCATCCTCCTTCACAGCCAAAAGGAGAAATTAACTTCATGCCAAAATGGAGACATTGCTGATCAGCACATGTGCTCTGCTGCTAGACCAGGAGTAGGGTCAAGTGTGGAAGGAACCACCAAGATGGATCCCTTGGGGCCAGGCTTGCAGGTCTGCTATTTGCTCTGTGCACACGGCTTCCTGACTGCATCCTGCTCTGGTGTCGGGGCAGGGGTGGCTGCACTGGCTCTGCCATGCCTTGTTGTCAGCAGGGCTTTGCTGGAGGGTGTGAAGTGCCTGGTAACATTCCTGCCTTGACTCCCTGTCCTTCCGCAGCTCTCCATGCTCTTCACAGAGGAGTGTGACAAGGTACGGGACCTCATGCACGTGCATTCGTTCAGCTACGACTTCCACTTGCGTATAGTCCACCAGTATCTGCTGGGTTCCCACATGACCCTCCGCCAGGGCTACCATCTCACCAGCTTCCTGGAGGATTTCATTGCCCACCACACTGACATCCCCAAATTTGGTCGCAACCACGTTTTCCAAGGTGAGTAGTTCAACATGTGATCAGACTGGGGTTGATCACAGTCCATAACTTGGCAAAAGTTTCCGAAGTACTTTACAAATAAACTTGACTCTGGGAGTATCCAGGGAGATGACAGAGAGGGTGACATGAGGGGCCCAGCTCCAGAGAAAGTCCTTGCTGCCCTGTTGTGGTAAGGGAGGTGGGTTGCTCTAGAGCTCTGTCCCCTAGAGTAGTTTGTAGAACACTAGGTAAGAGGCACTGAGCAGCTCCTGTGGTAGAACTGTGTCCTCCTCCACTAGGTATGCTGGCCTTGCCCACCAACATGATCACTGCACACCAGCTGTACAACTACATTGCTGACCACGCCAACACCTACCACATGAAACCCTTACGCATGGCCCGGCCGGCCACGGGCAGTGACAACAAGAAGGGGACACCAAGCACAGAGCAGAACGAGTATGCACTGGTCTCTATCTGGAACAGGTGAGTGCATCTGCTGTAAGTTCCTGGAGCTGACAGAGATTGGTGGGCACCCTGTAGTCCTGGGGACACTGCTCCAAGGTGCCAGCAAAGCTGACTGTTCTACATAGTGCCAGGCAGTGGTTTGGACCAGCTTTTCTGAGCACTTGATAGCACTTCTGAGGAGTCCTGCTGTGTCAAATTCCCCATGCCAAACAGTTCTGTTGTGACCAAGAGCTCTTGGGGAACAAAGTGAGGTCCATTTCATACTCATGTGCTTTTGTTCCCAGCTCGGGCTCCTACAAAGACTCTGAAGGTCTGCGACATCATGATGACTTTGATGTGTCCCTCCTGGTGTGTCACAGTGCGGCACCATTTGAGGAGCAGAGTGAGGCAGAGAGACGCATGCTCCGGTGAGCACTGGGGGCCCAGAGGCGAGAGACCAAAGCTTCCTGGCTGGGGTGGAGGGCTCTGGGAGGGACTGGCCCTGACTGGGACTTCACAAGCAAATTTGGTGTTGTCTGAGGAAGATCCTTGCAAGGATCTGGGCAATGTGGTGTCTGTCCTTGTCTGGGCTGAGATGCACCCTCACTGGCAGGGACAAAAGATTCATTTGCAGCCCAGCTGAGAAGGCACCAACCCTTCCCCGGGTGACAAGTGTCTCCTTGCTCTCAGCTTGCGTTTCTATGTCATCATGACTAGCCAGCGGGAGCTTTTTCCCCGGCTCACAGCTGATATGCGACGCTTCAAGAAGCTGCCACGCTTGCAGCGGGAAGTGCTGGAGCCTGTGGTGGGCCGGGCAGCGTGGGAAGCAGCGGAGCCAGAGACCAGCCTGGGGCAGCAGCAGCCAGCAGAGCGGGAGCTGTGGCAGGATGTGGAGGACAGCAGCGAGTTCTACGCAGGGGGCACACAAGTCAAACTGGGACCAGGGCTCTTCTACACCTCGCCACTCTTCCCCTTGCTGGCCTCTGAGGTGGCCTCAGCCCAGAAGCAGCTCAGCAGTATGGTGCAGCTGGCCAAGTGCCACTGCCGCAGGGATAACCTCTGGAAGCGCCTCTTCCTTCTGGAGCCTCTGGCTTCTGACAAGCTGAAGCTGGGCAAGCTCTCGCTGGTGGAGCTGGAGGAACTACTGGATGCTGTGCATGGGAAATCCATTGCGGATGTTGACCCCCAGCTGGTAAGAAGCAGGGTTGGAGTTATGGTGCACAGCAGATGTTGTTCTGTGCTGGGGCTGGAGTGGGGTGCCGGGTGAAGGGCCTCCAGGGCACATCTCTCCTAGCTGGCAGGGGAAGGCAGGGGCTACATGATTCTATGGACCTCTCTGTGGAGAGTGAATAGCCCTAGGTCAGCATGCTTCAGTGAGTTGGGAAGGATGCATCTGATTGGGGTTCTGAAGGTTGCTGTAGCATTGGCTGCTGGTGCCATGGCTAGAGGGAAGCTAAAATCAGCCCTTTTTCATGTCCACAGGGATGCTTCCTCACCATGACAGTCTCCTGGTACCAAAGCCTCATCAAAGTGCTGTTAAGCCGCTTTCCTCAGAGCTGTCGGCACTTTCACAATGCTGAAACTGGTACCCAGTATCTGGTAAGACACAGCCTGTCACCCACCTGCAGCCTTTCTCCCTTGTCTGGGCCCCTGCCTGCTGTAGCTTCTCACAGTGTGAGCCTGACACATGCTGTCAGGACACAGTGAGTGCCATCCTGATGTTGCTCTCCACTCAGCTACTGTGCAGCATGAGGCGTGTGCTCCTGTGGTACAGCACTGTCTGTTTGCCCCCAGGCAGGCAGGACACTCCACACCCTGTGCCTCATGCCATGTATGTCCTTATGGTTTGGCAGTGTCACCTGTGAGCCAGGCGGGCTTGCGTCTTCATGGCTTTATCATGTCACTCGTCCTGCACATCAGCACGTCCCTGGGTGGGTGATGTTTGTATCCATGTCCTGGGATGCGTGCTGTCTCCTCTGTAATGTCTGTGCTGTGGCTCTCTTGACAGGTTGTGCTTAACCAGAAGTTCACGGATTGCTTCGTTCTTGTGTTTCTCGATTCCCATTCAGGAAAGACGGTAAGAGCTTAGGAATGTAAGAGCAGCTCTGTTGGCTCAGGCCGGCAGTCTGTCTAGGTTGATCCAGCAGTTGCCAAGGGCAGGTGCCCATTGGCAGAATAAGAGCAAGTCAAGAAGGTTGTTAACATCTTTCCCGATTACTGTCCCAACATCTGACAGCAGCCCAGGCCTGTCCTGAGCTAAAGGCCTTTGCATTTATTTAATAGCCCTCTGCAACCTTTGGTTAATTTGTGGCTTGCTGCTCCACAATGCTGTTACAATGCAAATGAAGAGCGGCCTTCCTCGAATTGTTTTTGAGCCTCCTTGTACTCCTTTCCTGTGATGGCCCTTTGTTCTTGTATTAGAAAAAGAGTGAGCAGTTGATCCCCTTTTCCTTTATGGGGTTGCTTTTTGATCATGTTCTCAGCTGTTTCTCTATCCAGGCTAGAGTCCTTCTGCATTTAGTCCAAAGTCAGTGCACACTGGTCCTCGCTGGGAGGGGTCACCAGTGCTGCAAGTGCTCTTACCTGGGCAGAAAGGAAGAGGGCCTCCACTGTGAGGATCCCAGCAAACCTGGTCCTTAGCCTTCACTGGACTTGAGAGCAAAACTACTCTGCTTTCAGCTGTGCTCCCAGGCAGGGTGTAGGATGGGTGACAAGCAACAAGGCTCCATGTGAGAGCAGGGGATCTACAGGATGCTTCAGTCCACAGGGAGGCTTTTACAGAGCCCACAGCATAACTGGTCCCTTTGTAAATAAGTCACACTCCATCTAAAAGCAGGTAGGGAAGACAGAAGAGGTGGTGCCTGCTGGAAGGCTGCTCAGTGACTCCTGCCACTTGATGGTGAGCCCTTCTCATTTTGTGCTGGAGGTTTTTTTGTGGCCAATTCTATCCTCAATGGTAGCTCAGAGCTGAAATCACTCTTCACTCTGCAGGTACTGGCTTCTTCCTGGGTCCCCGAGATTCACCTCCACACCTGAAGGTGGAATTTTTGCTAACTCCATGTTGCTGTGTTAAGCAAGCTGAGCTCTTGTGGCTGCCTTTCCTTGACCAATGGCTTCATTGTCATTCAGAGACCTTCAGGGCTCAGATCAGCCTTTGTAAATACAGGTGTCCAGGACTGCACCCAGTATTCCTGAGGAGTCTCAGCTGAGCCCTCTGTGTTTGCACTAAGCTTTTCTGTCCTTATTTGCCTTTTCATGTTCAGATCTTGCTGGTCACAGTGTCACCTTGTAGTCATTGATATGATACATCCAGACCCTCTATCACCACTCTCAATGACTCCCTTCTTATAACAGAATCCTTCATGTTCCTCACATTGCATTTTGTGCTTAGCATTCATTCCATTCCTGGAGTCTCTCAAAAGTCTCTAGGGTGGTTGGTTTGGTTTTTGGGTTTTTCGGGTTTTTTTTCTGCACTATCCCAATCCTCTTTTGTATTAGTGCCTTAAATTTTATCAGCATGCTCCTCATCTTTGTGCCAGACTCATTAAAGTACTAGGCAACGTGTGTCCCGAAACCTGTCCTGGAGGAACTCTATTTGTAACCTCTCTGCAGCCTGATACTTCCCCTTTCAGTGCTACCATCATTGCCTTACAATTTTTGCATTAATTCCTATCTTTTCAGCTTAACTAAATTTCCCATGTGGCACTACATCAAATCCTTCCTGAAGCCCAGATAAGATATACCATGATTCCTTTGTCTAGAGATATTACCTTATCAAAGAGAACTCCAGTGTTAGCACATCACTTTGGTAACACTGAGCTACAATTTTCTCCTGGTTCATTCTCAAGCCTGCTTTAAAGCTTTGCACACTGCTGGAGTTAAGCTTACAAATCACTTTCTCTTCCCTCTTAAGTGATGGTGATGTATTTGCTGTTTTTTCTGTTACATAGCTCTCCTCATGGTTTTATGAGTTTGTTAGGGGGCCCCAACTACTAGATGTGATGTGTTTCAGCTGTGGAGAACATCCAGTCTCCACATCTTGCTTCCATGACACTAATCTTGGTGCACTGAGTCACTCACATTTTTCTTCTGCTTCAGTTCCTGCAGCCTTCTCTTCTGAACCCTGTTCTCTGCTCCCTTCTGCCCTTGCCCTGGCTTGTCAGTACAGTCACTAATGAGAATGGAGCAGCCAGCATTTATTTTTAGGATTGCAGTTATTATGTTTAATCTCCTCCCCTTCCCCATTTGTTGCACTCCTACTCTTTACCTTAGAAGAAGAAATTTCCTTCTAATTTCCCTGGAAGTAGAGGCAGTAGGATGCCCTCCTCTCCTGAGGCTGCTGCTGGGGTGGGTTGGTGTTACTTCAGATGCATGGGGGCTGGGACAGAGTGAGTAGGCAAGTCCTTACACCTAATTCTTACCAGGAAGGTTGGGAGGAGGTTCAGACATGCTCTGTCACAGGAGACACTAGCTTAATGCTGTTGGCATTTTGGGACTTCTCCCCAAAAAACTGCCTGTGTCCCTGGGCTAAGGAAGGCACAGTGCTTGTCTGAACCCTGTCCCCTGACCTGTTTCTCCTTCTCAGCAGAGCCTCACCGTGGTTTTCCGGGAGCCATTTCCAGTGCAGCCCCAGAACAGCGAGAGCCCTCTGCCACAGCTTGTGTCCACGTACCACCACCTGGAGTCAGTTATCAACACTGCCTGCTTCAACCTCTGGACGGGTCTGCTCTAGCACTGGCACCCACATCCTGGAGCAACGTGTATGGAACCTCTCAACATGGCTGTACCATGGGTGATGATGAGGAAAAACAGGTCTCACGGGGGACCTGTACTCTGGCCCCACAGGCAGCGCCACTACCAGCACACATGGATTCTGAGCTGAGGAGCCTGGGGATACGTACCTCCATCGCTTGCTGGCTGGCTGCTGTGGCCCTCTGTGCACTGTTTTCAGTGGAATTGATAACAAATGACCTTGAACCAAACCACAAGGGCAGGAGTTTGGTTGCTGTGGCTTGGCTGAAGAAGAGCGACTCTCAGGGACACGGCATTGGCACCTCCAGGTGAGTCCTGCCTTTTGAGAAGGCACAGAGGAGCACACATAGAACATGTTCTGCACGGGGCCGCACTACACAGTGCTCTGGCTTTAGGTGGAAAGACTCCTGCACTTCAGGGCTCTGGACAGTGAGGCTGCCGCATGGGACAGGAAGGGTGAACTGGACCAGAGGAAGGTTTTATGGAGATGTATATTAAAACCATTGATGTTTCTGTGAAATAAACTGAACTAGACCCCTGCTCACTTGCCATGACTAAGATGCACAAAGTCTCCTGTAGGGGATACGGAGGCCGCCCTGGCTGTGGGACAAGGTGGGGTTTGCACCGGAGTCTCATACTGGCTCCAGAACAGGAGCAACACAGTAGGCAGCCCCCAGTGTCCTGGGGCAGGTAGCCCCCAGCCCATTACCTTGGTTTGGGAAGCCTGTGGGGAGGTACTTGCTTTACTTTCCCCACCTGCTGCAGGCCTCAAGAACTGCAGGACTTGGAAGCCTGGAACCCTCTTCACACAACTGCACCAGCTGGAGCTGAACTGGGAACACCTGTGCCCTTTCCGAGGAGTGAATCCTCCACCCTTGAAGACTGGAGGTGAAGGTGCTGCTGTGTACCTCAAGTCTCATACAGTGGTGCCTGGGCCATCCCCAAATACGATATGCTGCACGTGGTGCTGGAGTAGACGAGCAGGGCTGGGGGCAGGTCAATAGGATGTAGATGCTCCTATCTTTGCCCTAAGTCATAAAGCAGACAGACACGCTCCTCTGTCAAGCCATTGCTTTGAGATTTATTCCAGCGTTTTCCTCGTTTTACTCTGCTGCCTTGCCAGTCCCACTGTGCTGCAGGCCTCGGCTCTCCCAGTATGAACGCAGCCAACCCAGACCTTCCAGAGTGTCTCCTGCAGTGACAAACAAGGTCTTCTGCAGGCATCCCCGGCTGGATGCAGGGGACGCTGGAGCAGCTGCTGTTCTGGGCAGGGCTCACCTCCCAGGTCAGGGACCCTAATGCCCACTGCCTGCCACACCCCAGGACATGCCTGCCTCTGCCCAGTCTCCAACCAACTGATCCATGCTGGGACCTGCCAGGGGGGCTCCGACCATTCACAGACCCACTCACCTTTTGGAGCGTACTCACAGCCCACGTAGCCAGTGTAGCTAAGGGACTCCAGGAGCTCAAAGATGTAGGGGAAGTTCAGTTCCCCAGGGCTGTCAGGCTCGTGCCGCCCTGGCACCTGTGCAATCTGGATATGACCTAGGGAAGCAGTGGGAGATGCTGTGCCAAAGGTGGTCCTGCCAGCAGCCTTCTCTAAGCGTGTGACAAGGTGACCCAAGAGCAGTCCCACAATCGCAGTGAGCCACAGCAGAGCACAGGGCAGTAGGGCCCCATGTCAAAGCCACTCCTGCCCTGTGGCCACAGAGGAGCTGTTTTGGGTACAGGGTGTTACCAATGAGTGGGAAGTATGTCTCCAGGTTGTGTGACAAATTCCCATCCATGATCTGGCAGTGAAAGAGGTCCTGTGGGAGACAGAGGAGCTCAGCAGTGGGCTGTCATGGATGGTTATGCTGAGGCCCTGTCTCCTATCCCAGGAGGGGATAAGAAGCCCACAGCCACTGGGACTCCCCCGTGGGCTTGTGCAAAGTTCCCTGATGAAGGGTGGACCCTGGGGATCTTCAATGCTGACTCACCAGCTGCAGCTTCAGATTGGGCCGTCCCACCTTCTCCAGGATGGCAGCAGCTAAGGGTGCAAAGAAGTGAAAGACCATCACCCCCAGGCTGGAAGCTTCATGGTGAAGCCCTGAGACCCTGCTTCATCTACTGCGCGCCCTCAGCATCTCCCTGCAGCTGTGTCAACCTCGTGCTTTTCAGACTTCAGAGATCCTTCTCTTTCCTTGAAGACAACTCTGGGGAGAGACGTCTGTCTTACCTTGGTGTGGGGTGTTCAGAAAGTAGCGAGGGTCAGTGATGCGGTTGTTAATAGGCTCCACTAGTCCAATCATGTCTTCCTGTAACACAGTAAAGTCAGATGCAGAGCATCCTGTCAGCTCTGCAGCAGGGAGGGCTGCTTCCCCATGCCAGGCTGACGGGGGACTCTCCATCCTTGGTACCCTAAGAGCTGGACTGATGGAGCAAGACCTGTTCCCCACTTACCTGGGCCAGGAGGTCAGCAGCATATTTGAGATTCTCAATGAAGGTGGTTTCCATCTCACCTGCCACTGCTGCCCGCTCAGTGCCCAGGGGAACCCGCCCAGCCAGCAGGTGGATCCTACAAACACAGACACATCAGCCACAGGCAACAGCTCTAGTCTCCAAGCAGCTGGTCAGATCTAATAATACACCTTCCTCTGCCAGTGGAAAATGGGTCCAGGCTGGGGGAACAGATGCAGAAGAGGGTGAGAGGAACCATCTCCCATGCAGGAGAAACAAGTATCAGCAAGCAGCAGGGACACAACCTCAGCACCCTGAGGGATGGATGTCTTTGAAACTTTTGCCTGACAAACTGTGGACCTTAGCAATTCCCTCTTTTGCTAAGCTGCCTCCAGCTGGAGCTTTCCTGGGATCTCACTCCTGGGGCTGCCATGAAGCCAGCACGATGGGCAATTGGAATGGCTTGTCTTGCCACTTGCTGGCTTAGAGCAGGGAGGGGACAGTGGCCAGCACTGGGCTGTGCCAGCTGCGAAGCTCAAGGGCCAGGGAGGAGCAAGGCTCTTCAGCAAGTATTGGGGGAGGGCACATAGTGGAAACACAGACCTCTTTAATCTGCCCGTTACCAGAGAGCACCAGCGGGTCTGGGCAGCCCCTGGCCTGACAAGCCCGTGCCCTCCACAGGGCTTTGGACAGCATTTCCCAGGGAAAGCGTGGTGCAAAGTAAATGCAATAAAAGTGCCACGTTGTTTTTTCTGAAGGGGGCTGTGCCAGGCTGACTGCATCTCCTACAGCGTCTCTGCTGCGCTGTGATCAGTGTGGCCTCCAACAGAGCAACG
>VZRU01000238.1:101726-143274 GCA_013398155.1 Pedionomus torquatus
ACCCTCACATGCTGGGGGCCATCAGCACTAAACCTCTGTTCATCTGCTGGCGTAGGGCGAAAGGCAAAAGGCAAGGACATCTCTGTCTCCAGGGTCCCAGAGAACACCGAGCAGCACCCCAGCCAGGGCACCACATCAGCACCCATAGCAGGGCTGCCCTTGGCACCTGCCAGGGCCACCTGACATGAGGCAGGTGCAGTGCCACCACCCCAACCCTGCCTTGGCGTGGGCAGGGACCCTGCAGGCAACAGCTGGGCCAGAGCAGCACTGCTGGTAATCACTAATTAAAATGCAGATGCTCCCCAAACTGCAACTTTTAGTTTCTCTAGCAACTGCTAAATCAAAAGCAGTGAGGCAGGGAAACACCAAGTCACGCGGTGGATGCCACCACTCCTTAAACCTCCACCTGAACACCTCCCCACTCTCACCCCTTGCAGTGCAGCTCGCTCTGCTGTGCTCACTCCAGCACCTCAGGCTGTGATGCTGCAGCAAGCCACCTTCTTCCTCTCTATTACTTCACAAGTCTTCCTCATGCCAGCAAAGTTATTGCACCCTCACATTGCCTGTTGGTGCAAGCAGTCAATGGTTTTGGTCCCCAGGACCTGTCCTTGACGTGGCCCTTCCCTGATGCCTCCTCACTAACAAGGCTCTTTAGCGAAGCTCTGTGAGTGGATCTTTAATCCATCTACTGTGCTCTCTTAATTCCTCATAAAACAAGTTTTTAATCAAAACGTCATATAAGTGAAACACCAGAGACAAATCAGTGGTGCTCCGCCGGTGCTGCTGCCTGTACCTGCCAGGCTGTGCTCCTGCCCAAAGAGGCAGTGGGTCTGTTGTACACACAGTGGTTCCCCTCCTGGTTCTTCAAGATGACCCCAGACGAACCCCTCTCTGTTTTACTGAGCTCAGCATCTCCTGACATGGTCTTTGCTTTTTGCACCATTGCATTTTCTTTGCCATCCCAGTCCAGGGGAAAGTGACTCTGTTTCCAGCACATGGTTCATGCCAGGCTGTAGGCTTTGGGCATGTCTTAAGTTTTCCACCATTGTCGTGGTTTCAGCCAAACCCTGAGCGACAGATGACCCCCACCCCCCTCCCTTTTCCCCCCTTTTGGGTAAAGAGAGGAGAGGAAGGAGTTAAAGAGNTTGTCCAAATTAGTGGCTGAAGAACTTGTTGGCAAGTGGGGCGGGTTACCTGCACCCAGGGACCTGCCCCTGCTGCTGCCA
Source organism: Pedionomus torquatus (assembly GCA_013398155.1). Taxonomy (NCBI): domain Eukaryota; kingdom Metazoa; phylum Chordata; class Aves; order Charadriiformes; family Pedionomidae; genus Pedionomus; species Pedionomus torquatus. The sequence continues at coordinate 102,953 of VZRU01000238.1, forward strand.
CACAGCTCCTGCTGCATCCCCTCCGGCTGCAGGGCTGCGGGTCACCTGCCCACCAGCATCACCATCCCCAGAGCACCCAGTACCCAGGTGCCCTGGGTGGGAGGATGTCAGCATGTGACAGTGTGATCATTTCCATGGTAACAGTGTGTGACAGCGCAAGCACCAGCTGCTCCACAGTGTTGGTACCAGTGCCTGGAGCTAGGGTTGTCCATCGGCATGTTTCTCCTGGAGGGAATCAGCACCGTGTGGGTACCTGCTGCCAATGGTGGGATGCGAGGGGCTGCCACGAGCCCCAGATCCACCTGAATAAACCCACAGCTGTCCCTGACCTCTACTCTATGATAGTGGGACACAGCTGTGCCTGTAGCCAGCTCGGCTGAGGCAGTGCAGGGAGCAGGAGACCCCTCTCACCCCAGGTCCCTTTGCCACACAGCAAGCTTGGCACAAGCCACTTGGGATCATGACAATGGGGTGCTACAGCTCCTCCACCAGCATAAGCTTCTGTCCCTGATAGGCACAGGATAAGGTGGCATCCCTGTGTTCATCCTGTTCCCTTCCCCAAAACTGATGCACTGACACGCAGATACCAAGCACAGCATCCCTGCTCCCAGCAGAGCTGGGAGAAGCCCACCCTGAGCCCTGGTGTGTGGGAGCCTGGCAACCCACTGTACCCACCATGCAGATGGTGCCACAGCCCGCTCTATGCCCAGGGTGAGCACCCATGGGTTGGGGACTGATGTCCAGTGTGGTCGTCTGGGGACACGGTGGGGAGGGAGGGAGGGCAGGTGACCGGCACGTGAGTGCTCAGCCTTGCTCCCATCCCCAGCACGCCTGTTGCTTGGAGAGAGCTGCCAGGGAGAATGGAGTGGGCACTTAATCTCCCCCTATAAGTTTAATTAATGGGCTGCAGCGCTCATTCTGTGCTGCTGCCTTAATTGGTACAAGCTGCAAATGCTGTGGAGCCTGGAAAAAAAAAAAAAAAAAAAAAAAACCGAGTCTTCTCCATAGATGGCAAAGTATCAATCTACAAGAGNGAAATGAAAAATATATTAAGCAGGAAACAGATCAATGGCTCTTAATGAAGCTGATTCAGGGCTGCCTGTCGTTGAGAGGCTGGGGCCCAGGGAGACACTGCCGTCGTCCAGGCTCCATGGCCCCAGCACCCTCCCCAGCCCCATGAGTGCCAAGGAGCAGCCCCACTCCTATCCACAGGAGAGTGGTCTGAGGCTGTAACCCCTCTGTGTGGGACTGTGAGGCTGTACCCCCATGTTTCTGGGGCAGCTTGAGCTCTCCTTGTGGTGCTGGAGAGCCTCAGGTGAGCACAGCTGGAAGAGCCAGCCCTGCACATCTGGAGCCCTCTCCCACCCTTGCACAACTGGAGAAGCATCCCCAAGCACAGCTGAAAAATCACTTCTGCCCCTGACACAGCTGGAAGGGCCACCCAGGGCACAGCTGGAAGGGTGCCCCCAGCACTGCTGGCTGATGTGGGGCTGCCCAGGGCCAGCTCCAAGAGCACCTCCAGCCCTGTGGGGTCAGAGCAGGGTGGCCAAGGGCTGCGGGCAGCACTGGCCGTGTTTCACGGTGTGGTTTAATCTGAGTTTCTCCCTTTACACGGGGCACGGAGAAGGGGGGGGCAGGGACTGATTTGCATGAGGGGGCCNGCGGAGCTCAGGGAGCATGTGCTCCCCCTCTCTTGAGCAGCCACCCCAGTACAGAGCATTCCCTGGGATTCCCTGAGGGTTGGAAACACACACACACACACCCCAGGCCACGCACTGGAGGGCAGAGAGGGCAGCCAGTGAGCTGAGAATGGGGGGCGTGCATGCTGGGATGCAACAGTGCAATCCTCCCCCTCTGGGGACAGAGGGCTGAGAGACTGGGGACTGGGTTCAGGCAGACATCCCGGCTCCTGAGCACTGGGGCAACTCCTGTATCCCCCAAACCAGTGGGACTAGGGTGTTCCTGTGGGTGCCACACATGCCCATGCACATCCCAAGAGCACCCATTGCCTGGGGCTCAGGCCTGTGAGACTTAGAAATCACCCTGAGCCCCGTGCAGAAGCAGGTTGCCGTGTGAGAAATGGGGACCTCAGCGCCAGCCCATTTCACACAATACATTTCACTTAATATTTGGCATTTCACTCCGTCTACTTGACAGCCAGCTAACAAATTAACACGACATGGTATCAATAGCTCCAAACTGTGTAGATTAAAATCTGTTTAACCAATAGAACCCAAGAATAAAATAGCTAATGGGGGGAGCACAGCCACGAGGGCTGGGACTCCACCGGGGCTTCAGCACACCTGGGAGCAAAGCAAACCGTCTTTGAGCATCGGCCAAGGAGGCTGAGCTACCAAGTGGCCAAGTAGAATGATCCGGTGGCTCCCAGCGCTGGTAAGAGCAAGGAGGAGCCCAGCACACCCCGATCCAGCTGTGACCAGGGAGCGTGTGGGGGCAGGCAGCCCCTCCATGCCCCTCGGCTGCCCGGCTCACTTGGTGATGGGCTGGGGTCTGCAGGGACTACTTTGATTTCCTGCTGCTAAACCCTGGCCCCACTAATGTGATTGCTAACAGCACATGGCCCCTAACAGGGAAAGTATACTGCAGCCTGCCTGCCTGCCTGCCCGGGACAAATTGCAAATCTCGTTATGGGTTTGTGTCCATATTTTTAACATGGTAATAGCTCCCCAGCTGAATTATGCCTTTGGCTCAGCCCCCTGATAGTCCCCACGAAATGTTGTAAGCAGCTGCACTCTGCCACGCTCCCGGGGCAAGGGCAGAGGTGGGGGGACAGGGGTTGTTTATGGGAATCCCTTTAAGGTGCTCCCAGCGCTGCCCTTCAGTGTCGGTGGCTCCACATGGTCCCCGGTGATGCCGGGCCAGGGACAAGCTTGTGCCAGCCACGCTGCCCCATGCGAGGTCCCCTGCACCATGGGTCTGGCTCCCTGTGCTCACCCCGGGGGCTGAGCAGCAGCAGATGAAACCCAGCCCCACATTTATTTCCTTCCCACCGCGCAGGGGCACTCGGCCCCCGCCGGGCTTGAAGCGTGGCTGTGCTGCTCCCGCTTGGCCACGCACGGCTGCTCCTCCCAGCATCTAGTCAGAAAAAGGAAAAAAAAAAAAAAACCAACCTAGATAAATAATTTAAAACATGAAATCCTTTGCACCTCTTTAGTGCTTTGCACTTTCAAAGCCCGGCGTGCCCATTAACTAATGAACCACATCAAACGTGCTCTCGCCTTGCATCTCGCTGGCCTCTCTGTCTGTACCAGCCTCTCCTGACTCGCTGTCCCTGCTGTCCCCAGCCCTTCCCTGGCATGCCACCACCAAGCCTTTCCCATCCTGGCCAGGGCAGGCAGACCCAGTGCAGCACTGGGGTGCCGTTGGGCTCCCCATGACTCCCCCCTGCTGTGGGCTGCGCCCCTAGTTGCTCCCATTGCCACTGGGATTACTGGTGAGCACTGTAGTGCAAGGATGGTGAGACTGTCACATTTTGGTTGTCATTACGTATTCATTACTCAGTATCTTTGCAAGCTTTTGAGTGCGTTACGGAGTTAAGACCACGTAAGTACAGGGATCATTTTCCTTCTCCCACCTCCGAAAGTCAGCCGCCCCACAGCAGGTTGTAATAGCTGTTTAGTGACACACAGAGATGTTACTCAGCAGGGGGAGAGGGATCCCACATCCCTGGAAGGTGATGGATGCGTAAGTGTAAATTACCCAAATTGAGCATTTCACCACTTCTGCTCTTGCAAAAGTGGTGGGCAGGGGTGCAGGGGGCACGCTCGACACCCCTGTGGGTGCACGCTCTTCTCAGCTCTGCCACCCCTCCACAATCTTCCCAGCTTGGGAGCCACCCCTGCTTCCAAGGGACACGCAGCTGTGTTACCAGCCGGCCCCGCTCCCCGTGTCACAGACCCGCACTGGGGGATGCTCGGGGGCACCCAGCCCCACTGTGGGCAGAGCAGCAGGAGCAGGCAGGGCTGGTGCTCACCCCTGGATGTGTGCCCGCTGCCTGCAGGGCAGCGGGAGAAATGGGGTTTAGTCCAAACAAAGAGGTGTTTTCTGAGGGCTGAAATTAATAACACAAACCCTAATTTAAAATTATATTAGGCTATCAATTACTCCCTGAGCATCCAAGAGCTCTGCTGGCAGCATCAAATTGCCAGCTGTGATAAATGGTTTTACTGGAATTTCATAAGGTCTGAATTATTTGCAGATAGGAAATTTTTGTAGATTAATTAAAATTTTGTAACGAGCTGGAGTGGTCTGCGGCACTCCCCCTCGCTGCTGGCCCAGTGTGGAATCAGGACTCTCATGAAACACATTCCCAGGTTGTCCCCAGGGACTGCTGTGAGAGGGGTGGCCCTGCCAATGCCATAGGAACATTGTGAGGAAAAATTCTTTGTATTTGGCAAATTGGTGGAGCTGATTATCAAAATCCAAGTGGCTGGAAGATTGCAATGTTCTCAGCTTGAGGCAGCAGAGTTTCTGCACAGGAGCATCCAGCCTCATTTGTTATATTAGAGTTCTTCTAATACTTCAGTAAAGAGTGGGTAGAAGAAAAACCACTCAACATAGTTTATTCAGATTTTCAAAAGGCCTTTTGACGAGATCCAGCACAGGAGGTTACTATAGAAATTAAGTTGTCGTGGAACGAGAAGCAAAGTATTGCCACGGATCAAAGGCTCACTGAGACAGAGAAAGCAGAGGAGGAATAAATGGGCAGTTGTCATCCCAGCACAGGGCAGCTGCAGGGGCTTGCAGGCTCCACTGCATCCTTGTGTCACTTAACATATTCATGGGACATCTGGGGAGCAGCAATTTGGGAGACAGGATTTTGGAGGTATAACAGTATCCGAGAACCTGTCAGATGGGGCAGGCGTGATGCTGGTGTGCAGTTCATGGCAGAGCCATGGTGCCACACTGCAGTGAGAATCCCTCAGGGACTGCTCATGGGTGACCACAGCCTTGTGGCTTGGTGGACCACCATGGCATTTCTTGGCTAATGAGTTGTGAGCCCAGAGAAGGACACGGCCTGCAGGCGGTAGGGTGAGGGGGATGGGGGTGGCTATGGATGGGGAAGTCAAGGGCAGGGCTGAGGGCTGGCTTGGCAGACCACCCTCTGCTGTCCCCACTCCCCAGCCCACACCATGCCACCAGGGTTATCCCAACAGGAATGCGATTCAAGGCAGCTTCAGCCCTGCTGGTCTCTGCTTCCCTCCCAGGCTCCTGTGCAGGGCAGAGCAATGTCCCACAGGGCTGGTGACAGCCCTGCCTCCAAGGTGGCAGTACCAGCAGGAGTGCTGCTGCGAGCACTGCAAGGCCCCACTGCCCTTGCAGGCGGGTTGTGGCAAATCCCAGGTGCTGTAGCCAATGCCTTTGGGGTACAGATGGGCTGACCCACACCACCCGTGGTGCATCGTGTCCTCACATGGCATGTCGGTGCACAGTTTGGCTGCCGATGGGCAGAAGTCTCCCTGTGGGGACACTTGGGGGTCTGCTGCAGGGAGTGCCAGGGTAGGGAGCTCAATGGGAGCCCATGCACGAGCACAGGCAAGAGCTTACAGAGCTAGCACCACGCTCGCACGTTTCCCAGGGCTCTGGTACGCAGTGCCATACAGCACAGCCCGGTGAGCCTTTGTTCTCCTCTGGGATCCAGGAGTTTCCACCTCTCCCGCAGCCACCCCCAATCCCACACGCTGGGGAAGTTCCCTCCTTCATCTAGCAGCGCTCCCCAACCTAGTTTGCCGCTTTGCTGTCATTAGCCCCAGCAAGAGCCCTGCCGACACGGCCACAGCTCCCTCCCTCCCTCCTGTTAACAGGCAATTACCATCTGAGACAAGAGCTGACCGTGATTACTGTGAGGCTGGCTGCTTCCCCAAGCCCCAGAGCCCAGCTGTGGGGAACAGCCCCAGTCCTGCTCTGGCTGCCCCAGGCACAGCCACGGCCCCATGGCTGCTCCTCCAGTGGGAGCTTGGGCTGCCCATGGAGTGGGAAGCAGTGGTATGTGGGTGGCAAATGCCCCGAGAGGATCTGAGTGGGCCCATAGGAACCAAGTGATGAGCTCACACAGCTCCTGCATGGGTCTGGCTGAGCTGGTACATGAGGGATGAGATAGTCATGAGCAGCAAACAGAACACACTTCCAGGACTAGTAATTTCCTGGGGAAATGGTCAAGGCACAGTTTAACAAGCAGGAGGGTTGGCAATGCCATGCTGTCACATCCCATCGTTAACTACCCGTGAGCCAGCAATGTGCCCTTGTCACCAGGAGGGCCAATGGAATCCCAGGCTGTGCAGGGAAGACTGTGGCCATTAGGTCCAGGGAAATTGTTCTCCCCCTCTACTTTGCACTGGTGAGGCCACAACTGGAATTGTGAATCCAGTTCTGGGCTCCCCAGTTCAAGAGAGACAGGGAACTCCTGGAGAGAGTACAGCGTAGGGCAACAAAGATGACTGAGGGATTTGAGCATCTCCCTCATGAAGAAAGACTGAGAGAGCTGGGACTCTAGCATGGAGAAGGCTGAGGGGAGACCTTATGAATGATTACAAGTATCTAAAGGGTGGGTTGAAGGAGGATGGAGCCAGACTCTTTTCAGTGGTTCCCAGTGACAGGATGAGGGCAACGGGCACAAGCTGGAACACAGGAAGTTCCATTTGAATATGAGGAAAAACTTTTTTACGGTGAAGATGACAGAGCCCTGGAAGAGGCTGCCCAGGAAGGGTCTGGAGTCCCCTTCTCTGGAAATCTTCAAGACCCACCTGGATGCCATCCTGAGTGATGTGCTCTGGGCAATCCTGCTCTACAGGGGAGTTGGGCCGGAAGATCTCTAGGGGTCCCTTGAAGCTCTGACAACTCTTTGATTCCATGATCCCTGGAGTCACCCTTTGCCCTGCCAATGTGTGGGGTGGGAGAGGGTATCCAGAGGCACTGCCCATGCCCATGCCCACCTCTGGAGCGGAGCCACAGGTTCCCAGGCTCAGGGCACAGCTCTGTCTGCCCACTTGCTGCATGACAGCAAGGGGGATGCAGCTAGGGATGCCATGGCACCCCCACACTCCCCTGTGTGGCAAGATCCTTTTGCATGTCTCCCAGCTGCAAGAATCAAAGCGGGATTTACTCCCTGCTGGAAAGAACCAAGCAAGAAAGACCACGCTGTGGGACTCTGAGTCACCTGTGCCCCCGGATCCTGGCTGGAGAGGTGCAGAGAGGTGGGGTGTGCCCTGGGGAGCTCCCTTGCAAGACGTAAGGTCAATTGGGCTTTGGCCCATGGTTGCCTCATCCAACATCCCTGTCCCCTCAGGCATCCCCAGCCACTGAAGAGGGTGAGGGGCCAGTGCTGGCGCCCAGCTCCCCACTCCCACCACCGAGAACCTGTTCGGTGGGAAAGGGGCCCCTCGGCTGCCTGTGCACAGATAAGGGTGGGAATGTAAACACCCTCCCAGCTCCGGCATCTCAGTTATCTGAAATAGCAAGTGCCTCCAGAGCAAATTCCTCCCCTTCTGCCTCTCCCCTCAGCTGTAGAGCCCTCCTGTCCTGATCTGCAGGGTTGTGGCCAGCCCTCACTGCCTTGCAGCCCCCCATTTTTATTCTCCCCTCCTTCCCCTCTGCCTCCACCTGGCTCCCCAGGAGTCTTCTGGGTCACACCACATTGTCATCCCATCCCACCAATAGCCTCCATAGACAGTAGTGGTGGTCATCCCTCCCAAGTCCTTCAGTCCCAGCCTCTTCCTCAGGCTGGTTTTGGCAGATGAAAAGTCTCTGCCATGCAACCCTGCTAGGGATCAAGGGTCATTTCTCACTGATTTTGGCATCCAGAGCACAGCCATGCTAGAGCAGGAGAGGTCTTGGAAGATGCTGGGGGGATTGCAGAGCACCCCAGCGTGGGGCACCCAGCACCAAGTGATTTGGCTGGTGTCAGAGGGTAAAACTCCCCTTTCCATTCTGATAGAGTAATGAGAGTTCCTGTTGGCCCCCTCTGCTTTTGTGGGCTGGGGTGGGACAGCCCTGCTGCCACCACAAGGGAGGGGATGCTGCTGGCCTTTGGGAGCAGCCATTGGTCCCTGCTGTTCCTTTCCTCACCCAACCATGGGCTCAGTGTCCCCCCTGTCCCTCCCCAGCACCGACTATGGCTGCTCACGCCGCTGCCTTGCGCTGACGGCTGGTTGCTGTTGCATGGCAGGTGTCTGCTCTGCTGTGCCAGCAGCAGGCTGCAAACCAGCAACACTGGGAGAGGGCAAATGCACCCAGGGACATCGCCTGGCAAAGCCCTGGGGAGGAGGAGAGGAGAGGAGAGGAGAGGAGAGGAGAGGAGAGAAAACAATATATGGATGATTAATTCCAGGCACAAAATCCAGCTAGCAGACTCATTTTNCGGGAGGTCAGTACAAGCTTGGGAGTATCACAGCATCCCAAAAATCATGCATTTGCAGTTAGGGTCTCTGCCAGGGAACCTGTTGATATGGCAACCCTGCACAGGGCGGGGAGCATCTGCCCTGCTCGCCTCTGCATTCCCTCTGCACCTGGTGTCCTCCGGTGTCCCCAGCCAGCATGGGCCCTGGGGGCCACAGCTGGGTTGGGAAATGGGTGATGACGGGATGTGTGTGAAATGCAGAAAGATGAAGCAATATGCCACACACAGAAGAAAAATAGACCCTGCCACCTGAGTAAGGGACCTCAGCATCCCTGCAGGCTCCTCTCTGAAGGACCAGCAATGCTCAGAAAGATGAGAAGAAGGATGGACAGGATGCTAGAAAGAAAACAGAAACCAATCCAGCAGCACATGCTGGTCGGTGCAGCAGAGATACAACCTGAGCAATGCAGCTGGTGGCCACCCCGGCTCAGCAAGGGACTGAGCACTGTCCAGGCAGGGTGATGAGCTGTGGCCATGGTTTTGGTTGAGAAGAAATTCGATAGCCTGGGCATCTTCATCAGTATTCACCGTGTCTCTCAAAGCAAGGAGAGCACATGAATTAGATGGTTTGGCAGGTTTAAAATCAAGGAAGTATTTTCTTACAACTTACAGTCAAACTGTGGAGCCCATGGCTGCTGGGTGTGGTGGGGGCCACTCCAGGGGGATCACTCCCCACTGCCTTGTTTTTGCCTTTTTTCTGTGTATCTGTGAGGTCTGTGAGAGGGGACAGCCCTGGCAACGCCTCCCAGCTTCACCAGAGGAGCTGGGAGACACAGGCACTGCCAGCTCGGAGAAAAGCCTAGTGACACTGCCAGCTCTCTGGGCTGGCTTTGGGAAAGGTACACTTGCACTCGTCTGGTAGTCGCTGGTAGCGACAGACTCCAGCTCTTTAAAATGAACAGTGCTTAAAATTAATTCTCTGGGCTGATGACTGAAGTTTGATGGATGAGTGGCATTTCTCTGCATTTCCAAACAAATTTTTGGTGGCAGGTCTGCTGCTGGCCCTGGACACAGTGACAGCCAAACTGCCCTCAGAGACACACAGGGCACCCTGGCAGTGACCCCCAGGACAGGTGAGCACAGACAGCAAGCAAGGAATTGCTAGGAGATACAATTAAACCAGAAAAGGAGCAATTCCTCACTGCACGGAGCTGCAGAGAGCTGCTTTAGAGGGTGGTTAGATATATCTCAAGAGCCGCTGAGCCTTTAATCCCACCTTCTAATCCCCTACCTGAACTTTTCCCTTCATCTTCCAGGGACTTTGGTGCCTCATCACCACAGGGTGGTCTCTTCAGAGTGACCTCCTGGAGTTTGGTGCCTGCAGCAGTCCCTTATCTAAGGGTCAGAGCTGGGGCTGACACTGCTGCAAAGGTTTCTCTCAGGTGGGGGGACAGAGCTGTAATCCTGAGCCCCCCAGGGCAGCCCCAGCCTTGGCAGTGATGCTTTGTGATGCTCTGGAGTGCCTGTGCTGCTGATGGCTTTCCCTCCCCGTGGGTTTGCTTCCTGCCTCACTGTGACCTGCTATGCACAATGTCACTCCCAACTCTAGACATGTTTGAACAGCTTAGGAGCACTCAAGGAGACACATGGATATGTTTCCCAGGCGTAGGGATAAAAAGCCAACTTGCAGTCAGTGCTGACGCTGCACGTCCCAGCCTGGGCATAGAGACCACTGACCCATGGTGGTGGACTTCTCCTCATAGGTGGCAAAAGGTGTTCGGATGAAAGGCAGGACGACCCCTTGCCAGCAACCCCAGCAATACAGTTGGCTGACAGACCCCAGCTTGGTTTTTCCCAGTACATCCCTGCCCTCCCACAGGCACTGGGGTGGCTGCAGAGGAGGTGGCTGGCCCCAAGAACCATCCCAGGGGTGACCCCAGAGGCAGTATGCAGGCACAGCCCATGGGAGGGTACGGGACCACAGAGATGACCTTCAGGAGCAGTGGCAGCATCAGCTGCCAGCCCTGCTGCGGGAGGCTGAGAGAGGAGACCATTAGGAGTGTCAGATGTCTGCGATGCCATTACACATGTGATGCCTGTCTCTACACCTGGTTAATTATTAATGGGGTCCATGTTGCTGCCGAGGGGCACACAGCCAGGCTCACCCAGCACCAGGCGCTCTGCAGTGACTGCTGCCAGAAGTGAGTCTCCCACCAGAGCACGGCCTTTCCCGCAGCAACCCCCGCTGCCTGCGGCACAGCAGTGAGGCAGCCCTCAGAGCAGGGAATCCCACATCCCACGGAGGAGCTGTGCCACCAGCCAGGGACAAACACACACATTCACAATAACGCCTCTTTTTCTCCCCTGCAGACTCTGTGCCTTTTTTCTCTTCTCCTTCTCTCCTCCTAGCTTTGCCATATGCAAAAAGGAGTAAATAAAGAACACTGATTAAAAAAAAAAAAAAAAAAAAAAAAACAATAAAAAAAAAAAAAAAAAAAAAAAAAAAAAAAAGGATCAAGGGAGAAAAAAGGATCAAGGGGAAGGCTGGGAATCCTTTCCTTGGGATTCTTTCCCTGGGGTCTCATTCGCACCAGCCCTGGCTCACTGCACGTGTGGTTTGCAGAGCCATGGGGCTGCCTGCTCTGTGCCCTTGATCCTGTCGCCTGGAGGGACCTGAGGCAGCAGGGACAGCACTAGCAACCCAGGTGGTATGCTGGCACAAGGATGGCATGCAAGACCATGATAGGGACTTGAACAAGGGAGTGACTTGGACAGCAGTAAGAGGTGACTCCCACTCCAAGAAACACACTCAAAGGAATACTTGGCTCTTTTGCAGTATTTTCCCAACAGGTCTCATGGAAGCCTCAGTTTGGCTTCATCTGCTCTTTAAGTGGCTGGGGGAAAGAAAAAACAGATTTCTGAATTTCAATAAGAGCTCCCTTATCTCAGCCTCCTCCATCAAGGCTGCTCCATGTTGTCTGCCCTCCGGCCTCCTTCACTTGGTGATTTACGTGGTAATGGTGTCTTTGGCCCAGGGTTAAAGGAGGAATTTGCACTGGTGCCGGGATGCTGGCTTGCCCTTGGGGAAGGGGTGTAGGGCAGCAGGTGCTAGGGGTCTGCCCAAGCCCGCTGGCCACAGCAAGGGTGCAGCAGGGAACCATTCTGCTTAGGGTGGACAAAAGCACGGGGAGAGCCCTGGGCAATGAGGTTTGGGGTAGCCCAAGGCCACCCAGCACACTGGCGCGTGTGGGACGCCTGGACGGCACGAGCCTCCCTGTGGGACTGCTCGAGCTTGGCACTCAGCGCGGCTTCTTCCCTGCTCTTGCCAGATGGTGACTGGTGCAGAAAGGCAGAAATGTTTAGCAGATATTTCTGTTCTGTATTTGGAATGAAGCAGGAGGATATATTCATCTCCAGATGATACTGTGGATGGAATATAAATCCTGCCATCTGTAACAATGGGGGATGTGAGGCATGATCTCCTCGAATTCAGCATTTGCTGATCATCCGGACAGCTGATGCTCGAGTCTAGAAGGAACTAGTTCAAGCCAATCCTATGGTTTAAAAGATCTTAGAAAAATGGGCAAATTCCAAAAGATTGGGAAAATGTCAGTGTAGTTGCAGTATTCAGAAAAATGTAAAGGCACAGCCCAGAGACCTGCACATCAACCAGTCCATTTATGGGCTTTTGTGGGGTCTTTTTTTGGATGGACTCACAAGTCTGGTTGATAAATGCAAGTGTACCAATATAGCAGCCTTGGATTTCTTCAGAGCATTTTGCTTATTACTACATGACATTTGGATTAAAAAGCCCACGCTGTAGAAGGAATTTTCAGGTCACACTCTAGATGGACTAAAATCTGTCTCAGACAGATCTCACCACGTGGTGGTTACTGGGGAGACTTCAGAGGATGGAGGTGTCCTTAGCGGGGCCCCTCACAGAATCTGTTCCTGTTGCAATACTATGTATGTTTTTAGCCAGTGATCAATCTCAGCGTAAAAAAAGCTGGGATGGTGAAGTCTGCAAGTGATACAGTGACTGGTAGGGATGTTAATAACAAGCAGGCCAGGTTGCTGTTCTGGTATCTTCTAAATTGTCTGGTAAAATGGCCATAATCTAACTAAATACATTTTAATATGGCTACATGCAAGGGAAGGCATCTGGGAACAAAGACCACAGCCTTTATCTCCAGGATGGGGTTCGGAAAGCTGTGACTCAGAAGAAGGCTCAGGAATGATTGCAGGTAACTGCCTCTACATGAGCTCTCATTTCAAAAGCATACTGAAAGCAGCTAACACCTTCCTTGAATATATAATGGAAGAATATCAAACAAAATTAGAGGAGCAATCTTACCTCTGTTCACGTTACCATTGAAATGATTACTATGGGTGTTATTTCCAACTTGGGTGTCCAGAATTAAAAAGGACACCTAAGTTCTGCATATGTACCATCTAAGCACCAAACAAGCTCTGGTACAAGACTGGAAGTACACAAATTGCTCAGATTGCTGGAGAGAAGACTGAGAGATGCCCTGACCTCAGGAAGAAGAGTTCCTGACAGTTCAGCAGTCTCCATCTCGCAGAGGAGCAAAAGAATCTGAAAGCTGAAGCAGAAGTCAAAAAACTCACCCCAGAAGAAGATACAAGATCCTAGCAGGAGGTCAGGAGATGCTGGAAGAGCTGACTAGAAGGCAGCAGAATTACCAATTTCACAACAAATTCCTGTATGTGTGATAAATAAATCCTGATTCCAGGGAGACTCCTTAGCCCTGTTGCACACAACCTCTCCTGCACGCAGGGATGCTTCAGCCACCCCTGAGACAGCAGGAGTACCTATGCTGGCCTTGAGGTGTTCACAGCCTGCATGCCACAGGGGACAGGAGGTGGCTCAGGACTGATTTTGTTTCCTTCTTCCCCTCCTTTCCCAGGATAGAGAGTCCGAATCAGCAGGTCCAGGCAGCTGCTCAGTTGGACATCCCACAGAGGCGGTCTGGGATGCCAAGCCCTTGCTGATGGCTCTGCTCTGTGTCTTTGTGTCCTCCAAGCTGCAGCCTGGCAGTACAGGGAAAACGCAGCAGTGTCACCCAGCACCAGGTACCTTCCTTGTGCTAAGCCAATCCCTAAGCCTGTAGCAGGACACTTTGTGCATGCCCATACCCAAGTGCCTCTCCAAGTACCTTGCTCCTCTCTAGAGGGTGCAAGTGACTCATTTAGTGAAAAAAAAATTGTATATCAAAAGTAATGTTTTGGAGGTTGGTGATCTGTTGGTGGGGTTTCTTTGTTTTGGTTTTGGTTGGTTTTTGGGTTGTTTTTGTTTTGTTTTCTTTGGTTTGTTTTTTTTTTAAGAAAATGTATCTACTTTGTTTAAATCAAAAAGTTTGGAAATGTGGTGTGTTATTTCCCCTGCCTCTTCTCCCATCTCTTCCCGTTAGTTGTTCCTGCTCTGGAGCAGAGCAGAAGGATGGTGGGTGGGGACTGCCTTATGACTTTTCCCTTTTTAACTGGAATGGGGCCAAACTTCCTCAACTTTGGAAAAGTGACAAGAGGAAAAAAAGAAGCACTAATTCTGGTGGTCTGGAATGGAAGAATAAGAAAAACAGGGGTTCAGTGTTTTGGTTTTTTTCCCAAAGAGCTGAAAGAGGGGAGCAGAAGGAAAATCCATGAACAAAGAGGTGGAGAAAATATGGACAGACAAAAATGAGGGAGGATGTGCAGAAAGGCCTAGGTGTTGAAAACTAAAACTAATTAGGAAAAGCTTTCATTGAAACCAAGCAAAACAGAAAAAAGTCTGAGATTTTTCATGAAGTTGCTTTTTCATTTGCCTCTGTTTGGGCAACAGCTAGAGGCACAGCGGCATCACTTCGGGAAATGAGCTCATCTGGTTTGAAATCTCCTGTAGAGCCCCTTCACCAAGCAGCCCTCAGCAAGAAGACAGTCCAAGGGGTCCAGAGGAGGTGTTTCACCACATTAGGACTCCACGTGAGGGTTTCTGACTCTGACCAGGAAGGAAAATGAGTCTGTGATGAGAACAGACAACTTGGAGGCAGAATTAGAGAGGGAATAAGCAAAATATGTCAGAGCTGTCTCTGTGTTGAGCCTGGAAACCAAGGGAATAGGCAGGAGGAATGAGGGGTTCTCATGCATGAAGATGGCTGTGATTTAGCTGGCATTGCAGAGGCCTGGTGGGAGGGTATGTGACTGAAATACCGGTGGGGAACCCTGCGGAGGCACCGCGCTGGGGGAACCATGGGGAGGAGCGCCCGATGGCCAGCCCCCCGAGCAGGGGTGCCAGAGAGGGGGAATTAGCAAAATCCTGGAGAAGACAGCAAAGGCAGCTGCCCCCATTGCAGCTGTGGAGCCCTTTAACACCAGGACAGAGTCTTGGTGCCGATCATGGGGCTCAGGGGAGGCTCTACTGTTGTTTAGAAAAAACCTCATATTTATTCATAATTAATTGCAATGCAGATCAGCGGATGCGCATGTGACAAGCTTAAACCTTAATGCTCAAACATAGGATTGTTGAAAACTTAGTGACTCATTAATAACAGACAGGCTTGTTGGAGATCATTAAGTAAATGAGTTACAGAGGGCTGTGAGAAACTGCCATAACCTGAACCTCAGCCAGAGGCTTTTGGGGTGAAATTCAGCCTCAGCAGCGGGTCGGCTGCAGGGCTGCACGCAGCTCTTGCCGAAAGGCAGGATGATGAAAAGGCTGGCAGTCACCAGCCAGGCTCTAAATCCCTCTCTGCAGAATAAATAGTTACTTACGCTGCATCATTTCCAAAACTAAAACCTTACTTTAAAAAAAAAAAAAAATAATAAAAAAAGAAAGTAGAAATAAGACGTTTTCTGACAGGCAGGAGCCCCTGTTTGCAAAGTTTTGTTGGAAATGTAAAGTGAAAATCATCTCATATTTAGTCAAATATGCCACAAATGGAGCAGAAAATAATTCTGTCTGGTAGTGGCAGAGTGGTGCCAGGGTGCCTTCTGGCAGAGAGGGCAGAGACAAGACTGCACGTGCAGTGAATGTCAGCAGAGCAAACCCTTGCAGAGGGGCAAATATGTTCAAGCAAGTGGTGAAAGGAAAAAAAAAAAAAAAAAGAAAGAGAAATGGGTGTGCAGCCACCAGAAGCCGGCAATAGTGCCAATAGGGCCAAGCACTAAAACCCCATATCTCAATCCAGCCAAAACATCACATATTTGGTGTTTTTTGCCTTTCAGCCTCTGCAAAGACAGTTGCATCATGTTTTAAAACCTTTCTCTTGAACTTTTTGGGATAAAACCTTATTTCTCCCTCTCCTCCCAAACAAAATAAATTGTCCAGAAGTGGTGAATATGTCTGAAAAGATGGACTTATGGAAGTATCCTTGAAACTGAAAAAAAGTATCCTTGCACTGAGTCAGGCCTGCCCAAACTGTGGGCGTGGGCATGGGACGTGGCACAGGGGTGATGGCCATGGGATGATGGGCACAGGGGCAATGGGCACAGGGGTGAGGGACTGCAGAGCAGGAGGTTCCTGGAGGGCACACAAGAGGCACAAACCACTTTGTTTTTGGAAATCACCATTTGAAAGCAATACAGGGTACTATAGTTAAGGGAATTAATCAGGAGCCTATAACAAAGGCTGCTCGCACATAGGATATAAACAAGAACAATAACCCACACCATCATTTGCTTTAAAATAAGCACTAGGTAATACATTTCCAACAATTCTATCCAGATGCACCACTTGAGAACCTCTCCTAATTGTGAAAGTAGGAATATTTTTGCTGTAAATGCCACAGGATGACATATAGGGAGATACTCACCCCATGCCACTCCACACTCATTGTGGCAGTCGAGACCCTCTTTAGTTTAAAGGTTGGTGCACAGAATGTCATTTATATTAAGAAAAAAAAAAAATCAGCTGCGAAGTAGGAGAAACATTTGCTATAATAGGCTTAACCCGTGAGGATTCTCAGATATCTGGTTGGGCTGAGACTGTCTGGAAAGGGAACACCACATTAAACTCCAAAGATCAGTTACTTCAATGATCTCTCTATAACAGAAAAAAAAATCCCACTTTTAAGGAGAAAGGAAAAATGTAACATAATACAGAAAATCTGGGAGTTATTGAAAGGATAAGAAATTTCAGATGGAGCTAATTCTGTATCTGTCATTGAAAAGCTAGCTTAAGGGGGGAAGATGCTTTGGTTTACATTATTTAAATGCAGCTGCAACACATGAACACTGTTCTGTGAAACCGCCATATGACAGGCAGGTTCCCAGCAAAAGCGGAAAAAAATCACTGTGAAATGAAGGGCATTTGCTTCAGCAAATAAACTGTGAAGAGACAAGCTTAAATCTAACTTCAACAAGATCTTTAATATGCTATTTGGATGTTGTAAGGGTATGAGAATGCCCTTTGATATTAGTCCTGCTCCTGAGATATTTCATGCAGTAATTGCCTACATCTTTAAGGTACAATGTATTGAAGCTATGGTGATTGCTATACTAAATTGGGCAATGGCTCTAAAAAAGCAGAACCGAAGAGCTGGGCGAGAACCGCAGAGAGAGGAGAAGACACTTCAGAATGAACTTTAAAAGGTCAAAATTTGGTCTGGCAGAATTACCTGTATGGACTCTGAGCTGAGCTACGATGGCTTTGTTGCCAATTTAGATAAAATAGAAGCAATAATTAGAATGTCTAGCCTCTAGGATATAAAGCGGATCTACGGAGATTTATGAAAACAATATACTATTTGGCAATATCTATTCCTAAATCTATGGCCAGTATTTCCTCAGGAGAGAAGTGCTGCAGTCTGAAATTGCCTGGTGTTAGGCAGGCAGAGAAGCAATCTCTGGAAAGGCAAAAGCCATGGTGACAGGGACCTTTCAAACACCCCGGGCTTGCTGCCCGACGCCTGCTTGCTCTTTGCATGTCCTGCCTGCAAACAGCAAACTCTGGGTCAGGCATTCCTGGGCTTGCCTTGTGAAAGACCAGGCTGGATGGGGCTTTGAGCACCCTGCTCTAGTGGGAGGTGTCCCTGCCCATGGCAGGGGGTTGGAACTCTTTATGATCTTTATGGTCCCTTCCAACTCTAACCATTCTATGATTCTATGAAAGCCAGACAGGTGGTTGGCACTGGAGTGGATTTATCATCTGAGCCTTTGTGGGGTCTTTCTCCTGTGCCCACCAGACAGATGCGGTGTGCCCTATGTTTCCCTATGGCCTGGATTAAAGTGGGATGGTGAGCTCCATGGCAGGCTCCTGGCACACCAAAACCTGTGCTACCCAGGACATCAGACTGCAGTAGCAGTGCTTAGCATGGTGAAATGCAAAACCACTGCCTGGCACAGAAGGAAGAGGAGGTTTTGCAGAGCCTGTCTTGCACAAGCCCTGTCCTTCCAGTTCCACCACAGCAATAAGGATTAGAACATACTGCAGACTATTCTTTCCTTAGGAAACCCCTTAGAAAACTGCTTAAATCCAAGAGATACAGCACTGCCAAGTGTCCCGCGGGTACAGCCCTGCTCCAGCTTCAGTGGGAGTGTGGGATACCCAGACTGGTCTGCTCCCTTTGGTCTATAACCTCGGTAATATATGACTGCTGTTGTCAGCATCTAAATTTGGGCTACAAAATGCCGTAAGTTAGCGTCGCACACATAGGGGTTCACTTAAAAGTCTCAGCTTCAGGAGGTGTTAAACATTGTCTTTCCCACAGCAAAACACATATGCAAGTGTCGTAAACAGCTTTAGAGCCCTGACAGCCTTACTCTGGGTATGTGGATGTGTCAGATGCTCTGCTGTCTATGTCCCACTGCTTAGCATCTTGCAGAATCATGCCCACAGTGATCAACAGGCAATATTTTAGTAACATCAATAGTTAATAACATTGAATGCTCCCTATTGAACTCTGGGTTGAATATCCTTTCCTAGAGACATGCAAATGCTCCTTTAAAAATCAAAGCCATTCAGACTTTTCACCATAATTTTGGTGGTGAGTGGTTACAAACAGAGGTGTTGAACCCCATCCTTCTCCCAAAGACAGGGGTACATCACAAGCACTCAGCGATGACTTACCTGTTTTCCAGGTCCTCCCTGGAGGTGCTGCTGCACCTTCATCAATCCACTCGCTAGACAGAACCAGCGGGTTGGTGCCAGGTCCTTTGTCCCGTCCCCATTTAGCTGGAAGCGGCTGATGGATGGATCTGTCACCTGTGGGCAATGACTGCCAGGAGTATGTCGTGCAGGGAGAATTGCGGTGAGTGGCTGGGTGGTGAGCATAGCGATCCAAAGATAATCCACAGGTATAAAATGGCAGACAAGAAATGAGTAGCTAGGAAAAGCACAAAAAAAACCACCACCAAAATTACAGGAGAGACTTCAGAAACAAGTATAAGAAAACAGTCCATACAAGTGGGCAGAGCCGTGACCTACTCATTCAATCTATCAAGAATATAAAGGCACCAGATCCACATGAAGGCGAGCAAGTGCCAAAACAACGTATACCTGTAACAGTATGTGCTTGAACTGTGTATTTTAAATACCCTCCATGTGGACAGCTTCTCTCCAGTCACGCTGTGGTGTTTGGGCATTAATATTTTTGTCTGAAAACAAGAACAGAAGGGCAGAGGAATTAGGGAATAAATCCGAATCCTCCAGTAACTGAAGGCTGAGTTGGGCTGACTCCAGGGTGGTTTGGGTTGGAGAGAACTGCTCTCACCTACCTTTAGTAATGATAATGAAGAAATTGAGGATTCTTCTGCAGGAAGCAGAGGATTTATGAGAGAGCAGCTGGAGAGGCCAAGAGCAAAGGATAAACACAGAGATGGTAAAAGAGTATCTGACAAAACTCAACCTACATATTGTAAATCTACAGGTCCAGACACAGCATGCCTGAGAATTTTAAAAGAAATCTCTGAAGACAATCTTGAAAAATAATCTTCCCTTCATCACAGGAGTTATCTGGACCCCAGGAGAGGCCAGATGTGCATCCCATTACAAAAAAAGTTGAGAAGATGGGACAGGAATTTGCCACAAACCTGCCCGCAGCTCTCTGGCAGGAGAGTTTCAAACTGTTTTTTTTTTTCTCACCCCTCCACCTCCTCTGCTTTCCTGCTCTGCCCAGGGCTCCAGAAAACCGTGGGGAGCTGGGAGACAAGGCAGCCTGCCCTCAGTACCCATTACCTGCCTGCACACACAGCCCTGTTTCAGCCTTACCCCTGCATCAGGAGCGAGTATGTTTGCACTCCACCTTTGCTTTTGCACAGGGAGCCTTTTTTTGACAAAACCCAAAGGGAACTGGATGTCAGTGGGGAGGAAAAGCTAACTCTACATCTTATTTTGAACCTCCAGCACCTCATATAACCAACAGCCTTTTTAAGTGCAGTTGCTGGAAAATAAGAATTTCAATAACCTCCATTCTCAGATAACCCACTGAGCTACCGTGCATCTCTCTCCCTCATCGGGAAGCAGATGCATTGCCCTCCTCCCAACTCTTTCTTGTTTTGGGAAAGGACTAACATGTGAGGGAGCCAAGTGTGATTTGAGGAGCAAAAGCTTGGGGAATCAATGGTATGAAGTTTCTTGAGGATGTGGAAACTCCCCTTCGCTCAGCTCCTCCCAGTACCCAGCTCACAGCAGTGGTGAATCACAGAGCTGGTGAGCCGAGCGCATGAACATGTGGTAATGAGGAAGCCAACGGGAGATGCACCTTGAGCCTTACAAGCAGCTTGTGGGTTTGGGACCTCTACAGCAATCAGAGCTGCTGCGCAATCAGCTGCTGCAAGGCACCCAACCGCCTGCTCTCTTCAGCCCAGAGGGACATTCAGCAGGTGTGGAGGTGGGACTGCACTGCCTCCATCCCTCTGTCTTACAACTAGTTTTCTTCCCTTTTTGAACAGATCATCCTCATTATGCAGCCTACCTCTCAATCTCCTGTGTGGCCAGTCCTCTCAGAATCGTTCTTGTAGTGCCCTAAGTTTTCTTAAAAACTGAAAAAACCCTCTATATATCTGGAGAATTTGGTGTGGGCTAGAGATTGGTTGATGAGTCACAGGCTCGGATAGTAACCATAAACATGAAACTTCGAAATTGGGAACAATTTTAGTGACGTTACCACAGCACTGGCACTTGCATTTAAAGTTTCATTAAGCAGAGAATGAGGTAACACCGTTTATATCGGCGTCACCAGTGGGCACTGAGCACAACCCGGGACGTGCACAAATCTGACTGGGAGCATTGGAGCCATGGGCTGAATGCAACAAGACAGGACCCAGAGCAGTCTGGAACCTGGGAGAGGGAGAGGAAAAGCTCGGGTGGCTGGAAAGCAGTGAGATCAAGGCTAATGGGTGGGAGCCAAACTAATACCATCTCATTTTGCAGTTTAACAGCCCTGAACAGAGCTGATGCCATTCAGCATGGAGGGCCTGGAAGAGTGGTGTACAGCAACTCCCATAAGAGTGCCTGCTCCGGTGTCACGCCTCAGCAATGCCAGCAATGCTGCTGGGGTGGTCTCTCACCCTATTCTTTTGTCCCTACCATGTCTGAGCACTTTCTAGCTGTGCAGCAATCCCAGGCATGGACTCTTCTTGCACCGGGCTCTTCTTCTGCCCCCCCATGGGGAGAAGGACCCAAGCAACAGAGATGCGGGCAGCATGTCAGAGAGAATGTCCACTTCTCTGAATGCTAGTTGTTCCATGTTTAAAATATGAAAAACCTCCCTCCATTTTGAGAAATATAAATAATAGGTATGATGCTGGGATTAAAGCTCACAGTTATGAAAGACTGAAGGAACCAATGTTCTGTAAATTAGCAGTGTGAAGAGTCAGAGGGGACACAGTCTTGCTCTATAAATACCTTCAAGGTAACAATATAAATGAAAGAAGGGAATTAATTCACAGTTTCAGATGATGGCAGGGCAAGGAGCTTGAAGTTAAGGAGGAAAAGCTGAGGCTGGATGTCAGATGCTGTCAGCAGTGAGCATTCCCAAGCAGGGCACTCAGCTCCCCATGGCACACGAGGCTGGAGTGATGCAGCAGGCGGGACGGTGGCAAGGAGCAGCTCATGAAATGATGCCATGAGCCTGCTCCTCACACGCTACTAATTGCTGATAGTTAAAAGTCAGAAGTTTGAAGGTCTGGCTTGACAGGAAAATAACACCCGGGAGAGCAGAGACACACTGTGATCTGGAGGATTCATGCATTTGCTGTAGTGAGCTCTGATGGTGGCCCTGGAGCAGCAACCATCTTCTCCTGCCCCAAGCAGCCACTCAGGAGGCAGCAGTGGCTCAGTGCTCTATGATTCTGCTGGGACATGCAATTGGATTATGGTCCCATTTGCAGTGTGGCCTCTCCTCAGGGAGCTGCAAGGGTTGGTGCTGGCCACTCACAGAACCTCTCTGCTCCACCTGGGGCAGGAGGGTAACTCCAATGAGACCCTCCAGGCATTGCCACCTGTTCCCACAGGCATGTCAGAGCAGCTCCTTGGAGTTGGTCCTATCACCACTTCCATAAATCTATATTCTGGCTAGGATGTTGGTGAGGACACATTCAGTATCCAGTGCTGCCACACAGTGGTGAAGAGGCATTTCAGAAGGCAACATCTGCAGAACCACCCCATGGAGGATCTTTGGTTGGAGCCAGAGACAGCCCTGCATTGATCTCAGGAGGCACCTGGGAAGGTGATGGCAAGAGTTCATGGGCACAGCACAAACTTAAGGCCCTTTGCTGACCAATCTGGCTCTGCCCCACCGGACATGATTCCCTGCAAGGTGCTCCCAAAGGCATGTTTTCCTTTCTCACATTAGTATTGAGGACTTGTCCTTCATTGTAATATCACTATGTGAAACATTTTGTTGTTATTAATTTGTTTCTTCCATTTGTTTTCAGCCTTCTTTATATCCTCCCACATCATCCAAACCAAACAGCCCCCCGTGCTGAGTTCCATAAACTTCACAGAGTCACAGCCCAATGGTTTGTCCTCCTTTGGCCATGACCCTAAAAGGTGACACTGTACCATCACAACAGGTTCATACTGTATGGTTTTAAATGTTGGTGCTCAAATACGCAGAACGGTACCAAGGGGGACTACCACAATATCCAGGTGCTCGACTTGCACCTCATTGCAAGACTCAGAGCCTGAGCAGGAACCCTGATCCTGCAGAGATTTACCTTAAAAGTGTGGTCTCTTGATCAGGCAGAAAATATTCAGCTTTGAAATGCTGAACAGGGCTGACTGAAACGCAGGACTCCGTTTCCTCATGGTTTCAATGACTCCCTCCAAAACACTTGTGTCTTTCCAGACTGAAGTTCACTTACTGTGGCAGCTCTCGCCCGTATTGCTGAGGTTCACAACTCTTTTGTATATTTATCTTTCTTCACTGGTGCATACAACAGCCCCAGTCTGGGGATGACGTGCACACAGTGTGCTATTAATACTCCATTGCAGATCATTGCTATACAAGTTAATTAATACTCTGCCTAAGTATTAGTCCTGTGGCAACCTGCTGGTAACTCCATACAATCAGCGGGCTGTAGTTTGCTGTTGCTTGTTCACCTTGATAGCATTCTGCTTCCCCCATTTCACCACTCTCAATTAACTTCTGTGGTACAACAATAGCTGTGATTTAGGTGAGCCCATCATCCAGTGGCTATGACCAAAAGGAATAATTATATCAAGGGAAATAACACAGGTTTATATAGTATGTATTAATAAAGCTTTGTCTAATATAGTTACAGAGAGATTATTTTATATAATAATAAAGAGGTCACATGATGGCAAGCACAGAAGCAATGGGATCTCCTGGCCAGCACTTGGGTACTCTATTTCTACACCCCAGTGTTTCACCAGCTCTTTCGGTTCTGAACCATGCTGGCAGCTCATCTGCAAGTGATTCCCTGCCAAGACCCGCGAGTCCTTCTCGGAGTGGCTGCTTCCAAAGTCCTCATTCCCTATTTGTAGCCCTCTTTCTTTGTTTTTAGATAAATGAGTTTACTATTGCTCGTACGGGAAGAGAGATTGTTTGCCTGCTCCTGTGTTGTATGCCGCAGTCTGGATTGCTTAGCAAATGATTCTTTGGTGTTCATCACCTGTGATGCCTGGAAGGGTAGCTGTGGGGTAACAGCCGTCGCTCCTGGCAGGCAGCGTGATGGTTCATGCCAGTTGGAGGGACCTTCTTCTCCAAAGTGGGAAACTGGCAGCACGAGTGCTCGCTTTCCTTCCTCACCACCCACTTAGCCTCAGCAGGCTGGCAAACACCATTTGCTGGGTTCCCTCACTCCGTCGTGGGCACACAGGTTTCTCAAGACATCTTAGAAGGAGTCTGGAAGCAGAGGGTGAGCAGTGAGATGCCACAGCCTGAAGATGATATGAGATAATTCAGATTCCTGAAGTGAAGCTAAACACAACTAAAGCTGATTGCAAAGAGTGAAGGGTTATCTCATAATATTGAGTCAGTGAGTTTTAAAATGAATTTCAGTGTTTGTAGCTACAAAATAATACACAGGGGAAAACAGCAACCTTAACCCTTCATGTAAAACCCTGGGCCCTACAGGAGTTGTTAGTGCTATGAAAGGGGTTGTGGAGTCACTGCAGAAGGCTCTCTGGAAACACTATGTCACACTCAGCACCAATCTAAAAAGTAAATCTAAGTATAGGAATTGCTCAGGAATCAGAGGAAATCACTGTCAATCTTTGAATCCACCTTACAGCCATGTCTTGAATACTGCACCTGGTATCGATGCCTCCTTTTTTCTACATCTTCCTTCCCTCCCTACTTCAGGAACATGTCAATGTACTGGAAGAGATACGAAAGCCTATACTATCAACATATTCACCAGACATTTGGAAAAAAAAAATATTTTGAACAGTGAAGTGACAGAATTTGTTGACAGCATTTATTCAAGGTTGAAGGACAAGAACTTACTGTGAAGAGTAAGAAGGATCTTATATTCCAGAATGACTGGACAATAAAATGTCATTGAAATCAGCATAGATATCTGCAAAGAGCTGTAATGAGAATACACAAATCTAATTTCAGGCACACGTCTTGGTCTGTGAGTTGACTGCTACCACACAGAGAAAAGATGTTGAGGTTATCAGAGAGAAATGCCTAGAAATGTCATCCCAGTGTTCAACCGAGATCAGAAAAGCAAGCAGAATAATTGAGGAAGGAATAGAGACCAAAGCATCAATCAGCATCAGATCAGTATAAAAACCCTGCACCATGGGTGCAGCTCTGGTTCCATGGCTGGAAAAGCAGAGAGCAGAGTTGGAAAAGAGAGGAGCAGAGTATCAAGGGCAGTTCAGCCGCAGACAAGCTGAGGAACTTTGCTGTCAAAAGATGCTGAGCATCATGAATGATCACAATGTTCAAGAGACAACTGATTAATTAAAGAAAATTTTGTGATAGTGTATAAACTGAAAAAAGGCTCACCTTTTCTGGCTTAGAAAAAGCCTGAGCTGTGACCGGTGGGAGGAGGGAGAACAGACCATGAAGGCACCTGCTGTCCTCTCTTTGATCTCCATGGGCTTTTGGTGCAATCCCCTATAATGCTCTTGGGGCCTATGAGGGCAGCAAGTCATGGAAAAATGCCTGTGCAAAGGAAAGATTATGCACCCTGTAAAAGACAGAGCTGAGGAGATACCATGGAAGTCTATAAAATAAAATATGATATAGAGAAAGTGATCCAAGATAAACTACTCACTCTTTCTCTCTGCACAGGAGCTGGCAAGCTCCCAACTGAAATGGGTCACAGGTGTAAAACCAACAAAAGGAAGTACTTTTCTGCATGAGGTATAGATATATATATATAAAAGTGTATATATATATAAAATTGTGGAATTTGTTGCCACAAGATACTGCCGAGTATAGATAGGCTTAGAATGAGATTAGACAAATTCATGAAGGATAGGCACATTTTTTGGCTATGAAACACAATCCTGTGGTTGCAAATTTTCTTTCAGAAGCCGAAAAGTGCCAATGTGTTGCAGCTCTAGCTAATTCCTCCCCAGCCCAAGCAACTGAACACAAGTTCTTAGATTTCTATAAACTGTATAAGATTCTACATAAGTATTATAAAAAGTATTAAGTGTAAGCTTATGGTTTCTGGTATATTCTTAGTCTTTGATGGAGAATGCAAATGCTATTTTAGAGCATACTGTGAAGAAGGCACTTTGCCAAGACAAACCCTTGGTGCAGACTGTCTTCTCTCATCTAGTATTCTGCATTCCAGTATTTCCACAGTTTTTGTGCCATCTACAAACTAATGATTAACAATTTATATTTTCTTTTTCTTCACTGCTAAAACTTTCAAAATGTGCATGACCAGGAACTAATTGCTTCAGGCTCCTCAGTCACATCTCCTCCTGGGAGCGTTCCTCATTTACCATTACAGTGCCAAACCTGTGTCAAAACTGTCGAGGAGCCACCCTCGGATTCATTTAATCTTCAGTATGTTTGCTTGTATGTTTCTAATTTATTAAGGAGAATGTTTGGTATTAGGCAATTAGAAGTCTAGCTGTAGATGGTATTAATAGACTATTACTTTTTAAAATTGAACTTGTCAGCCATTCAAAAATATATCATATTAGCTTGGTATTTTCCATAAATTCAATGGGGATGGGTTATATTTGCCAGTTTTATTTCTTCACCAACACGCTGTATCAATCATTTCATTCTTTTGCTGTGGCTAGTTGTCAAGATGAAGGGCCTACAACTGTGTATCTACTTAAATACTTGAACAATATTAGTTCTTGAATAGACCCCTGAACTTTTCTTAGTTTCAAAACTTCTTGAAAACCAACGGTAATCATCTGGACAGCTTCCTGGCTGGCAATGCAAATTATCTAAGCTACTGATTTAAAAATGGTGCTATGCACTGCCTTCCATGATCAACGAGAGTTAATTATGTCTCACCATCATTTAACATGACAATGTCATCTATCTTTTCCTTTGAAGACAGAGGATGATGATTTATAAAAAATTATGCTTTTACAATTTCATCATTTCTAGTAATAGACCAGTATTACCGTTAGGATTGTTTTCATTCCAAATACACTTACCAAAAAAAAAAGGTTTTAAAAATTAATTATGTTAGGCATAGCTTTCCAGTTTCATCCTGACTGATTCCTCTTTTAAAAAATGATGAAGATTAGTCTGCATTTCAGGTTCTTCTATGCTGATTCTTAAATTTGTTTGCCTTGTGATTATCTTCCAGCAAAGAAAAATACTGCTCAACTCAAAGTGAAACGATAATTCGAAATAAATATGAAGTGGAAGAAAGGATGCAAATGAGCCAGTACTGGCAAGACCTTTCTCCCACTTCTGACCATGGCTCTGATTTTCAATTCCTCTCTCAAATTCTTCCTACCTTATTAAAAAAATGTATACATACTTCAGTAAATTCATCGCTTAGTTCTGGGAATTGGTTTTGGGAAGGGTGAATTTAGTCATAGAGAGGCCATGCAGCAGGGATGCGGCACACATCAAAGTGTGCCCAGATGGGAGTTAAGCTGTGGGATGGAGGCAGGTGGCCATAGCTGAGAGATACTGAAGGAGGTGGAGACGGACCCTGGCTCTTGGAGGAGGTGGAAGCTGACTGCCAGCCACCCACCCCCAGAGTGCTGTGCCACCCTTCAGGCTACAGCAATGGGAAGACCTCTGTTATGACTGAAACACATCTTACATCTCCGTCAGTCCCTTTAAGCTTCTTGTAAATGCCTTGCACAAATTCTTCCGAGTCTCAAATCCTAGCTAAGATGGCATTTTTAAGCCTTTCAGCAAATCTGTCCTGCCATTTTGCATTTAGTCTCAGCATCAAAAAAACACAGACATGTCATACATATTTCCATGATCATTTTTGCAGAGGCATAACAAATTATATTAGAACGAAATAGCTCAGTCAGTTTAAATTAAGAAGTTCTGTTTTTCTTAATATTGATGACCTAAAGATTCTAAAATTTCAGGTAACTTAAGTGTTCAAGAAACTGAGTTTATTAGCCTCTATATAATATTAATGATAGAATTGGTTTTCCTTTCAGTTAGGTTAGTACATTAAATAATATTGATGTTCATCATTCTGAATATGGTCTCAGAAATACTCTCTATGAAATTAGTAGAAATTTTGCTATTGACTTCGATGGGCCCAAGGTTTTACCCCTGGCAATTAACAGTCATTCTACTGTATAACATGGCTCCCTGAAGGTCTGCAGAGCTCAGCGTAATTATAACAGATTGTGTAATCAGGCTGGCAGGACATGCAACTAGCAAGGAGAGCCATGTCTCCTTTTTTTTATTATTTCTTTTAAAATAAGATATTTCTCCAAAGGAATGGTAAATTTAAATGAATACATTTTCATCACAAATGTCTAAAATGCAAGCTAATGATTACGATGAGTTACAGAGAAAGATTCAACAAATCATCGTGTTTGAAAATATTTACATGTTCTATTTCGTCTCTAATGAGGGAGAAGATGATGTGCAGATAAGGCTGCCAGGGCATTCTCTGCTAAGACTGGAGTATTCTCCCTAAAAAGAGGGGGAAAAGAGAGAGAGGGGATGCAGGAGAGACAGAGACTGAGAGTGAGCCCTGTGCATATAGGGTGGAATCAGCTTTAAACAAGAATTCGCTTTGGCTTTGCATACATCAGACAACAACAATATGTAGAGAGAGTGGCCAACGTCTCTGAGCCCCAGACTCACTTCCTTTCCCCTTTGCAATTGGTCACAAACTTGTTACGATTCTTAATATTTATTTTGCCTTTGTTCCAAAGGCTTCAATGCTCTTTGTTCAAACCAAACACACACACACAACACCCCATCCAGTGTTTCTCTACTTCCAGCAGCCACTCCCCAGCAGCCCCCCAGTAGCTGGTGTGTGCAAAGGCAGCTGGTCCAGCCTGGCCCTTCACCTGGCCAAGGGGTCCAATGCTCATGCTCAACATCCAGCAGAGCCCTAAACCTGATTTTCACAGAGCAAGCCCAGCAGGCTGAAATAGCTGCGCATTTGCTGGCATTCAGAAGCAACTCAAAAAAAACCCCAACCCAACCCAAACCAAAAAACCACCCAAAAAACAAACCCATGTGCACACACACCAGGGGGTGGCAAGAAGTGGCTTGGGGAAAGAAGGGAAGCAGATGGAACATTTAATTCAGGGAACAAACTAATTTAAATCTTCCAAGGAGTTTGTTATTATTTCCAGAGTGTTAAGAATGCATTTTTTCCCTGTATATAAAATGCAACATCCCTGCTCTGAAAAGCTCTAAGAAAAAAACCCAACAATCTAGAAGGAAGAGAAAAAGTCCAGAATGTTTTGATGATACCCTTTAAGAATACTATTATTTATATGATTCAAATATTTATATAAATAAACATAAATGTGCAGTTGGTTAGGTCTCTTAGGTAAAGGTAAAAGCAGGCAGATTTATAAAATGGGTTTATGTGCCAGGGTGATTGTAATGGCTCCTTCTGTCAGGTAAACACGTAATTAGTATGTTTTCAAATAAATGTATTATGCACATGATTGAAGCCAATCCAGGCTGCAGTATAAATATTATGCTTTTTTTAAAGTTGTATAATTACCTATCTACCCATGGAGCTTCTCGCCTGATAGGCATCTATTTATGCAACACCACACTGTGGCTTTTCCACAGGTGCTGTAGCAGATACTTGCCGAACATGCAGCCCAGCTGATTTTCAAACTGCAGTATCTCAGCTTTCTCTCAAAATACCAATTCTGCTTCAACCCCTTTTTGCCTAATTGCTTCTTAGATTTATTGTTTAATTAAAACCATTCTTGGGTTATACAAACAACAAATCCCACTAATGTGTGTTTTTTCCACATACAAATTATTTTCCGAGGGGTTATGTATCTTCAGCTTGGGAAAGGATTGCATACTCCTTGGCTGGCTTGTCACTGCCAAACGCAGCCTCGTGGTCAAAGCTGTAAGCTGAAGTTTACGATGGCAGAGTGACAAAGCTGTGTCTATGGAGTCAAAGTGGCAATACTAAATGCCATTTGAAAGACTGATGCAGTCTTTAAGACGATGCAGTAAAAACTCTTCTTTACTTTATAGCATTTTCATACAGTCTCACAGTATGTCTGGTCATGCACTAGGGGAACATAAATAAGATGAGAGTGATGAGTTGGATGAGGAGGCACCCCAAGAAGACTCTGAGGGACATCACCCTGTCCTGGGTTGAGAAACACAGGACTAACTTTTCTTCTTATGCTGGGGAAAACTTCACTTTTAGAAGACTCTTGTGTCTGAATTCATGAAAATATTTACTTTATGGCCAGCCAGGCTCTGTGAGATTCAAGGTCTTGGTGTTTTCGAGCCTTGCCAGGTGCAGGGACGAGGAGGAGCAAGGCCTGGGCATTTGACCCAAGCTGGCCAACAGGGTTATTTCATACCACGAACATCACATTGAATATAAATTAAAAAAAAGTTTTCTGTGTAGCTCTCTCTCCCTTGATCGTGGCGATCCAGGCAACTCCCTGACCTGTTGCCGGACCCTGGAGGCCTTCCTTTCCTTCCAAAGCCATTGCACTTGCAGTGTCCCAAGTTTGCTGCCCACTGCTGGGAGCGCACAGCTTCTGCTGATAGAAATGTCTCAATATAATTCTTGTATATCTTATAGCAGTATCGGGATTAATACTGGTTCTTTAATATTATTGTTAATTATTTAGTCTTATTCTATTCGCATTTCAATGCTCATGTTTATTTGCATTCCCCAATTCCCCTTTCCTGGGTGGGGCAGGGTCATCAGGTGATAGAATAATTGTTTGAAAGACAATAAATTGTTATGGGTTTTCTCGAAGCATAACACATCTCCATGGCAAGCTTTTCCTCAAGGCCCCCCTTGCCTGGCAGGGTCCCGTGGGGACATGCGGGAAGGGACAGCATGGGGACACACCACAGCACTGCCCACACACTCTGCAGCGTCCTCTGAACCCCTCACTAAAAAAAACGATCTTTCTAGACAACTACTACTTGTCTGGACATCTACCTTGTGGCTTCAGAGCTGAGGCCTGAGCTCCAAACCCTGTTTGCCTTGTTTGGACAATATGGAAACCTCTGCTAAAATCCCTGTACCTGGGGAAAGTTCTAGGCAGACACTCAAGTTTCAGCAGCACGACTCTGCCCCTCAGAAGAAAAAAAGTGGCATTCAGATATAAACTTGCATTTGGATGTTTTTATAGACTGAGCACTGAAAATGTGGAAAGCCTTTCTGCAAGGAGCATATGCTGCAGTTCCTGGAACAAGAACCCAGCTCTTGCAAGGATTCTGGCTGTCTCCAGCCTTTCAATATTAAAGGGCTCTCCAGCAGATGAGAGTGGCATAATAAAAGCTAATAAAGATGAAACTGGACAAATTCAGACTAGAAATTAAGATGTCCGTTTTTAACAGCAATAGAGTTAAACAGGTTCCACAGGGATGTGATAGATCACCTGAAGTGGGGGAGCCCACCAAAGTCAGGCCAGCAGTCAGAGTAGGGTTGCAGGTGGGATGGAGGACAGCTGGGAGAGGGCAGCTGGGCTTAGGGAAGGTCTGTGCCAGAGAGAGAGGCTGGAGAGGGTGGTGGGATGGGGAGACACTACGAGCAGCAGCCTGGAGGTGTAATGCAGATTTCTGGGACATTTCTGGAGGCAGAGCTGCCAACCTCTGCACCTTTGGGACCTTCTCCTGTTTTCTTCTCCATCCTCTTGGGTAAGGGACCTTACTTCACCTTCTCCCAAGTGCTGTAGGTGTCCCCTTTCCCCTATTGCCTCCATGTTCACCTTCAAGTAGCTCACTTCTCCCTCCTGTTCCCTCCAGCATCATCACTGCCTCCAGCCGCTGTGGAGGGAAGGCTTAGGCTCTGCATTCTGCTGGGGAATTGGGATAGAAACTCAGATAGGAAACAGGAGCAGAAGAGGGTGTTTGTTGCCAGGGTTGGGATGGGGGGATTGCAGCTGTTGCTACCTTGAGGGGCTGCCTTGCTGCTCAGAGACAGGAAAATTGGAGGGCAGAGATGAATCGCTCTCTGGCACCGAGGTTCTCTCCCCTTGTCTCTCTGAAGCAACATATAAAGAGATTAATTACATCCGCTATTCACCCCACTGCTGGCTGTCCTGTTCCTCAACAGTAATGCAAACCAGGTACCTGAATTTATAGCTGCTTTACATGGTCAGCGCAGAACGTAGCAACCAAAGCATGCAGAGCTTTCGGTCATGCAGCTGGAAACTTTGATATATATTTTAACCTAAGGAAACCTTTTAAATTCAAAGTAGGCACAAAGCAATACCTTTTACATTAGGTAGTAATTTTACATATAATTTAGGTCATCATAAACTACTGCTGCTGCAGAAAGACGTCAGTTGTCCAACAGCAAAATCATAAAGGGGCCCGGCCAGGGAAAGCAGCCCTGCCTTCCCTCTGCCACGGCTCTTCAGCCCAGCCCTTGCATCCCTGCAACTTCTGCTGGTGCCAGTGTACACAAGACTGTGAGGGAAAATGCACTGAGATTAAAACTTGCCTTTTTTATTTTTTTGACAGATTAGTTTTAATACAAAATTGTCCCATGATTGGATTCACATTGCAGCAGCATCTGTTAATGAAACAGAAAACGTGGTCTCAGGTAGGAATACAATGATGCGGATGTTTCATTTGGCGGCAGCACCAGCTTTCTCTGGATTCAACTGTATGGGAAGGTCAGGTCTTAAAATAGTGAGTATGCCTGACTATGCATGGAGGCTTGTCCTGGTGGCAACTCTGCCCTGCCCCAGATGCTGAGGAAGGCAGCAGTGGGTGGGAGGAGGCATGGAAGAGAATGTACTCATCTTCCTCCCAGCTGCCTGCAGCAAATCCACATTCAACCACAGCAGCTAAAGCTTGCTTGTCTTCCCTTCTTTGCAGTTTCATTTTTATCAGTTTTGATTGCTCTAAACCAATTCCTAAGACAGTAGGTGATACTACGGTGTGCCACAGGAATGCCCAAGGGAACTTATTTGTACAACACTTTTACAGATCATTTTGTATCTTGTGAGAGTGAGATTTTGAGTGGCAGTTTTGTTTCTTGATCACCAATTCGAATTGTTTAAGATTTTAGGGTTCTTTGCATTCTTTTTAAAAATCACCTGTTGTGTTACACCTCTTCTCCTGAACTCAGTTGTTCCTCTTCTTTTCCTCTCAGAACTGGCAGGAGCATAGGGAGAGCAGAAACTGTGTTCATTATTTAAACCAAATATGAACCTATTTTCTTTCAACAGTTTTTCTACAGTGGAGTTCTTACTGCAATTAGAAATACAAAGTATAATTGAGAGAAAAAAAAATCCCACCTTCAAGAAACTATCTTACTGCTAATATCCCATGGAACAAAAAGTAGGAAAAAAAGAAAAAAAAAAAAAGGACTATAATTTTCCTGGTTCTGTGAATTTGGGGGGTGTGTGTGTGTATCTTGAACAGTATCGAATATTTGGGCGAAACAGGAAAATCAAACTGCTGAGACCAAGCCAAACCATCTGCATAGCCCCATGTCCTGCCATGACCAGCAGAGTTTGATGCAAAAGAAGGTGTAAAAACTGGTGAGACACGTGGACTGATCTGTTCTCCACACATTGCCGGCTTGACCTCTAATAGTTAAAGGTTGACTTGCGCCCAAAACCAGAAGACAGAATACTGCTGGATGATTTTACTCATTAAATATGACAATGCCAAATATTCTTGGTATCAGAGGAACGTAGCGCAGAGATAACAAAAAAATTGTGAAAATCTTCAACATGTTTGCAGAGAACATTGAAGGGATGAAAGAATGAAGATTGTGGGTGACACCCCCAGCCTCCTGGTCATGGAAAATTCTCACAAACTGAAACTTTACCCAAGCAAAACAAAGACTCCAGCACAGCAGGCACAGCCTTCCTTCTTGGGAGAGAATGGGGAGAGAGAATAAATCACCCGAGCCTGACATAAGTCGCATCACTTCATGCATGACTGAAAGGTGCTCAGATACTACAGCCATGAGCCCAGGCTGAGAACCTATATAAAGAAAACTTGGCAAGTGACGTGCTAAACCTGTTAAAAAGACTTGCAAGTGGGAAAATGTGGGGTAGAGAAATAAAAGAGTGAGTGAGTTCAGTACCTCTGTTTTTGAAGTTTGACTTTGAAGCGGTCTGAGCAAGGAGAGCTTGGAGATACAGAGAGGGTGGCCAGTGCCCAGGGCAGTGCTCAGCAGGGGCCTTGCTCTGGGGGCTTTGTGTGGGTGTGTGTGCCTACGTGTGTGTAGGTGTGTGCAGGAGGGAACAGGGGTGGGGAGAGAAGAAAGACATACACAAGCCTGGAGAGTTGCTGGGACGAGGGTCAGAAGAAGGGAAAAGGCAGGCAAGGCTTGGTTTAGCAGAGGGCTGAGGAGGAAGCCTTGCAGCATTCCACAGGGGCCGTGGTTCAGGCGAGAGACAGTCAGGAATGCCCAGCCAGACCATTTAATTTGCTGAACCCGCCTAATCCTTCAGTTCTGGAGAAATGCCATCTCAGGGTGCTTTTAAAAACAAACTCAAACACCACTTTGTAATATTTGCAGAGTGACTATTGGAGCCAGCTCTCCCACACTTTAACCAGCACTGCAGAAATCCTTTATTCCCAAATTTTAACAAAGTCTGTACCTTGTTTATAGCTTGTTCCTCACCCACATGATTGCTTTTACTGAAAGTTGCAGACAGCCGTCTCCAAAGCTGGGACACATTTTTCAGGAACAGGTTTCCACATCCACTGCTCTGAACACCTTAATGGGAACAGCACTTAGAAAAGACACTGGTATTATCGCTACAAAAGCAATTGTTATGCTGACAAACTGCACCTTTCTGCTAGAATTGTGATGGAAAGGTTAGTTAAATTTAAACAAAATTTATCCCCTGAAATTCTGACCATATTTAATAGGAAGAGCTATTACCTTCCTGATGCACTGAACAGCCCTCGCAGCTGATGTCTGAAGCCTGCACCTGTTATTCCAGCAGAGGTGACCTCTGAAACAAGAAAGCCATTCTACACAAACACTGAGTTAAGTGACTTTCCCCATGTCTCCTCAAATAATACCCAAATATCTTTTCTTGTCAAAATCTTGCACTTGTCCCATAATATACATAGTAAATCATGACAACTGGTGACTTTGAAGGCTGGAGCCCAAAGCAAGAGGTACTGGTGCTGAAAGAAGTTTAAACAGTCACGAGCCTCTAAAATATTAAGCTATAAAATACAAGTCCTTTTTTACAAAAGCAGTTTTTTGTAAATGACCTGTCGTGACAGCTGGTCCCTGCTGGGTTCTGGGATTTTGGGGGTGTGTGTGGAAGGAATGAATTAAAGGAAAAGAAAAAAAAATCATTAGGGAATCATTTCAGTTTACTTCTATAGTATGTGCATGTCTCACAATAGGGTAGCAAAATTCTGGGAAGCATCCTGTTCAAGTTTTCAAGATTAAGTGGTATATATCCCTCATTCTGGCTTCTTCTGGGTGCAAATCCTGCACTGTGAGTGCTGCGAGGATTAGCCCCACAGACCGGAGGAGGATCGGTGCTCCAGGCTCGTACCCACCACCACTGGTGTTCATCACACTTCACAGCATCGCAGTCTTCCCCGGCACCGTGCCGTTCCCTGGGACTGGCTGCTGCAACCTGGTCTCTGTGCAGAGCTCGGATGCTGAGCTTCACACTGAGAAAATTCACTGTTGGCTGTAAGAAGAATAAGTACAGTTCAGCCATGAAATTCCACATCTGCCAAGTTGATGGCTGCCGGCCACACTCCAAGCCAGCTCCAGTCCCTGGAATACTTCAACCAGGAAATCCCAGCTCTCACATACATAGCCAGGCATGCCCCGAACCCCTCTTCTGTGCCACTGCTGTAGGAGGCTGAAGTGGCCAAATTCTTCTGCTTGTTTTCTTTGCAGACCTCATCTGTGGAGCGGAGCTCTAGTAACCGTGCTGTGCCCGAGGGCTCCTGCCACCCTTCCGAGGCCCCTCTTCCCGTTCACACACAAAAGGCTGAGATTACCTGATGTGGGGGCAATACTTTATTCCCATCACTTTTTCAGGACTAGGGCTCTCAAACACTGAGATAAGAATATGGGACTCCTCATTTATCACACCTTGAAAATTTCAGATCTGATCTTCTAAGTTCAAATTTTGCAAACAGCAATCATGTCACTTCCTTTGGGGATATAAACATCAATCCGGTATATTTGTCCTGTTTGCCTGTCATCTGTTGCAGCACAGTCCCAGGCAGGGTGATCCTTCTCCCAGTTTCACTTACTGTCTCTGCTCTCTGAATTACCTTTTTTATCGTAGGTGGCTGTTGTCAGAGGGTGCTGCTGCACACAGAACTGAGGGCAGAATCCATGCTGCAATCAGACCTGAAGTCAGTGACACCACCAAAGCAAAGCACCAGCTTTGCAATCCCACAAAATATTAAAAGCTGGTGAGAGGAGGAGTTGTTGGAGGGAGGAGCAGCCGTTTGTGCAGAATAATTTTTGGTGCTGGGGAAGAATGTTTCAGGATAGTTGCCTTGCTTTAATGTCAAATATTCGGCATTACTTCATCTGCTACTTGGTTGTGAGCTGAAAATTTGAGGCAGATTTTTATTGCAGAAATGAGGTGTGGAAAAGTTTAGTCAGCAAAAAAGTTTAACCTCGCTAACAAGGTCTATAACTTTGCAGCAAAGATAAAACAATGCCACTCCCTTTCCTGTTTCAATGCTTATAAGGACAAGCATTTAATCAAACCCCCCTCTTTTACACACAAGCTGTGTTAGTGTCATTCCTCATCTCCTACAGGCCGACCTGAAATTTTAAAAAAGAACTGTTTTTAAGGTCTCTGAACATAGTCTCCAGTATTTTATTAACTGCTTCATGGCTTCTTTCAAAATGCTCTCAACACGTTCTGAAAACTGAATATAAAGGGAAATAGGAAAATAATATAAAAGGAAATAAAAATAATACAAAAAAAAGAAGAAAGGGATTGGGCTGAATTTTTTTTTTACAGAAGCTCCTACTTTGACTGGCGTGAAAGTGAGGAGGGGAGCTCTCAGCCCTCAGACGGATTTTCTGACAAAGCTGAAATGAGCTGAGAGCTTTGATCCAATATCAGGATCCACTTCTCAACAATTGTCAGAAAAAAAAACCCAACATAAAATACTTCTTCCAAAAGCCCCATCACTCTGCAGACCTGGACCAGGCTGGCGCTGGTGCTGCTGCCTGACATGGATCTGCGTGCAAATCCCTCCCTTCCTCCCTAGGTTGCCGTGATCTGAAAGCTTGTGCTTTGAATTTTCCACGCTGGGTTGCTGTGGTCTGACAGCTCG
This sequence comes from Pedionomus torquatus, assembly GCA_013398155.1. NCBI lineage: Eukaryota > Metazoa > Chordata > Aves > Charadriiformes > Pedionomidae > Pedionomus > Pedionomus torquatus. Next base: position 139,619 of record VZRU01000238.1, read on the forward strand.
TGCTTTGCATTTCCACAGGGCTATAAAAGGCCGTGGGCATCGGCTGGGCTTTCAAAACCATTTGAGCCAACCCGTCCTCTGGTACATGGGGCTGGGGCCGGTGGCTGATCTCATTTCACTGCTCTGCCACCGGCTCCTGTGTGACATTAGCTAAGTCAATTAGCTTCTGGGTGCATCTGGTTTTCATCTCTGAAAGGGGGACAGCAGTAATTTCCTACCTCACAGAAATCCTGTGAGGATAAATATATTAGCTTAGGAAGTGCTCAAATACTGGTGTGATTAGTGCTCCTCTCCATCTCTTTGACAGCCTGTATTTTGCAGCCTGGAAGCCTGTGGTCTGCCAAAGCGTAAAGGATTGGAGCTGAAGACCACCAGAGCAACTCTTGGACTGGTTGAGCACAGATGTCATTGCAATGAAAGCCAGAAAAACACAGTTTCTCCGGGACCTGACAAGAATGGAAAGAAATGTAGAAGAGGCAAACTCCAGCAGGAAACCCACAGGCTGCAACCTCACTGGGTTTTGTATATTGTTTGCTTTAACTTCCAGGTACATGATCTATTTTAGTCTTTCCATTACCATACATTTAGGGTTAGAAAAAGATAGTAAGCTTATATCTCTGCAGCTTGAACACATGGAGACTATGCTGCAAAGGATAATTACTCATCTCCAAGTCTGCTTTTCTGAACAAGCAATTGCATTTTGGGAAGTCTTCCATGGGACAGTTGCCATTAGGATTCCAGATTTTGGCCCTTGGCAGAGGCAGGAGGTAATTTCAGTATCAGTCTTGGTGACCAGCATTCCCAGGGCCTTCTCCTGTCACATTTTATTCAGTCAGGAACAGAAAACTTTTCCCATTTAATAACACCTGAAATATAATTACATACCAGGATTGAATTGTCAGGTGGTGCCTTTTTTTTGTTTGTTTGCCTTCTCTACCCCCCTCAATGAACTTACCCTTCTAGTTTACTCAGGGGAGAAGGAGGTAAATGAACTACGAGAATTATTACTTATATTTACATCTTTGTAGGATCTCCAAGGCATGAATCAAGAGGAGAGTTTCACTGTGCTAAGCATGATGCAAAGCCACAGTAAGGAAGACCACGTATCCTGACCAGAACTAGTCAGGCAGCTGAGATGAAAGATGCAGAAAGGGAAAGATACTTGCCCCTACTTTACAGAAAGGTGTCAAAGGAGCAGAATACTTACAGGCCTTGTCCAGGAAACAGAAGCAAATAACACTTTAGCATTGTGACTGCCCTTTTATTACAACACTGACTTCTGTTTCCTCAATTAGCTATAAGTTGTAGTGCAGCAAAAATTAAGGGTAAGTTGTTATTCTCAGCTCAAGGATTTCCCAGTTAAGACCCTCTAGTGCTGCGGACGAAAAAGCATCAGAGCTGTCTCTCCAAGACCACTGTTCCTTCAATTAGAGAACAGAAATGGGCAACACAGATTGAGTTTTTATTATTTTAAATAATAAAATAGAGCAAAACAGAGTATTCTAATAATCCTATCTTACAAAGGAAATGAAAGAGTCTTGGGGGTAATACTGAAAAAGTGGTGGGCAGTCAGAGTCATGGCCATATGGTCCTCAAGCTGTGCTGTCAAGCAGATCTACAGATGGAGATGTATTATCTTACATGAGCACTAAGTTGAGCATTGCACTAGGCGCTTGTGAATCAGACCAGGAGATCTGACAATACAATTGACTATTACTAAAAAGTCAGGTGGGAAAAAGTCATCAGCAAGAATATTCCCTCAAAGAGAAAAGTTGGAGAAAGGATGAGCTTCTGACAGGCTCTACAGCTTACAGACACAATCCAGAGTATTTAGCAAGTTTAGCGACACCTGAAATGAGAAGTTGTTCTGAAAAGTCTTATAAATTCAGAATCCCAGTCTTTTGATTTTATACCAATGTATTATGTCAAAGGTAAGCAAAACCCACCCCACAGTTATCTATACACTAGCTGGCTATCAAGTGACACACGACAAGGACATGGGTGTGTATGTTTGCTCTGAAGAGCTGGATCAAAGGCAAGGAAGAGCGACCAGGAGTAGTGACCTGCAAAGCCACGAACTGTGAACACACATGGAGACTTTGCCTTCTGAAAAGCTTTCCATGAAACAGCTGAAGCCATGAGAGCTACCGATATGATACAATGGGGTGCTATATATAAACTGGTGGATCAAATTCAGGGCTTTAGGACTCTTGTACACCTCCTTCGAGAATACATCTCTGCTTCAATGTGACAGTGCACTGTACTAAACAAACTGCTGAAGTGGATGCCTTTGCTTTGAGGAACAGTGCCCCATGACTGCAAAGTCCTCAGGCAGGTACAGGGGTGACAAACTGGCCACCCCATATTCAGCAAAGCACAAAGCACCATTGCTTATTGGGCTCACACTATGCAGAGCTTTCCAGCTTTTTGCGTCATGAAGGCATGGAGTGCACAGGGGAATAATAAAGGATGGGATGGTAGCTGTATGTGAAAACTCTTTGTTTTGTGATCCAGATGATTAATGGCTTACGCCCATGGGACAATCATTTACCTGCAAGTCTTGGCTAGAAGCTCCAGCGCAGCAAAAGTTTATGAGGCAGCTCAGTGTCAGTCACATGAACTCAGATTTGTGAAGGTGTTTAGGAACCTGCTCCTTTAGGTGTCAAAAAAATATATTAAAAACCTGTCCCGCAGATTGGCCCAACATTTCAGCATCTCCAAAACTCAAAAGTTCTTAAGCACGTGACAAGATTAGGAAAGAAGCATCAAGCCACAAATCTTCCATTTTTCAAACAAACTTCAAAACCTCATCCTTTCCATGTAAAGTGAACAGAGGTCAGGTTGACACGACCCACTTTAAACTTGCCAACATGGCTGCTGTGCAGGCCACGGAACAGCTCCGGTGGCTCCACAAAGCCCTGCTCTGGAGCAGGGACCTCTCGGCTTCCCCTTGGTCTCGTGCTCCGGAGCATCTTGAAGCAGATCCAAATTTTAACAGAGAGAGCGGAGCCCATGGGCACTTTGGCAGTGCTGCGTGGCACTTGGCCAGCACCACTTACTCTAAGCGCCATGGCCTTGCCGTGTATCACACAGAAGGGCTGTTTTGAAGCAACATTTGGATACTGAGTAGGAAGCAGAATATCTCCAGATCCAAAGGCTTTTGGTGCCAGAGCTTCCCGCCATGTGGCAGAGGTGTAAGGCTGGTTTCACGTGCTCAGTTTAGGACAGAGGGACTGGGCACTGCATTCAGAACTGTGGCCTTGAGCGGAGATGAGAGGACACTGGCAAAAGATCCTCAAAGGAACACAGTTACCTATGTGCAAGGAGAAGTTCTGGAGATGACAAAGGGGAAAAAAAACCGAAGAGGCAGTGGGAAAGCGGGAGCGACCCCAGCCCAGCGAGGCGAAGAGACCTGCATCTGGGCGAACCCGNACGCAAGCCCAGCTCCTAGGACGGGTCGGGCAGGGAGCCACAGAGCACCACAATCAGTGCAGTTGGCTGACTTCACCCTTCCAGCCATCTGAAAAAGGCAGCGGAAAACCCCCCTTCAGTTTCACCGCTTTAGGTCAGGGCCCTGGACGGGGAAGAAGGAAGGGGCTGGAGTGGCGAAGAAGCCAAAGCAGCGGCGCTCCCTGCCCGCACGGCAGCCGCCACAC